>JAGXJF010001295.1:0-119074 GCA_019208055.1 Stipa capillata
TTCCGAGACAGTCGGGTTGGACAGTTTGGTCGGATGGTTCGGGACAACTAGAGGAGATCCGAACCTTCTTCCGGACGGACCGTTTGGAAGTTTCGGGATGGTCGGGTTGGACGGTTTTGGTCGGACGGTTCGGAGGGTTCGGGGTGGTCGGGTTGGATGGTTTGGTCGGATGGCTCGGGAGAACTAGAGGCGATCCGGACCTTCTTCTGGACGGAACGTTCGTATGTTCTCGAGACGGTCGGGTTGCATGATTTGCTCGGATGATTCGGGAACAACAGTTTGGAGGGTCTGGGACAGTCGAGTTGGACGACTTGGTCGGATTGTTCGGGAGCAACAGTTTGGAGGGTTCGAGATGGTCGGGTTGGACGGTTTAGTCAGATGGTTCAGGACAAACAGTTTGGAGAGTCCGGGACGGTCGGGTTGCATGGTTTGGTCGGATGGTTCGGGAGAACTAGACGAGAGCAAGACCTTCTTCCGGTCGGACCATTTGGAAGGTCCGGGACGGTCGGGTTGGATGGTTTGGTTGGATGGGTCGGGACAACTAGAGGAGATCAGGACCTGTCGGATGGACCGTTTGGAAGTTCCGGGACGGAGTGGTCGGGACCAACAGTTTGGAGGGTCCGAGACGGTCGGGTTGGACGGTTTTGTCAGATGGTTCGGGACCAACAGTTTGGAGGGTCCGGGACAGTCGGGTTGGATGGTTTGGTCGGATTGTTCGGGACCAACAGTTTGGAGGGTCCGGGACAGTCGAGTTGGACGACTTGGTCGGATTGTTCGGGGCCAACAGTTTGGAGGGTTCAAGACGGTCGGGTTGGACGGTTTAGTCAGATGGTTCGGGACCAACAGTTTGGAGAGTCCGGGACGGTCGGGTTGCATGGTTTGGTCGGATGGTTCGGGAGAACTAGAGGAGAGCAAGACCTTCTTCCGGTCAGACCGTACTGTTTGGTTGGATGGGTCGGACAACTAGAGGAGATTAGGACCTTCCGGATGGACCGTTTGGAAGTTCCGGGATGGATTGGTCAGGACCAACAGTTTGGAGGGTCCGAGACGGTCGGATTGGACGGTTTAGTCAGATGGTTCGGGACCAACAGTTTGGAGGGTCCGGGACGGTCGGGTTGGATGGTTTGGTCGGATGGTTCGGGAGAACTAGAGGAGAGCCTGACCTTCTTCCGGTCGGACCGTTTGGATGGTCCGGGACGGTCGGGCTGGATGATTTGGTCGGATGGTTCGGAACCAACAATTTGGAGGGTCCGAGACGGTCGGGTTCCCTGATTCGGTTGGCTGATTCGGGACCAACAGTTTGGAGGGTCCGGGATGGTCGGGTTGGATGGTTTGGTCGGATGGTTCGGGACAACTGTAGGAGAGCCGGACCTTCTTCCGGTCGGACCATTTGGAAGGTCCGGGACGGTCGGGTTGGATGGTTTGGTTGGATGGTTCAGGGACAACTAGAGGAGATCAGGACCTTCTTCGGACGGACCGTTTGGAAGTTACCGGTCGGTCGGGTTGGACAGTTTGGTCGGTCGGTACGGGACAACAGTTTGGAGGGTCCGAGACGGTCGGGTTGGACGGTTTGGTCGGATGGTTTGGAGGGTCCGAGACGGTCGGGTTGGATGGTTTGGTCGGATGGTTTGGGACCAACAGTTCGGAGGGTCCGGGGATGGTCGGGTTGGACGGTTTGGTCGGATGGTTCGGGAGAACGAAAGGAGATCCGGACCTTCTTCCGGACGGACCGTTGGTATGTTCCGGGACGGTCGGGTTGGTCGGATGGTTCGGGACCAACAGTTTGGATCGTCCGAGACGGTCGGGTAGACGATTTTGTTGGATGGTTCGGGACCAACAGTTTGGAGGGTTTTGTTGGATGGTTCGGGACAACTAGAGGAGATCTGGACATTCTTCCGGACGGATCGTTTGGAAGGTCCAGGACGGTCGGGTTGGACGGTTTCGTTGGATGGTTCGGGACAACTAGAGGAGATCAGGACCTTCTTCCGGACGGACCGTTTGATGTTCCGGGACGGTCAGGTTGGACGGTTTGGTCGGACGGTTCGGGACCAACAGTTTGGAGGGTCCGAGACGAAAGGGTTGGACAGTTTGGTCGGATGGTTCGGGACAACTAGAGGAGATCCGAACTTTCTTCCGGACGGACCGTTTGGAAGTTTCGGGACGGTCGGGTTGGACGGTTTGGTCGGACGTTCGTAGGGTCCGGGGTGGTCGGGTTGGGTGGTTTGGTCGGATGGTTCGGGAGAACTAGAGGAGATCCGGACCTTCTTCTGGACGAAACGTTCATATGTTCTCGGACGGTCGGGTTGGTCGGATGGTCGGGACCAATAGTTTGGAGCGTCCGAGACGGTCGGGTTGGACGATTTGGTCGGATGGTTCGGGACCAACAGTTTGGAGGGTCCGAGACGGTCGGGTTGCATGATTTTCTCGGATGATTCGGGACGAACAGTTTGGAGGGTCCGGGACAGTCGAGTTGGACGACTTGGTCGGATTGTTCGGGGACCAACATTTTGGAGGGTTCGAGACGGTCGGGTTGGACGGTTTAGTCAGATGGTTTGGGACCAACAGTTTGGAGAGTCCGGGCACGGTCGGGTTGCATGTTTGGTCGGATGGTTCGGGAGAACTAGAGGAGAGCAAGACCTTCTTCCGGTCGGACCGTTTGGAAGGTCCGGGACGGTCGGGTTGGACGGTTTGGTTGGATGGGTCGGGACAACTAGAGGAGATCAGGACCTTCCGGATGGACCGTTTGGAAGTTCCGGGACGGATTGGTCGGGTCAACAGTTTGGAGAGTCCGAGACGGTCGGATTGGACGTTTAGTCAGATGGTTCGGGACCAACAGTTTGGAGGGTCCGGGACGGTCGGGTTGGATGCTTTGGTCGGATGGTTCGGAAGAACTAGAGGAGAGCCTGACCTTCTTCCGGTCGGACCGTTTGGATGGTCCGAGACGGTCGGGCTGGATGATTTGGTCGGATGGTTCGGGACCAACAATTTGGAGGGTTTCGAGACGGTCGGGATGGACGGTTTGGTTGGATGGTTCGGGACCAACAGTTTGGAGGGTTCGAGACGGTCGGGAGAACAAGAGGAGAACCGAACCTTCTTCGAACGGACCGTTTGGAAGGTCCGAGACGGCCGGGTTGGACGGTTTGGTTGGATGGTTCGGGACAACTAGAGGAGATCAGGACCTTTTTCCGGACGGACCGTTTGGAAGATCCGGGACGGTCGTGTTGGACGGTTTGGTCCGAGGTGGTCGGGTTGGACGGTTTGGTCGGATGGTTTGGAGGGTCCGAGACGGTCGGGTTGGACGGTTTGCTCGGATGGTTCGGGACCAACAGTTTGGAGCGTCTGAGACGGTCAGTATGACGATTTGGTCGGATGGTTTGGAGGGTCCGAGACGGTCGGGTTGCACTATTTGCTCGGATGATTCGGGACCAACAGTTTGGAGCGTCCGGGATGGTCGAGCTGGATGGTTTGGTCGGATTGTTCGGGACCAACAGTTTGGAGGGTCCGAGACGGTCGGGTTGGGACGGTTTAGTCAGATGGTTCGGGACCAACAGTTTGGAGGGTCCGGGCACGGTCGGGTTGGATAGTTTGGTTGGATTGTTCGGGACCAACAGTTTGGAGGGTCTGGGACGGTCGGGTTGGACGGTTTGGTCGGATGGTTCAGGACAACTAGAGGAGATCAGGACCTTCTTCCGGAAGGACCGTTTGGAGTTCCAGGACGGTCGGGTTGGACGGTTTGGTTGGATGGTTCAGAACAACTAGAGGAGATCAGGACCTTCTTCCGGACGGACCGTTTGGAAGTTCCGGGACGGTCGGCTTGGACGGTTTGGTCGGACGGTTGGGGACCAACAGTTTGGAGGGTTCGAGACGGTCGGGTTGGACGGTTAGGTCGGATGGTTTGGAGGGTCCGAGACGGTCAGGTTGGATGGTTCGGGACAACCAGAGGAGATCCGGACATTCTTCCGGACGGTCCGTTTGGAAGTTCCGAGACGATTGGGTTGGCCAGTTTGGTCGGATGGTTCGCAACAACTAGAGGAGATCCGGACCTTCTTCCGGACGGACCATTTGTATGTTCCGGGACGGTCGGGTTTGGTCGGATGGTTCGGGACGAACAGTTTGGAGGGTCCGGGACGATCGGGTTGGACCGTTTGGTCGGATGGTTCGGGACTAGCAGTTTGGAGGTTTTGAGATGGTCGGGTTAGACGGTGTGGTTGGATGGTTCGGGATAACAAGAGGAGATCCGGACCTTCTTCCGGACGGACCGTTTGAAGTTTCGGGACAGTCGGGTTGGACGGTTTGGGTCGGATGGTTCGGGACCAACAGTTTGGAGGGTTCGAGACGGTAGGGATGGACGGTTTGGTCGGATGGTTCGGGACAAACAGTTTGGAGGATTCGAGACGATCGGGTTGGACTGTTTGTTCGTATGTTTCGGGAGAACTAGAGGAGAACCGGACCTTCTTCGGACGGGACCGTTTGGAAGGTCCGGGGTGGCCGGGTTGGACGGTTTGGTTGGATGGTTCGGGACAACTAGAGGAGATCAGGACCTTTTTCCGGACGGACCGTTTGGAAGTTCCGAGACGGTCAGGTTGGTCGGTTTGGTCCGAGATGGTCGGGTTGGACGGTTTGGTAAGATGGTTTGGAGGGTCCGAGACGGTCGGGTTGGATGGTTTGGTCGGATGGTTCGGGACCATCAGTTCGGAGGGTCCGGGGTGGTCGGGTTGGACGGTTTTGTCGGATGGTTCAGGACAACTAGAGGAGATCCGGACTTTCTTCCGGACGGGCCGTTTCGATGTTTCGGAACGGTCGGGTTGGACGGTTTGGTCAGACGGTTCGGTACCAACAGTTTGGAGGGTCCGAGACGGTCGGGTTGGACGGTTTGGTCGGATGGTTCGAGACCAGCAGTCCGAAAGGCCCGGGTTGGTCGGGTTGGACGGTTTGGTCGGATGGTTCGGCACAACTAGAGGAGATCCGGACCTTCTTTCAGAGGACCGTTTGGAAGTTCCGGGACGATCGGGTTGGACGGTTTGGTCAGATGGTTTGGGACAACTAGAGGAGATCTGGTCCTTCTTGCTGTCGGACCGTTTGTATGTTCCGGGACGGTCGGTTTTTCGTCGGATGGTTCGGGACCAACAGTTTGGAGGGTCCGAGACGGTCGGGTTGGACGGTTTGGTCAGATGGTTCGGGAGAACTAGAGGAGAGCCGGACCTTCGTCCGGACGGACCGTTTGGAAGGTCTGGGACGGTCGGCTTGGACGGTTTGGTCGACGGTTTCGGGACCAACAGTTTGGAGGGTCCGAGACGGTCGGGTTGCATGATTTGTTCGGATGATTCGGGGCCAACAGTTTTGGAGGGTCCGGGGTGGTCGGGTTGGATGGTTTGGTGGGATGGTTCGGGACAACTAGAGGAGATCCGAACCTTCTTCTGGACGGAACGTTTCTATGTTCTAGGACGGTGGAGGTTGGTCGGATGATTCGGGACCAATAGTCTGGAGCGTCCGAGACGGTCGGGTATGACGATTTGGTCGGAGGGTTCGGGACCAACAGTTTGGAGGGTCCGAGACGGTCGGGTTGCATGATTTGGTCAGATGATTCTGGACCAACAGTTTGGAGGGTCCGGGACGGTCGGGTTTGACGGTTTGGTCGGATGGTTCGGGACCAACAGTTTGGAGGGTACGAGACGGTCGGGTTGGATGGTTTGGTCAGATGGTTCGGCACCGACAGTTTGGAGTGTCCGGTACGGTCGGGTTGTCGGTTTGGTCGGATGGTTCGGGACCAACAGTTTGGAGGTTCTGAGACGGTCGGGTTGGCCGGTTTGGTAGGATGGTTCGATACGACAAGAGGAGATCCAGACCTTCTTCCGGATGGACCGTTTGGAAGTTCCTGGACGGTCGGGTTGGATGGTTTGGTTGGGTGGTTTGGAACAGCTAGAGGAGATCCGGACTTTCCGGACGGTCCGTTTGGAAGTTCCGGGACGATCGGGTTGGACGGTTTTGGTCGGATGGTTCGGGACAACTAGAGGAGATCCGGACCTTCTTCCGGACGGACCGTTTGGAAGTTCCGGAACGATCTGGGTGGATGGTTTGGTCGGATGGTTCGGGACAACTAGAGGAGATCCGCACGTTCTTCCGGACAGTCCGTTTGGAAGTTCCGAGACGATTGGGTTGGACGGTTTGGTCGGATGGTTCGCGACAACTAGAGGAGATCCGGACCTTCTTCCGGACGGACCATTTGTATGTTCCGGGACGGTCGGGTTTGGTCGGATGGTTCAGGACGAACAGTTCGGAGCGTCCGAGACGGTTGGGTTGGATGATTTGGTCGGATGGTTCGGGACCAACAGTTTGGAGGGTCCGGGACGGTCTGGTTGGACGGTTTGGGACCAGCAGTTTGGAGGTTTTGAGATGGTCGGGTTGGACGGTGCGGTTGGATGGTTCGGGATAACAAGAGGAGATCCGGACCTTCTTCCGGACGGACCGTTTGGAAGTTTCGGGACAGTCGGGTTGGACGGTTTGGTCGGATGGTTCGGGACCAACAGTTTGGAGGGTTCGAGACGGTCGGGATGGACGGTTTGGTCGGATAGTTCAGGACCAACAGTTTGGAGGGTTCGAGACGGTCGGGTTGGAATGTTCGTTCGTATGTTTCGGGAGAACAAGAGGAGAACTGGACCTTCTTCGAACGGACCGTTTGGAAGGTCCGGGACGGCCGGGTTGGACGGTTTGGTTGGATGGTTCGGGACAACTAGAGGTGATCAGGACCTTTTTCCGGACGGACCGTTTGGAAGTTCCGGGACGGTCGGGTTGGACGGTTTGGTCCGAGGTGGTCGGGTTGGACGGTTTGGTCGGATGGTTTGGAGGGTCCGAGACGGTCGGGTTGGACGGTTTGCTCGGATGGTTCGGGACCAACAGTTTGGAGCGTCCGAGACGGTCAGGTATGACATTTGGTCGGATGGTTTGGAGGGTCCGAGACGGTCGGGTTGCACGATTTGCTCGGATGATTCGGGAGCAACAGGTTGGAGTGTCCGGGATGGTCGAGCTGGATGGTTTGGTCGGATTGTTCGGGACCAACAGTTTGGAGGGTCCGAGACGGTCGGGTTGGACGGTTTAGTCAGATGGTTCGGGACCAACAGTTTGGAGGGTCCGGGACGGTCGGGTTGGATGGTTTGGTTGGATTGTTCGGGACCAACAGTTTTGGAGGGTCCGGGACGGTCGGGTTGGACGGTTTGGTCGGATGGTTCAGGACAACTAGAGGAGATCAGGACCTTCTTCCGGACGGACCGTTTGGAAGTTCCGAGACGGTCGGGTTGGACCGTTTGGTTGGATGGTTCAGAACAACTAGAGGAGATCAGGACCTTCTTCCGGACGGACCGTTTGGATGTTCCGGGACCGTCGGCTTGGACGGTTTGGTCGGACGGTTGGGGACCAACAGTTTGGAGGGTTCGAGACGGTCGGGTCGGACGGTTAGGTCGGATGGTTTGAAGGGTCCGAGACGGTCAGGTTGGATGGTTCGGGACAACCAGAGGAGATCCGGACATTCTTCCGGACGGTCCGCTTGGAAGTTCCGAGACGATTGGGTTGGCCGGTTTGGTCGGATGGTTCGCAACAACTAGAGGAGATCCGGACCTTCTTCCGGACGGACCATTTGTATGTTCCGGGACGGTCGGGTTTGGTCGGATGGTTCGGGACGAACAGTTCGGAGCGTCTGAGACGGTCGGGTTGGATGATTTGGTCGGATGGTTCGGGACCAACAGTTTGGAGGGTCCGGGACGGTCGGGTTGGACCGTTTGGTCGGATGGTTCGGGACTAGCAGTTTGGAGGTTTTGAGATGGTCGGGTTGGACGGTGTGGTTGGATGGTTCGGGATCACAAGAGGAGATCCGGACCTTCTTCCGGACGGACCGTTTGGAAGTTCCGGGACAGTCAGGTTGGACGGTTTGGTCAGATGGTTCGGGACCAACAGTTTGGAGGGTTCGAGATGGTAGGGATGGACGGTTTGGTCGGATGGTTCGGGACAAAACAGTTTGGAGGATTCGAGACGGTCGGGTTGGACTGTTTGTTCGTATGTTTCGGGAGGACTAGAGGAGAACCGGACCTTCTTCGGACGGACCGTTTGGAAGGTCCGGGGCGGCCGGGTTGGACGGTTTGGTTGGATGGTTCGGGACAACTAGAGGAGATCAGGACCTTTTTCCGGACGGACCGTTTGGAAGTTCCGAGACGGTCGGGTTGGTCGGTTTGGTCCGAGATGGTCGGGTTGGACGGTTTGGTAAGATGGTTTTGGAGGGTCCGAGACGGTCGGGTTGGATGGTTTGGTCGGATGGTTCGGGACCAACAGTTCGGAGGGTCCGGGGTGGTCGGGTTGGACGGTTTTGTCGGATGGTTCGGGACAACTAGAGGAGATCCGGACTTTCTTCCGGACGGGCCGTTTCGATGTTTCGGGACGGTCGGTTTGGACGGTTTTGGTCAGACGGTTTCGGTACCAACAGTTTGGAGGGTCCGAGACGGTCGGGTTGGACGGTTTGGTCGGATGGTTCGAGACCAGCAGTCCGAAGGGCCCGGGTTGGTCGGGTTGGACGGTTTGGTCGGATGGTTCGGCACAACTTTTGGAGATCCAGACCTTCTTCTAGAGGACCTTTTGAAAATTCCAGGACGATCGGGTTGGACGGTTTGGTCAGATGGTTTGGGACAACAAGAGGAGATCTGGTCCTTCTTGCTGTCGGACCGTTTGTATGTTCCGGGACGGTCGGTTTTCGTCGGATGGTTCGGGACCAACAGTTTGGAGGGTCCGAGACGGTCGGGTTGGACGGTTTGGTCAGACGGTTGGGAGAACTAGAGGAGAGCCGGACCTTCGTCCGGACGGACCGTTTGGAAGGTCCGGGATGGTCGGGTTGGACGGTTGGGTCGGATGGTGTGGAGGGTCCGAGACGGCCGGGTCGGATGGTTTGGAGGGTCCGAGACGGCCGGGTCGGATGGTTTGGAGGGTCCGAGACGGCCGGGTTGGATTGTTAGGTTGGATGGTTCGGGACAACTAGAGGAAATCCGGACCTTCTTCCGGACGGACCGTTGTATGTTTCGGGACGGTCGGGTTTGGTCGGATGGTTCGGGACCAACAGTTTGGAGCGTCCGAGATGGTCGGGTTGGACGATTTGGTCGGATGGTTCAGGACCAGCAGTTTTGGAGGGTCCGAGACGGTCGGGTTGCATGATTTGGTCGGATGATTCGGGGCCAACAGTTTGGAGGGTCCGGGGTGGTCGGGTTGGATGGTTTGGTGGGATGGTTCGGGACAAGTAGAGGAGATCCGGACCTTCTTCTGGACGGAACGTTTCTATGTTCTAGGACGGTCGAGGTTGGTCGGATGATTCGGGACCAATAGTTTGGAGCGTCCGAGACGGTCGGGTATGACGATTTGGTCGGATGGTTCGGGACCAACAGTTTGGAGGGTCCGAGACGGTCGGGTTGCATGATTTGGTCGGATGATTCTGGACCAACAGTTTGGAGGGTCCGGGACGGTCGGGTTTGACGGTTTGGTCGGATGGTTCGGGACCAACAGTTTGGAGGGTCCGAGACGGTCGGGTTGGATGGTTTGGTCGGATGGTTCGGCACTGACAGTTTGGAGTGTCCGGGATGGTCGGGTTGGTCGGTTTGGTCGGATGGTTCGGGACCAACAGTTTGGAGGTTCTGAGACGGTCGGGTTGGCCGGTTTGGTTGGATGGTTCGATACGACAAGAGGAGATCCAGACCTTCTTCCGGATGGACCGTTTGGAAGTTCCTGGACGGTCGGGTTGGATGGTTTGGTTGGGTGGTTTGGGACAACTAGAGGAGATCCGGACCTTCCGGACGGACCGTTTGGAAGTTCCGGGACGATCGGGTTGGACGGTTTTGGTCGGATGGTTCGGGACAACTAGAGGAGATCCGGACCATCTTCCGGACGGACCATTTGGAAGTTCCGGAACGATCGGGGTGGATGGTTTGGTCGGACGGTTCGGGACAACTAGAGGAGATCCGCACGTTCTTTCGGACGGTCCGTTTGGAAGTTCCGAGACGATTGGGTTGGACGGTTTGGTCGGATGGTTCGCGACAACTAGAGGAGTTCCGGACCTTCTTCCGGAAGGACCATTTGTATGTTCCGGGACGGTCGGGTTTGGTCGGATGGTTCGGGACGAACAGTTCGGTGCGTCCGAGACGGTTGGGTTGGATGATTTGGTCGGATGGTTCGGGACCAACAGTTTGGAGGGTCCGGGACGGTCTGGTTGGACGGTTTGGGACCAGCTGTTTGGAGGTTTTGAGATGGTCGGGTTGGACGGTGTGGTTGGATGGTTCGGGATAACAAGAGGAGATCCGGACCTTCTTCCGGACGGACTGTTTGGAAGTTTCGGGACAGTCGGGTTGGACGGTTTGGTCGGATGGTTCGGGACCAACAGTTTGGAGGGTTCGAGACGGTCGGGATGGACGGTTTGGTCGGATAGTTCAGGACCAACAGTTTGGAGGGTTCGAGACGGTCGGGTTGGACTGTTCGTTCGTATGTTTCGGGAGAACAAGAGGAGAACCGGACCTTCTTCGAACGGATCGTTTGGAAGGTCCGGGACGGCCGGGTTGGACGGTTTGGTTGGATGGTTCGGGACAACTAGAGGAGATCAGGACCTTTTTCTGGACGGACCGTTTGGAAGTTCCGGGACGGTCGGGTTGGACGGTTTGGTCCGAGGTGGTCGGGTTGGACGGTTTTGGTCGGATGGTTTGGAGGGTCCGAGACGGTCGGGTTGGACGGTTTGCTCGGATGGTTCGGGATCAACAGTTTGGAGCGTCCGAGACGGTCAGGTATGACGATTTGGTCGGATGGTTTGGAGGGTCCGAGACGGTCGGGTTGCACGATTTGCTCGGATGATTCGGGAGCAACAGGTTGGAGCGTCCGGGATGGTCGAGCTGGATGGTTTGGTCGGATTGTTCGGGACCAACAGTTTGGAAGGTCCGAGACGGTCGTGTTGGACGGTTTAGTCAGATGGTTCGGGACCAACAGTTTGGAGGGTCCGGGACGGTCGGGTTGGATGGTTTGGTTGGATTGTTCGGGACCAACAGTTTGGAGGGTCCGGGACGGTCGGGTTGGACGGTTTGGTCGGATGGTTCAGGACAACTAGAGGAGATCAGGGCCTTCTTCCGGACGGACCGTTTGGAAGTTCCGGGACGGTCGGGTTGGACGGTTTGGTTGGATGGTTCAGAACAACTAGAGGAGATCAGGACCTTCTTTCGGACGGACCGTTTGGAAGTTCCGGGACGGTCGGCTTGGACGGTTTGGTCGGACGGTTGGGGACCAACAGTTTGGAGGGTTCGAGACGGTCGGGTTGGACGGTTAGGTCGGATGGTTTGGAGGGTCCGAGACGGTCAGGTTGGATGGTTCGGGACAACCAGAGGAGATCCGGACATTCTTTCGGATGGTCCGTTTGGAACTTCCGAGACGATTGGGTTGGCCGGTTTGGTCGGATGGTTCGCAACAACTAGAGGAGATCCGGACCTTCTTCCGGACGGACCATTTGTATGTTCCGGGACGGTCGGGTTTGGTCGGATGGTTCGGGACGAACAGTTCGGAGCGTCTGAGACGGTCGGGTTGCACGGATTGGTCGGATAGTTCGGGACCAACAGTTTGGAGGGTCCGGGACGGTCGGGTTGGACCATTTGGTCGGATGGTTCGGGACTAGCAGTTTGGAGGTTTTGAGATGGTCGGGTTGGACGGTGTGGTTGAATGGTTCGGGATAACAAGAGGAGATTCGGACCTTCTTCCGGACGGACCGTTTGGAAGTTCCGGGACAGTCAGGTTGGACGGTTTGGTCTGATGGTTCGGGACCAACAGTTTGGATGGTTCGAGATGGTAGGGATGGACGGTTTGGTCGGATGGTTCGGGACAAACAGTTTGGAGGATTCGAGACGGTCGGGTTGGACTGTTTGTTCGTATGTTTCGGGAGGACTAGAGGAGAACCGGACCTTCTTCGGACGGACCGTTTGGAAGGTCCGGGGCGGCCGGGTTGGACGGTTTGGTTGGATGGTTTGGGACAACTAGAGGAGATCAGGACCTTTTTCCGGACGGACCGTTTGGAAGTTCCGAGACGGTCGGGTTGGTCGGTTTGGTCCGAGATGGTCGGGTTGGACGGTTTGGTAAGATGGTTTGGAGGGTCCGAGACGGTCGGGTTGGATGGTTTGGTCGGATGGTTCGAGACCAACAGTTCGGAGGGTCCGGGGTGGTCGGGTTGGACGGTTTTGTCGGATGGTTCGGGACAACTAGAGGAGATCCGGACTTTCTTCCGGACGGGCCGTTTCCATGTTTCGGGACGGTCGGGTTGGACGGTTTGGTCAGACGGTTCGGTACCAACAGTTTGGAGGGTCCGAGACGGTCAGGTTGGACGGTTTGGTCGGATGGTTCGAAACCAGCAGTCCGAAGGGCCCGGGTTGGTCGGGTTGGACGGTTTGGTCGGATGGTTCGGCACAACGAGAGGAGATCCGGATCTTCTTCCAGAGGACCGTTTGGAGGGTCCGAGACGGTCGGGTCGGACGGTTTGGTCGGATGGTTTGGGACAATTAGAGGAGATCTAGACCTTCCGGGCGGACCATTTGCAGGTTCCAGGACAATCGGGTTGGACGGTTTCATCGGATGGTTCGGGACCAATAGTTTGGAGGGTCCGAGACGGTCGGGCTGGACGGTTTGGTCGGATGGTTTGGAGCGTCCGAGACGGTCGGGTTGGATGATTTGGTCGGATGGTTCGGGACCAACAGTTTGGAGGGTCCGAGACGGTCGGGTTGCATGATTTGCTCGTATGATTCGGGACCAACAGTTTGGAGGGTCCGGGACGGTCGGGCTGGACGGTTTGGTCGGATGGTTCGGGACCAACAGTTTGCAGGGTCCGCGATGGTCGGGTTGGACGGTTTAGTCAGATGGTTCGGGAGAACTAGAGGAGAGTCGGACCTTCTTCCGGTCGGACCGTTTGAAAGGTCCGGGACGGTCGGGCTGGACGATTTGGTCGGATGGTTCGGGATCAACAGTTTGGAGGATCTGGGATGGTCGGGTTGGACGGTTTGGTCGGATGGTTCGCGACCAACAGTTTGAAAGGTCCGAGACGGTCGGGTTGGATGGTTTAGTCAGATGGTTCGGGTACAATAGTTTGGAGGGTCCGGGACTGTCGGGTTGGATGGTTTGGTCGGATGGTTCGGGACAACTGCAGGAGAACCAGACCTTCTTCCGGTCGGACCGTTTGGATGGTTCGGGACAACTAGAGGAGATCAGGACCTTCCGGACGGACCGTTTGGGAGTTCCGGGACGGTCGGGTTGGACGGTTTGGTCGGACGGTTTCGGGACCAACAGTTTGGAGGGTCCGAGACGGTCGGGTTGGACGGTTTTGGTTGGATGGTTTGGAGGGTCCGAGACGGTCGGGTTGGATGGTTTGGTCGGATGGTTTGGGACCAACAGTTCGGAGGGTCCGGGGTGGTCGGGTTGGACGGTTTGGTCGGATGGTTCGGGACAACTAGAGGAGACCCGGACCTTCTTCCGGACGGACCGTTTGTATGTTCCGGGACGGTCGGGTTTGGTCGGATGGTTCGGGACCAACAGTTTGGAGGGTTTTGTTGGATGGTTCGGGACAACTAGAGGAGATCCGGACCTTCTTCCAGACGGATCGTTTGGAAGGTCCAGGACGGATGGGTTGGACGGTTTAGTTGGATGGTTCGGGACAACTAGAGGAGATCAGGACCTTCTTCCGGACGGACCGTTTTGAAGTTCCGGGACGGTCAGGTTGGACGGTTTGGTCGGACGGTTCGGGACCAACAGTTTGGAGGGTCCGAGACGATCGGGGTGGACGGTTTGGTCGGATGGTTCGGGACTAATAGTTTCGAGCATCCGGGACGGTCGGGTATGACGATTTGGTCGGATATTTCGGGACCAACAGTTTGGAGGGTCCGAGACGGTCGGGTTGCATGTTTTGCTCGGATGATTCGGGACCAACAGTTTGGAGGGTCCGGGACAGTCGAGTTGGACGACTTGGTCGGATTAGTCGGGACCAACAGTTTGGAGGGTTCAAGATGGTCGGGTTGGACGGTTTAGTCAGATGGTTCGGGACCAACAGTTTGTAGGGTTCGAGACGGTCGGGTTGCACGGTTTGGTCGGATGGTTCGGGAGAACTAGAGGAGAGCAAGACCTTCTTCCGGTCAGACCGTTTGGAAGGTCCGGGACGGTCGGGTTGGACGGTTTTGGTTGGGTGGGTCGGGATAACTAGAGGAGATCAGGACCTTCCGGATGGACCGTTTGGAAATTCCGGGACGGATTGGTCGGGACCAACAGTTTGGAGGGTCCGAGACGGTCGGGTTGGACGGTTTAGTCAGATGGTTCGGGACCAACAGTTTGAAGGGTCCGGGACGGTCGGGTTGGATGGTTTGGTCGGATGGTTCGGGAGAACTAGAGGAGAGCCGGACCTTCTTCCGGTCGATCCGTTTGGAAGGTCCGGGACGGTCGGGTCGGACGGTTTTGTTGGATGGTTCGGGACAACTAGAGGAGATCAGGACCTTCTTTCGGATGGACCGTTTGGGAGTTTCGGGACGGTCGGGTTGGACGGTTTTGGTCGGACGGTTCGGGACCAATAGTTTGGAGGGTCCGAGACGGTCGGGTTGGATGCTTTGGTCGGATGGTTTGGGACAAACAGTTCGGAGGGTCCGGGGTGGTTGGGTTTGACGGTTTGGTTGGATGGTTCGGGACAACTAGAGGAGATCCGGACCTTCTTCCGGACGGACCATTGGTATGTTCCGGGACGGTCGGGTTTGGTCGGATGGTTCGGGACCAACAGTTTGGAGCGTCCGAGATGGTTGGGTTGGACGATTTGGTCGGATGATTTGGGACCAACAGTTTGGATGGTCCGAGACGGTCGGGTTAAACCAACAGTTTGGAGGGTCCGGGGTGGTCGGGTTGGATGGTTTGGTCGGATGGTTCGGGACAACTAGAGAAGATCCGGACCTTCTTCTGGACGGAACGTTTCTATGTTCTAGGACGGTCGTGGGTGGTCGGATGATTCGGGACCAATAGTTTGGAGCTTCCGAGACGGTCGGGTATGACGATTTGGTCAGATGGTTCAGGACCAACAGTTTGGAGGGTCCGAGACGGTCGGGTTGCATGATTTGATCAGATGATTCTGGACCAACAGTTTGGAGGGTCCGGGACGGTCAGGTTTGACGGTTTGGTCGGATGGTTCGGGACCAACAGTTTGGAGGTTCTGAGACGGTCGGGTTGGACGGTTTGGTTGGATGGTTCGATACAACAAGAGGAGATCCGGACCTTCTTCCGGATGGACCGTTTGGATGTTCCTGGACGGTCGGGTTGGATGGTTTGGTCGGGTGGTTTGGGACAACTAGAGGAGATCCGGACCTTCTTCCGGACGGACCGTTTGGAAGTTCCGGGACGATCGGGTTGGACGGTTTGGTCGGATGGTTCGGGACAACTAGAGGAGATGCGGACCTTCTTCCGGATGGACCGTTTGGAAGTTCCGGGACGATCGGGGTGGACGGTTTGGTCGGATGGTTCGGGACAACCAGAGGAGATCCGGACGTTCTTTCGGACGGTCCGTTTGGAAGTTCCGAGACGATTGGGTTGGACGGTTTGGTCGGATGGTTCGCAACAACTAGAGGAGATCCGGACCTTCTTCCAGACGGACCATTTGTATGTTCCGGGACGGTCGGGTTTGGTCGGATGGTTCGGGACGAACAGTTCGGAGCGTCCGAGACGGTCGGGTTGGATGATTTGGTCGGATGGTTCGGGACCAACAGTTTGGAGGGTCCGAGACGGTCGGGTTGGACCGTTTGGTCGGATGGTTCGGGACTAGCAGTTTGGAGGTTTTGAGATGGTCGGGTTGGACGGTGTGGTTGGATGGTTCGGGATAACAAGAAGAGATCCGGACCTTCTTCCGGACGGACCGTTTGGAAGTTCCGGGACAGTCAGGTTGGACGGTTTGGTCAGATGGTTCGGGACCAACAGTTTGGAGGGTTCGAGACGGTTGGGATGGACGGTTTGGTTGGATGGTTCGGGACAAACAGTTTGGAGGGTTCGAGACGGTCGGGTTGGACTGTTTCTTCATATGTTTCGGGAGAACTAGAAGAGAACCGGACCTTCTTCGGACGGACCGTTTGGAAGGTCCGGGGCGGCCGGGTTGGACGGTTTGGTTGGATGGTTCGGGACAACTAGAGGAGATCAGGACCTTTTTTCGGACGGACCGTTTGGAAGTTCCGGGACGGTCGGGTTGGTCGGTTTGGTCCGAGTTGGTCAGGTTGGACGGTTTGGTAAGATGATTTGGAGAGTCCGAGACGGTCGGGTTGGATGGTTTGGTCGGATGGTTCGGGACCAACAGTTCGGAGGGTCTGGGGTGGTCGGGTTGGACGGTTTTGTCGGATGGTTCGGGACAACTAAAGGAGATCTGGACCTTCTTCCGGACGGACCGTTTGTATGTTCCGGGACGGTCGGGTTTGGTTGGATGGTTCGAGACAACTAGAGGAGATCAGGACCTTCTTTCGGACGAACCGTTTGGAAGTTCCGTGATGGTCGGGTTGGACGGTTTGGTCGGACGGTTCGGGACCAACAGTTTGGAGGGTCCGAGATGCTCGAGTTGGACAGTTTGGTCAGATGGTTTGGGAGAATTAGAGGAGAACCAGACCTTCTTCCGGACGTGCCGTTTGGAAGGTTCGGGACGGTCGGGTTGGACAGTTTGGTCGGATGGTTTGGGACAATTAGAGGAGATCTAGACCTTCCGGGCGGACCAATTGCAGGTTCCAGCACAATTGGGTTGGACGGTTTCATCGGATGGTTCGGGACCAATAGTTTGGAGGGTCCGAGACGGTCGGGCTGGACGGTTTGGTCGGATGGTTTGGAGCGTCCGAGACGGTCGGGTTGGATGATTTGGTCGGATGGTTCGGGACCAACAGTTTGGAGGGTCCGAGACGGTCGGGTTGCATGATTTGCTCGTATGATTCGGGACCAACAGTTTGGAGGGTCCGGGACGGTCGGGTTGGACGGTTTGGTCGGATGGTTCGGGACCAACAGTTTGGAGGGTCCGCGATGTTCGGGTTGGACGGTTTAGTCAGATGGTTCGGGACCAACAGTTTGGAGGGTTGGGATGGTCGGGTTGGACGGTTTGGTCGGATGGTTCGGGACCACCAGTTTGGAGTGTCCGAGATGGTGAGGTTGCATGATTTGGTTGGATGATTCAGGACCAACAGTTTGGAGGGTCCGGGACGGTCGGGTTGGACAGTTTGGTCGAATGGTTTGGGACCAACAGTTTTTAGGGTCCGAGACGGTCGGGTTGGACGGTTTGGTCGGATGGTTATGAACCGACAGTTTGGAGGTCCGAGACGGTCGGGTTGGATGGTTTGGTCGGATGGTTCGGGACCAGCAGTTCGGAGGGTCCGGGATTGTCGGGTTGGACTGTTTGGTCGGATAGTTCGGACAACTAGAGGAGATCCGGACCTTTTTCCGAACGGACCGTTTGGATGTTTCGGGGCGGTCGGGTTGGATAGTTTGGTCGAACGGTTCGGGACCAACAATTTGGAGGGTCCGAGACGGTCGGGTTGGACGTTTTGTTCGGATGGTTCGGGAGAACTAGAGGAGAACGGGACCTTCTTCCGGACGTACCGTTTGGAAGGTCCGAGACGGTCGGGTTGGACGGTTTGGTCGGATGGTTCGGGACAACTGGAGGAGATCCAGACCTTCTTGCGGACGGACTGTTTGGATGTTTCGGGATGGTCGGGTTGGACGGTTTGGTCGCACGGTTCGGGACCAACAGTTTGGAGGCTCCGAGACGGACGGGTTGGACGGTTTGTTCGTGTGGTTCGGGAGAATTAGAGGAGAAACGGACCTTCTTCCGGACGGACCGTTTGGAAGGTCCGAGAGGGTCGGGTTGGACGGTTTGATCGGATGGTTCGGGATAACTAGAGGAGATTCGGACTTTGTTCCGGACGGACCGTTTGGAAGTTCCGAGACGATCGAGTTGGATGGTTTGGTCAGATGGTTCGGGACAACTAGAGGAGATTTAGACCCTCTTCCTGACGGACCGTTTGTATGTTCCGGGACGGTCGGTTTTGGTCGGATGGTTCGGGACCAACAGTTTGGAGGGTCCGAGATGGTTGGGTTGGACGGTTTGCTCGGATGGTTTAGGAGAACTAGAGGAGAACCGGACCTTCTTCCGGACGGACCGTTTGGAAGGTCCGGGACGGTCGGGTTGGACGGTTTGGTTGGATGGTTCGGAGGGTCGGGTTGGACGGGTTGGACTGTTTGATCGGACGGTTCGGGACCAACAGTTTGGACGGTCCGAGACAGTCGGGTTGGACCCTTTGGAAGGTCCTGGATGGTCTGGTTGGACGGTTTGGTCGGACGGTTCGGGACCAACAGTTTGGAGGGTCCGAGACAGTCGGGTTGGATGGTTTCGTCGGATGGTTCGGAGGGTCCGAGACGGTCGGGTTGGATGGTTTGGTCGGATGGTTCGGGGCCAACAGTTTGGAGGGTCCGGGGTGTTCGGGTTGGACGGTTTGGTCGGATGGTTCGGGACAACTAGTGGAGATCTGATGAGAATAGCCCTAGGAGTCACGCAAGTCCATCCTCATCAATTGACATTCCAATACCCCAAGCTCAACAAGGACCCATGACATGGGCAAGAGCTCAACAAATCGCCCAACAGGTGAATCTTTTCCTTAATAAATGCCCACTAGATTTGAGCTTGAATGGTGTGCTACCTAATGCCTTGATCATTTGCACATCAAGTTTGAGGAAAAAGACTTGGAGAAAGCTCAAAAGGAAAAGCCGGAGTCAGCTCCCAAGTCCAAAAGACAATCCTGGTGCTACCGACTTCCAAAAACTTCTCAAATCGAAGAAGTCCAGAAGACGATCCCGGTGCTGCCGACTTCCTAAACCGGACGCGCCGAGTTCCCCAAATCGAAGAAGTCCAGAAGACAATTCCGGTGCTTCCGACTTCCAAAACCGGACATACCGAGTTCCCAAGTCGAAGCAGCTTCCGAGTACAGAAGCCAATCCCGGTGCTGCCGACTTCCAAATCCGGAGTCACCGACTTGTCTTTCTAAACTCAGATATTTTAGGTTTTCTTTTTACTGTTCCAAACGACAACTACTGTAGCACGTGCACTGTGTACTGTAGCACATGTACTGTAGCAACCATCTTACGTCGTGAAAATCGGGCAAACGTCGGGATTGATCATCCTCCTTCAGGGTGATTCACATCAAGATCCGGACCTTCTTCCAGATGGGCCGTTTGTATGTTCCTGGACGGTCGGGTTTGGTCGGATGGTTCGGGACCAACAGTTTGGAGCTTCCGACACGGTCGGGTATGACGATTTGGTCGAATGCTTCGGGACCAACAGTCTGGACGGTCCGAGACGGTCGGTTTGCATGATTTGGTCGGATGATTCGGGACCAACAGTTTGGAGGGTCCGGGACGGTTGGGTTGGATGGTTTAGTTAGATGGTTCGAGACCAACAGTTTTGTGCGCCCGGGACGGTCAGGTTGGATGGTTTGGTCGGATGGTTTGGGAGAACTAGAAGAGAGCCTGACCTTCTTCCGGACGGACCGTTTGGAAGGTCCGACATGGTCGGGTTGCACGGATTGGTCGGATGGTTCGGGACCAACAGTTTGGAGGGTCGGGATGGTCGGGTTGGACGGTTTGGTCGGATGGTTCGGGACGACCAGTTTGGAGGGCCCGAGACGGTCGGGTTGCATGATTTGGTCGGATGATTCGGGACCGACAGTTTGGAGGGTCCGGAACGGTCGGGTTGGACGGTTTGGTCAGATGGTTCGGCACCAACAGTTTGGAGGGTCCGGGGTGGTCGGGTTGGACGGTCTGGTCGGATGGTACGAGACAACTACAGGAGATCCGAACCTTTTTCCGGACGGGCCGTTTGTCTGTTCCGGGACGGTCTGGTTTGGTCGGATGGTTCGGGACCAACAGTTTGGAGAGTCCGAGAGGGTCGGGTATGATGATTTGGTCGGATGGTTCAGGACCAACAGTTTGGAGGTTCCGAGACGGTCGGGTTGCATGATTTGGTCGGATGATTCGGGACCAACAGTTTGGAGGGTCCGGGACGGTCGGGTTGGACGGTTTGGTTCGATGGTTCGGGACCAACAGTATGGAGGGTCCGAGACGGTCGGGTTGGACGGTTTGGTTCGATGGTTCGGGACCAACAGTTTGGAGGTTCCGAGACGGTCGGGTTGGACGGTTTGGTTCGATGGTTCAGGACCAACAGTATGGAGGGTCTGGGACGGTCGGGTTGGACGGTTTGGTCGGATGGTTCGGGACCAACAGTTTGGAGGCTCCAAGACGGTCGGGTTGGACGGTTTGGTCCGATGGTTCAGGACAAACAGTTTGGAAGCTCCGGGACGGTCGGGTTGGACGGTTTAGTCGCATGGTTCGGGACCAACAGTTTGTAGGGTCTGAGACGGTCGGGTTGGGCGGTTTGGTTGGATGGTTCGGGACAACTAGAGGAGATCCGGACCTTCTTCCGGATGGACCGTTTGGAAGTTCCTAGACGGTCAGTTTGGACGGTTTGGTCGGATGGTTCTGGACCAACAGTTTGGAGGGTCCGAGACGGTCGGGTTGGACGATTTGGTCAGATGGTTCGGGACCAACAGTTTGGAGGGTCCGGGACAGTCGGGTTGGACCGTTTGGTCGGATGGTTTGGGACCAACAGTTTGGAGGGTCCGAGACGGCCGGGATGGATGGTTTAGTCAGATGGTTCGGGACCAACAGTTTGTAGAGTCCGGGACGGTCGGGTTGGATGGTTTGGTCGGATGGCTCGGGAGAACTAGAGGAGAGCCGGACTTTCTTCCGGACGGACCGTTTGGAAGGTCCGGGTCGGTCGGGTTGGACGGTTTGGTCGGATGGTTTGGGACCAACAGTTTGGAGGGTCCGAGACGGTCGGGTTGGACGGTTTCGTCGGATAGTTCGAGACCAATAGTTTAAAGTGTCCGGGACGCTCGGGTTGGATGGTTTGGTCGGATGGTTCGGGAGAACAAGAGGAGAACCAGACCTTCTTCCGGGCGAACCGTTTGGAAGTTCCGGGATGGTCGGCTTTGGTCGGGTGGTTTTGGGACAACTAGAGGAGATCCGGACCTTCTTCCGGACGGACCGTTTGGAAGTTCCGGGACGATCGGATTGGACGGTTTGGTCGGATGGTTCGGGACAACTAGAGGAGATCCGGACCTTCTTCCGGACGGACCGTTGGGAAGTTCCGGGACGATCGGATTGGACGGTTTGGTCGGATGGTTCGGGACAACTAGAGGAGATCCGGACCTTCTTCCGGACGGAATGTTTGGAAGTTCCGGGACGATCGGGTTGGACGGTTTGGTCGGATGGTTCGGGACAGCTAGAGGAGATCCGGACGGACCGTTTGGATGTTCCGGGACGCTCGGGTTGCACGGTTTGGTCAGATGGTTTGAGACAAGTAGGGGAGATCCGGACCTTGTTCCGGACGGACCGTTTGTATGTTCCGGGATGGTCGGCTTTACTTTAGTCGGATGGTTCGGGACCAACAATTTGGAGCGTCCGAGACGGTCGGGTTGGACGATTTGGTCGGATGGTTCGGGACCAACAGTTTGGAGGGTCCGAGACGGTCGGGTTGGACGATTTGGTCAGATGGTTCAGGACCAACAGTTTCGAGGGTCCGGGACGGTCGGGTTGGATGGTTTGGTCGGATGGTTTGGGACCAACAGTTTGGAGGGTCCGAGACGACCGGGATGGACGGTTTAGTCAGATGGTTCGGGACCAACAGTTTGTAGCGTCCGGGACGGTCGGGTTGGATGGTTTGGTCGGATGGTTCGGGAGAACTAGAGGAGAGCCGGACCTTCTTCCGGACAGACCGTTTGGAAGGTCCAGGACGGTCGGGTTGGACGGTTTGGTCGGATGGTTTGGGACCAACAGTTCGGAGGGTCCGGGACTGTCGGGTTGGACCGTTTGGTTGGCCGGTTTGGAGGGTCCGGGACGGTCGGGTTGGATGGTTTGGTCAGATGGTTTGGAGGGTCCGAGATGGTCGGGTTAGATGGTTTGGGCGGATGGTTTGGGACCAACAATTTGGAGGGTCCGGGGTGGTCGGGTTGGACGGTTTGGTCGGATGGTTCGGAACAAGTAGAAGAGATCCGGACCTTCTTTTGGACGGACCGTTTGGAAGTTCCGGGATGAGTGGGTTGGACGGTTTGGTCGGATGGTTTGGGACCAACAGTTTGGAGGGTCCGAGACGGTCGGGTTGGACGGTTTCGTCGGACGGTTCGGGACCAACAGTTTGGAGTGTCCGGGTCGCTCGGGTTGGATGGTTTGGTCGGATGGTTCGGGCGAACAAGAGGAGAACCGGAACTTCTTCCGGGCGGACCGTTTGGAAGTTCCGGGATGGTTGGCTTTGGTCGGGTGGTTTTGGGACAACTAGAGGAGATCCGGACCTTCTTCCAGACGGACCGTTTGGAAGTTCCGGGACGATCGGATTGGACGGCTTGGTCGGATGGTTCGGGACAACTAGAGGAGATCCGGACCTTCTTCCGGACGGACCGTTTGGAAGTTCCGGGACGATCGGATTGGACGGTTTGGTCGGATGGTTCGGGGACAACTAGAGGAGATCCGGACCTTCGTCCGGACGGAACGTTTGGAAGTTCCGGGACGATCGGGTTGGACGGTTTGGTCGGATGGTTCGGGACAACTAGAGGAGATCCGGACGGACCGTTTGGAAGTTCCGGGACGCTCGGGTTGCATGGTTTGGTCGGATGGTTTGAGACAAGTAGGGGAGATCCGGACCTTGTTCCGGACGGACCGTTTGTATGTTCCGGGATGGTCGGCTTTAGTCGGATGGTTCGGGACCAACAATTTGGAGCGTCCGAGACGGTCGGGTTGGACGATTTGGTCGGATGGTTCGGGACCAACAGTTTGGAGGGTCCGAGACGGTCGGGTTGGACGATTTGGTCAGATGGTTCAGGACCAACAGTTTGGAGGGTCCCGGGACGGTCGGGTTGGATGGTTTGGTCGGATGGTTTGGGACCAACAGTTTGGAGGGTCCGAGACGACCGGGATGGACGGTTTAGTCAGATGGTTCGGGACCAACAGTTTGTAGCGTCCGGGACGGTCGGGTTGGATGGTTTGGTCGGATGGTTCGGGAGAACTAGAGGAGTGCCGGACCTTCTTCCAGACGGACCGTTTGGAAGGTCCAGGACGGTCGGGTTGGACGGTTTGGTCGGATGGTTTGGGACCAACAGTTTGGAGGCTCCAAGACGGTCGGGTTGGACGGTTTGGTCCGATGGTTCAGGACAAACAGTTTGGAAGCTCCGGGACGGTCGGGTTGGACGGTTTAGTCGCATGGTTCGGGACCAACAGTTTTGTAGGGTCTGAGACGGTCGGGTTGGGCGGTTTGGTTGGATGGTTCGGGACAACTAGAGGAGATCCGGACCTTCTTCCGGATGGACCGTTTGGAAGTTTCCTAGACGGTCAGTTTGGACGGTTTGGTCGGATGGTTCTGGACCAACAGTTTGGAGGGTCCGAGACGGTCGGGTTGGACGATTTGGTCAGATGGTTCGGGACCAACAGTTTGGAGGGTCCGGGACAGTCGGGTTGGACCGTTTGGTCGGATGGTTTGGGACCAACAGTTTGGAGGGTCCGAGACGGCCGGGATGGATGGTTTAGTCAGATGGTTCGGGACCAACAGTTTGTAGAGTCCGGGACGGTCGGGTTGGATGGTTTGGTCGGATGGCTCGGGAGAACTAGAGGAGAGCCGGACTTTCTTCCGGACGGACCGTTTGGAAGGTCCGGGTCGGTCGGGTTGGACGGTTTGGTCGGATGGTTTGGGACCAACAGTTTGGAGGGTCCGAGACGGTCGGGTTGGACGGTTTCGTCGGATAGTTCGAGACCAATAGTTTAAAGTGTCCGGGACGCTCGGGTTGGATGGTTTGGTCGGATGGTTCGGGAGAACAAGAGGAGAACCAGACCTTCTTCCGGGCGAACCGTTTGGAAGTTCCGGGATGGTCGGCTTTGGTCGGGTGGTTTGGGACAACTAGAGGAGATCCGGACCTTCTTCCGGACGGACCGTTTGGAAGTTCCGGGACGATCGGATTGGACGGTTTGGTCGGATGGTTCGGGACAACTAGAGGAGATCCGGACCTTCTTCCGGACGGACCGTTGGGAAGTTCCGGGACGATCGGATTGGACGGTTTGGTCGGATGGTTCGGGACAACTAGAGGAGATCCGGACCTTCTTCCGGACGGAATGTTTGGAAGTTCCGGGACGATCGGGTTGGACGGTTTGGTCGGATGGTTCGGGACAGCTAGAGGAGATCCGGACGGACCGTTTGGATGTTCCGGGACGCTCGGGTTGCACGGTTTGGTCAGATGGTTTGAGACAAGTAGGGGAGATCCGGACCTTGTTCCGGACGGACCGTTTGTATGTTCCGGGATGGTCGGCTTTACTTTAGTCGGATGGTTCGGGACCAACAATTTGGAGCGTCCGAGACGGTCGGGTTGGACGATTTGGTCGGATGGTTCGGGACCAACAGTTTGGAGGGTCCGAGACGGTCGGGTTGGACGATTTGGTCAGATGGTTCAGGACCAACAGTTTCGAGGGTCCCGGGACGGTCGGGTTGGATGGTTTGGTCGGATGGTTTGGGACCAACACAGTTTGGAGGGTCCGAGACGACCGGGATGGACGGTTTAGTCAGATGGTTCGGGACCAACAGTTTGTAGCGTCCGGGACGGTCGGTTGGATGGTTTGGTCGGATGGTTCGGAGAACTAGAGGAGAGCCGGACCTTCTTCCGGACAGACCGTTTGGAAGGTCCAGGACGGTCGGGTTGGACGGTTTGGTCGGATGGTTTGGGACCAACAGTTCGGAGGGTCCGGGACTGTCGGGTTGGACCGTTTGGTTGGCCGTTTGGAGGGTCCGGGACGGTCGGGTTGGATGGTTTGGTCAGATGGTTTGGAGGGTCCGAGATGGTCGGGTTAGATGGTTTGGGCGGATGGTTTGGGACCAACAATTTGGAGGGTCCGGGGTGGTCGGTTGGACGGTTTGGTCGGATGGTTCGGAACAAGTAGAAGAGATCCGGACCTTCTTTTGGACGGACCGTTTGGAAGTTCCGGGATGAGTGGGTTGGACGTTTTGGTCGGATGGTTTGGGGACCAACAGTTTGGAGGGTCCGAGACGGTCGGGTTGGACGGTTTCGTCGGACGGTTCGGGACCAACAGTTTGGAGTGTCCGGGTCGCTCGGGTTGGATGGTTTGGTCGGATGGTTCGGCGAACAAGAGGAGAACCGGAACTTCTTCCGGGCGGACCGTTTGGAAGTTCCGGGATGGTTGGCTTTGGTCGGGTGTTTGGGACAACTAGAGGAGATCCGGACCTTCTTCCAGACGGACCGTTTGGAAGTTCCGGGACGATCGGATTGGACGGCTTGGTCGGATGGTTCGGGACAACTAGAGGAGATCCGGACCTTCTTCCGGACGGACCGTTTGGAAGTTCCGGGACGATCGGATTGGACGGTTTGGTCGGATGGTTCGGGACAACTAGAGGAGATCCGGACCTTCGTCCGGACGGAACGTTTGGAAGTTCCGGGACGATCGGGTTGGACGGTTTGGTCGGATGGTTCGGGACAACTAGAGGAGATCCGGACGGACCGTTTGGAAGTTCCGGGACGCTCGGGTTGCATGGTTTGGTCGGATGGTTTGAGACAAGTAGGGGAGATCCGGACCTTGTTCCGGACGGACCGTTTGTATGTTCCGGGATGGTCGGCTTTAGTCGGATGGTTCGGGACCAACAATTTGGAGCGTCCGAGACGGTCGGGTTGGACGATTTGGTCGGATGGTTCGGGACCAACAGTTTGGAGGGTCCGAGACGGTCGGGTTGGACGATTTGGTCAGATGGTTCAGGACCAACAGTTTGGAGGGTCCGGGACGGTCGGGTTGGATGGTTTGGTCGGATGGTTTGGGACCAACAGTTTGGAGGGTCCGAGACGACCGGGATGGACGGTTTAGTCAGATGGTTCGGGACCAACAGTTTGTAGCGTCCGGGACGGTCGGGTTGGATGGTTTGGTCGGATGGTTCGGGAGAACTAGAGGAGTGCCGGACCTTCTTCCAGACGGACCGTTTGGAAGGTCCAGGACGGTCGGGTTGGACGGTTTGGTCGGATGGTTTTGGGACCAACAGTTTGGAGGGTCCGGGACTGCCGGGTCGGACCGTTTGGTTGGCCGGTTTGGAGGGTCCGGGACGGTCGGGTTGGATGGTTTGGTCAGATGGTTTGGAGGGTCCGAAACGGTCGGGTTAGATGGTTTGGGCGGATGGTTTGGGACCAACAATTTGGAGGGTCCGGGGTGGTCGGGTTGGACGGTTTGGTCGGATGGTTCGGAACAAGTAGAAGAGATCCGGACCTTCTTTTGAATGGACCGTTTGGAAGTTCCGGGATGAGTGGGTTGGACGGTTTCGTCGGATGGTTTGGGACCAATAGTTTGGAGTGTCCGGGTCGCTCGGGTTGGATGGTTTGGTCGGATGGTTCGGGACCAACGGTTTGGAGGGTCCGGGATGGTCGGGTTGGACCGTTTGGTCGGATGGTTTGGGACCAACAGTTTTGGAGGGTCCGAGACGGCCGGGTTGGACGGTTTTAGTCAGATGGTTCAGGACCAACAGTTTGTAGGGTCCGGGACCGTCAGGTTTGATGGTTTGGGCGGATGGCTCGGGAGAACTAGAGCAGAGCCGGATCTTCTTCCAGACGGACCGTTTGGAAGGTCCGGGACGGTCGGGTTGGACGGTTTGGTCAGATGATTTGGGACCAACAGTTTGGAGGGTCCGGGACGGTCGGGTTGGACGGTTTGGTCGGATGGTTCGGGACCAACAATTTCGAGGGTCCGAGACGGTCGGGTTGGACGGTTTGGTCGGATTGTTCCGGACCAACAGTTTGGAGTGTCCGGGACGATCGGGTTGGATGGTTTGGTCGGATGGTTCGGGAGAACAAGAGGAGAACCGGACCTTCTTCCGGGCGGACCGTTTGGAGGGTCAGCGACGGTCGGTTTGGACGGTTTGGTCGGATGGTTCGGGACCAACAGTTTGGAGGGTCCAAGATGGTCGGGTTGGACGGTTTGGTCCAATGGTTCGGGACCAACATTTTGGAGGGTCTGAGACGGTCGGGTTGGCCGGTTTGGTTGGATGGTTCGGGACAACTAGAGGAGATCTGGACCTTCTTCCGGACGGATCATTTGGAAGTTCCTGGACGGTCGGGTTGGACGGTTTGGTCGGATTGTTCGGGACAAGTAATGGAGATCCGGACCTTGTTCCGGACGGACCGTTCGGAAGTTCCGGGAAGATCGGGTTGGACGATTTGGTCGGATGGTTCGGGACAACTAGAGGAGATCCGGACCTTCTTCCGGACGGACCGTTTGGAAGTTCCGGGACGATCGGGTTGGACGGCTTTGTCGGATGGTTCGGGACAGCCAGAGGAGATCCGGACCTTCTTCCGGACGGACCGTGTCGAAGTTCCGGGACGATTGGGTTAGACGGTTTGGTCGGATGGTTCGGGACAGCTAGAGGAGATCCGGACCTTCTTCCGGACTCACCGTTTGGTCGGATGGTTTGGAGGGTCCGAGACGGTCGGGTTTGATGGTTTGGTCGGATGGTTCGGGACCAACAGTTCGGAGAGTCCGGGGTGGTCGGGTTGGACAGTTTGGTCGGCTGGTTCGGGACAACTTGAGGAGATCTGGACCTTCTTCCGGACGGACCGTTTGTATGTTCCGGGACAGTCGGGGTTGGTCGGATGGTTCGGGACCAACAGTTTGGAGCGTCCGAGACGGTCGGGTATGACGATTTGGTCGGATGGTTCGGGACCAACAGTTTGGAGGGTCCGAGACGGTCGGGTTGCATGATTTGCTCGGATGATTCAGGACCAACAGTTTGGAGGGTTCGGGACGGTCGGGTTGGAGGGTTTGGTCGGATGGTTCGGGACCAACAGTTTGGAGGGTCCGAGATGGTCGGGTTGGACGGTTTAGTCAAATGGTTCGGGACCAACAGTTTGGAGGGTCCGGGACGGTCGGGTTGGATGGTTTGGTCGGATGGTTCGGGAGAACTAGAGGAGAGACGGACCTTCTTCCGGTCGGACCGATTGGAAGGTCCGGGACGGTCGGGTTGGACGGTTTGGTTGGATGGTTCAGGGCAAATAGAGGAGCTCAGGACCTTCCTCCGGACGGACCGTTTGGAAGTTCCGGGACGGTCGGGTTGGACGGTTTGGTCGGATGGTTCGGGACCAACAGTTTGGAGGGTCTGAGACGGTCGGGTTCGACGGTTTGGTCGGATGGTTTGGAGGGTCCGAGACGGTCGGGTTGGATGGTTTTTGTCGGATGGTTCGGGAGAACTAGAGGAGAGCCGGACCTTCTTCCGGACGGACCGTTTGGAAGGTCCAGGACGGTCGGGTTGGACGGTTTGGTCGGATGGTTTGGGACCAACAGTTTGGAGGGTCCGGGACTGTCGGGTTGGACCGTTTGGTTGGCCGGTTTGGAGGGTCCGGGATGGTCGGTTGGATGGTTTGGTCAGATGGTTTGGAGGGTCCGAGACGGTCGGGTTAGATGGTTTGGGCGGATGGTTTGGGACCAACAATTTGGAGGGTCCGGGGTGGTCGGGTTGGACGGTTTGGTCGGATGGTTCGGAACAAATAGAAGAGATCCGGACCTTCTTTTGGACGGACCGTTTGGAAGTTCCAGGATGAGTGGGTTGGACGGTTTCGTCGGATGGTTTGGGACCAACAGTTTGGAGTGTCCGGGTCGCTCGGGTTGGATGGTTTGGTCGGATGGTTCGGGACCAACGGTTTGGAGGGTCCGGGATGGTCGGGTTGGACCGTTTGGTCGGATGGTTTGGGACCAACAGTTTGGAGGGTCCGAGACGGCCGGGTTGGACGGTTTAGTCAGATGGTTCAGGACCAACAGTTTGTAGGGTCCCGGGACCGTCAGGTTTGATGGTTTGGGCGGATGGCTCGGGAGAACTAGAGCAGAGCCGGATCTTCTTCCAGACGGACCGTTTGGAAGGTCCGGTCGGGTTGGACGGTTTGGTCAGATGATTTGGGACCAACAGTTTGGAGGGTCCGGGACGGTTGGGTTGGACGGTTTGGTCAGATGGTTCCGGACCAACAATTTCGAGGGTCCGAGACGGTCGGGTTTGACGGTTTGGTCGGATTGTTCCGGACCAACAGTTTGGAGTGTCCGGGACGATCGGGTTGGATGGTTTGGTCGGATGGTTCGGGAGAACAAGAGGAGAACCGAACCTTCTTCCGGGCGGACCGTTTGGAGGGTCAGCGACGGTCGGTTTGGACGGTTTGGTCGGATGGTTCGGGACCAACAGTTTGGAGGGTCCAAGATGGTCGGGTTGGACGGTTTGGTCCGATGGTTCGGGACCAATATTTTGGAGGGTCTGAGACGGTCGGGTTGGCCGGTTTGGTTGGATGGTTCGGGACAACTAGAGGAGATCCGGACCTTCTTCCGGACGGATCGTTTGGAAGTTCCTGGACGGTCGGGTTGGACGGTTTGGTCGGATGGTTCGGGACAAGTAATGGAGATCCGGACCTTGTTCCGGACGGACCGTTCGGAAGTTCCGGGAAGATCGGGTTGGACGATTTGGTCGGATGTTTCGGGACAACTAGAGGAGATCCGGACCTTCTCCGGACGGACCGTTTGGAAGTTCCGGGACGATCGGGTTGGACGGTTTTGTCGGATGGTTCGGGACAGCCAGAGGAGATCCGGACCTTCTTCCGGACGGACCGTGTCGAAGTTCCGGGACGATTGGGTTGGACGGTTTGGTCGGATGGTTCGGGACAGCTAGAGGAGATCCGGACCTTCTTCCGGACTCACCGTTTGGTCGGATGGTTTGGAGGGTCCGAGACGGTCGGGTTGATGGTTTGGTCGGATGGTTCGGGACCAACAGTTCGGAGAGTCCGGGGTGGTCGGGTTGGACAGTTTGGTCGGCTGGTTCGGGACAACAAGAGGAGATCTGGACCTTCTTCTGGACGGACCGTTTGTATGTTCCGGGACAGTCGGGGTTGGTCGGATGGTTCGGGACCAACAGTTTGGAGCGTCCGAGACGGTCGGGTATGACGATTTGGTCGGATGGTTCGGGACCAACAGTTTGGAGGGTCCGAGACGGTCGGGTTGCATGATTTGCTCGGATGATTCGGGACCAACAGTTTGGAGGGTTCGGGACGGTCGGGTTGGAGGGTTTGGTCGGATGGTTCGGGACCAACAGTTTGGAGGGTCCGAGACGGTCGGGTTGGACGGTTTAGTCAAATGGTTCGGGACCAACAGTTTGGAGGGTCCGGAACGGTCGGGTTGGATGGTTTGGTCGGATGGTTCGGGAGAACTAGAGGAGAGACGGACCTTCTTCCGGTCGGACCGAGTGGAAGGTCCGGGACGGTCGGGTTGGACGGTTTGGTTGGATGGTTCAGGGCAAATAGAGGAGCTCAGGACCTTCCTCCGGACGGACCGTTTGGAAGTTCCGGGACGGTCGGGTTGGACGGTTTGGTCGGATGGTTCGGGACCAACAGTTTGGAGGGTCTGAGACGGTCGGGTTCGACGGTTTGGTCGGATGGTTTGGAGGGTCCGAGACGGTCGGGTTGGATGGTTTTGTCGGATGGTTCGGGAAAACAAGAGGAGACCCGGAACTTCTTCCGGGCGGACCGTTTGGAAGGTCCGGGACGGTCAGGTTGGAAGGTTTGGTCGGATGGTTTGGGACAGTTAGAGGAGATCTATACCTTCCGGGCGTACCATTTGCAAGTTCCAGGAGAATCGGGTTGGACGGTTTGGTTGGATGGTTCGGGACAACAAGAGGAGATCTGAACATTCTTCCGGATGGACCGTTTGGAAGGTCCGGGACGGTCGGGTTGGACGGTTTGGTCGGATGGTTTGGGACAATTAGAGGAGATCTAGACCTTCCGGGTGGACCATTTGCATGTTCCAGGACAATCGGGTTGGACGGTTTGGTCGGATGGTTCGGGACCTACAGTTTGGAGGTTTTGAGATGGTCGGGTTGGACTGTCTGGTTGGATGGTTTGGGACAACAAGAGGAGATCCGTACCTTCTTCCGGACGGACCGTTTGGAAGTTCCGGGACAGTCGGGTTGGACGGTTTGGTCGGATGGTTCGGGACCAACAGTTTGGAGCATTCGAGACGGTCGCGTTGGACGGTTTGTTCGGATGTTTCAGGACAACTAGAGGAGAACCGAACCTTCCAAACGTCCGGTCGGGTTGGACGGTTTGGCTGGATGGTTCGGGACAACTAGAGGAGATCAGGACCTTCTTCCAGACGGACCGTTCGGAAGTTCCGGGAAGTTCGGGTTGGACGGTTTGGTTGGACGGTTCGGGACCAACAGTTTGGAGGGTCCGAGACGGTCGGGTTGGACGGTTTGGTCGGATGGTTTGGAGGGTCCGAGACGGTCGGGTTGGACGGTTTGGTCGGATGGTTCGGGACAACTAGAGGAGATGAGTACCTTCTTCCGGACAGACCGTTTGGAAGTTACAGGACGGTCGGGTTGGACGGCTTGGTCGGATGGTTTGGGACAACTAGAGGAGATCCGGACCTTCTTCCGGACGGACCATTTGGAAGTTTCGGGATGATCGGGTTGGACGGTTTGGTCGGACGGTTCGGGACCAACAGTTTGGAGGGTCCGAGACAGTCGGGTTGGATGGTTTGATCGGCTGGTTTGGGACCAGCAGTCCGAAGGGCCTGGGGTGGTCAGGTTGGACGGCTTGGTCGGATGGTTCGGGACAACTAGAGGAGATCTGGACCTTCTTCCGGAAGGACCGTTTGGAAGTTCCGGGACGATCGGGTTCGACGGTTTGGTCGGTTGGTTCGGGACAACTAGTGGAGATCTGGACCTTCTTGCTGACGGACCGTTTGTATGTTCCGGGACGGTCGGTTTTGGTCGGATGGTTCGGGACCAACAGTTTGGAGGGTCCGAGACGGTCGGGTTGGACGGTTTGGTCGGATGGTTTGGAGGTCTGAGACGGTCGGGTTGGACGGTTTAGTCAGATGGTTCAGGACCAACAGTTTTGAGGGTCCGAGACGGTCAGGTTGGATGGTTTGGTCGGATAGTTCGGGACAACTAGAGGAGAGCCGGACCTTCTTCCGGACGGACCGTTTGGAAGGACCGGGACGGTCGGGTTGGACGGTTTGGTTGGATGGTTCAGGACAACTAGAGGAGATCAGGACTTGTTCCGGACGGACCATTTGGAAGTTCCGGGACGTCGTTGGACGGTTTGGTCGGACGGTTCGGGACCAACGTTTGGAGGGTCCGGGTGGTCGGGTTGGACGGTTTGGTCGGATGGTTTAGAGGGTCCGAGACGGTCGGGTTGGATGGTTTGGTCGGAAGGTTCGGGACCAACAGTTTGGAGGGTCCGGGGTGGTCGGGTTGGACGGTTTGGTCGGATGGTTTGGGACAACTAGAGGAGATCCGGACCTTCTTCTGTACGGACTGTTTGTATGTTCCGGGACGGTCGAGGTTTGTCGGATGGTTCCAAACCAATAGTTTGGAGCGTCCGAGACGGTCGGGTATGACAATTTGGTCGGATGGTTCGGGACCAACAGTTTGGAGGGTCCGAGACGGTCGGGTTGCATGATTTGCTCGGATGATTCGGGACCAACAATTTGGAGGGTCCGGGATGGTCGGGTTGGACGGTTTGGTCGGATTGTTCGGGACCAACAGTTTGGAGGGTTTCGAGACGGTCGGGTTGGACGGTTTAGTCAGATGGTTCGCGACCAACAGTTTGGAGGGTCCGGGACGGTCGGGTTGGATGGTTTGGTCAGATGGTTCGGGAGAACTAGAGGAGAGCAGGACCTTCTTCCGGTCGGACCGTTTGGAAGGTCCGGGACGGTCAGGTTGGACGGTTTGGTCGGAAGGTTCGGGACAACTAGAGGAGATCAAGACCTTCTTCCGGACGGACCGTTTGGAAGTTCCGGGACGGTCGGGTTGGACGGTTTGGTTGGATGGTTCGGGACATCTAGAGGAGATCAGGACCTTCTTCCGGACGGACCGTTTGGAAGTTCCGGGACGGTCGGGTTGGACAGTTTGGTCGGACGGTTCGGGACCAACAGTTTGGAGGGTCCGAGGCGATCGGGTTGGACGGTTTGGTCGGATGGTTTGGAGAGACCGAGACGGTCGGGTTGCATGCTTTGGTCGGATGGTTTGGGACCAACAGTTCGGAGGGTCCGGGGTGGTCGGGTTGGACGGTTTGGTCGGATGGTTCGGGTACCAACAGTTTCGAGGGTCCGAGACAACTCCAGAAGACAATCCCGGTGCTACCGACTTCCAAAAATTTCTCAAATCGAAGAAGTCCAGAAGACGATCCCGGTGCTGCCGACTTCCTAAACCGGACGCGCCGAGTTCCCCAAATCGAAGAAGTCCAGAAGACAATTCCGGTGCTTCCAACTTCCAAAACCGGACATACCGAGTTCCCAAGTCGAAGCAGCTTCCGAGTACAGAAACTAATCCCGGTGCTGCCGACTTCCAAATCCGGAGTCACCGACTTGTCTTTCTGAAGTCAGATATTTTAGGTTTTCTTTTTACTGTTCCAAACCGACTACTACTGTAGCACGTGCATTGTGTACTGTAGCACATGTACTGTAGCAACCATCTTACTGTAGCATAACTTAGCCATTAAGTTATCTAATCCTCTATAAATATGAGGACCTCTCCACATGTAAATACTAGTGAAGAATTTCAGAATTGAAGAGAACTCTTGTTCCTCTAGAGTGTGAGCTATTTCCACCTCAACCAGGGATTGGGAGTTTATCTGAGATTGTTTCTCCGTCGTTCTTGTGATTTCTTTGTGGATTGCTTGAACACGTTGCTCCACGTTAGTGAGTAACAAAGGGCCGAAGTGTGTGGTTGGGTGAATCGAGTGCTGCAGGCTTCCGTAATCAAGACGGTGGTTGGCTGTGTCATTCATCAGGCTTCACAGGCTAGTTATCCAGGATACTTCGGGATTGATCATCCTCCTTCAGGGTGATTCACATCATCTGGTATCAGAGCTCGAGGTTGACACGGTAGGATTTGTATCTTTACTTTGTGTTCTTCTTCCTATCTAGAAAAAGCCACATAAAAATATTGTTCTTCAAACCCGTAGTTTCAATTGAAATTTCAGTGAGTTTTGCTAGGTTTTAATCCACTAGAATCTTGCTTCCTTGCTGATCACAAAAATATATTCTTCACTCCAATCTTTTGAATCTTTGAGTAACCACATCATCTATCCATTACTCAATACTTCACATACCTATAAGGTCTAGCTTACAAAGATCGTTTGGGCTTTGCACATTTGAAATCACTCATAGAACTCAAATTAAGAGTTACTTTTCTTGTTAAGCCCTTGTTGTAAAATTGACCTTGGTACAAAAGAAAGAAGAGAAAAGAAAAAGAAGGAAAAGAAAAATCAGTACCAATCAAAAGAGAAAGAAGAAAGAGCCTTGGTCAATATCTTTTGGGCATTGCTTACAATTCAAAAGCTAAGCAAAACTTGTGATCTCCTGTGCAAATCTGTAGCCCAATAAAAAGTGCAACCAAACTATTGTCTTTCCCATTTGTGTAACACGAGTTGTTTCATTCTTCACACTCAAATTTTTGTGATCACAACTATGTATTGAATTTCTAGTGTGGATTACTACCATTACAATACCTAGAATTTCAATTGCATAGGGAATAACTAACCTTCCAAGCTCCAGCAAGATAGCCATTGTCTTATTACAGCACTTGGGCCTTGATTCACTCGATTCATCACCTTCACCATTTTACTACTACTGGAGTACCCGTTGTTCTTCAATCAAAGGAGTCTTCATAAGAACTTCGGTAAGCAAAGGCAAGGGACTGAGTGAACCCACATCCAAACAGTTAATTTGTGCTATTTCTTTGCTTTGAGCTAACCATGGCAGGAACTAAGGAAAGCCCCACTTTTGTTACTCGAACTGACCTCGAGAAGCTCACCAATGACTTCAATGAGCAATTGAATGAAAATATGAGCATTCTTCGAAAGGAGATCCTCACTGAGGTAGGTTCAGAGCTACGAAAGCAATTGGCGGGAGAAGCTAGTGTCCATGGTGAGGAAGAAGAGCTTGATGAAACCGACGAAGAGGTCGCCGCACGACAAGCACGGGAAGCTCAATTCCGAAGACAACGAGCTGCTGCTTCTCCAGCACCACCTCGTCCAACCGGTCAACAAGCTGCCCCTTTTCGCGTCTACCGCAATGATGCATACCAACAAGGACGCCATGATGATCATCAACAAGAAGAAAAATTCGGCAGACTCAAATTCACCATTCCCAAATTTGAAGGCAATTCAGACCCTGATGCCTATCTCACATGGGAATTGAAGGTGGATAAGATCTTTCGAATGCACAACTATTCGGAAGAGAAGAAGCTTGCAATGGCCGCCTTGGAATTTGATGGCTATGCCCTCATTTGGTGGGAGCAAGTACAAAACCAAAGAGAAGAGTATGGCGAACCATCAATTTCTTCATGGGTTGAAATGAAGAAAGAAATGAAAACAAGGTTTGTGCCTTTACATTATAAACGTAATTTGTTTGACAAACTACAAGCTTTGACACAGGGTCCGAGTACCGTGGAGGAATACTATAAAGGCATGGAACAAGCCATGATTCGGGCAAGTGTTCGAGAAGACAAAGAGCAAACTCTGTCTCGCTTCTTGCATGGTCTTCGCCATGATATAAAACGCATTGTGGTTTACCAACCCTACCAAACCGTGGTTGAGTTGGTGCACCAAGCAGAAAAGGCCGAACGACAACTGCAAGAAGATGCTAAATATGCTAAGTCAAGATCGACACCATCATTTAGCTTGAAGGCTCCTTCATATACACCCAAAGCTCGTTTTGGTTTGGGTAGAGGTACACCTTCAACTAATAATTCATTTGCTTCTAACACTAGTCCCTCTTTTGTGGCAAAGTCAGCCCCTTATCCAGGCAAGGAGAAGCCTACCACCTCCACAACTTCATCGAGTGGATCCACTACTCGGTCAAGAGAGATCGTATGCTTCAAATGTCAAGGACGAGGACACATCTCAAGAGAGTGCCCCAATAACAAAGTCATGTTGATCAATGATGATGGAGAGTACATTTCGGGAGATGAAGAAATAGAACCTATAGCAAATGAAGAAAGATTTGATGATGCTCAAGACAAAAGGCAAGGCTACGCCGACTGTACCTTTGAGACCGGAAGTGCGCTTGTTGTCGCTAAGGTCCTTAGCGTGCAACAAAAGGAAGATGAGCATCCACAAAGGTTCAATCTTTTTCAAACACAAGCCAAGGTAAATGACAAGGTAATCAAGCTTATCATTGATGGAGGTAGTTGTTATAACCTTGCTAGTAAGAAATGTGTGATAAACTTGGATTGAAATTGACAATGTTCAATGGCTTAGTGATTTTGGTAGTGTCAAAATACAACACATGGTTAATGTCACATTTAAAATTAAAGATTATGTTGAAACCATTAGTTGTGATGTTGTACCTATGACTGTTTGCCATTTGCTTTTGGGAAGGCCTTGGTTTTATGATAGATATGTCACACATGATGGAAGAGCCAATACGTACATGTTTAAGATAGGAGAAAGAAATATGAAACTGTTTCCGATGACTCCTAATCAAATTCTTGCTCAACACATGCAAAAGAAAGTGGAAGCAAAATTGGGAGATGACAAAATTAATTTGAAAGGAAGAAAAGATAAGGAAGACAAGAAATTAGTCATGACCACTAATAAACTGAATATCAAGGAGATGAGAAATAATTCTAAAGTCATGTATGTTGTTCTCGTCTACAAGGATATGTTGATTACGGCTAACGATCTCACCAATCTTCCTAGTGTTGTCTCAAAGGTTTTGTAGGATTATCAAGATGTGTTTCCTGAAGAAATACCTGCAGGACTTCCTCCCATTAGAGGCATTGAGCATCAAATTGACCTCATCCCAGGAGCCTCACTTCCAAACCGTCCTCCATACCGCGTCAATCCGGAGGAAACAAAAGAAATCCAAAATCAAGTTCAAGGACTACTCGAGAAAGGGTATGTTAGAGAAAGCTTGAGTCCTTGTGCTGTTCCCGTAATCTTAGTACCTAAAAAGGATGGAACATGGAGAATGTGCATCGATTGTCGTGCCATTAATAACATAACTGTTAGATATCGTCACCCTATTCCTAGGCTTGATGATATGCTAGATGAACTTAGTGGTTCTAATATATTCTCCAAAATTGATTTAAAAAGTGGCTACCACCAAATTAGAGTTAAACTTGGAGATGAATGGAAAACAGCTTTTAAGACTAAATTTGGTTTGTATGAATAGTTGGTTATGCCATTTGGCTTGACTAATGCCCCTAGTACATTCATGAGATTAATGAATCATGTTTTAAGAGCTTTCATTGGTAGATTTGTGGCGGTATACTTTGATGACATATTAATCTATAGCAAGTCCATGGATGAGCATGTTAAACATATGACACAAGTACTAGAAGTGCTAAGGAAAGAACATTTGTATGCTAACCTTGAAAAGTGCACTTTTTGTACAAATAAAGTTGTCTTCTTAGGCTTTGTTGTTTCAAGTCAAGGAGTTGAGGTTGATGAATCTAAAATAGAGGCTATTAAGAATTGGCCTACTCCTTTGAACGTTAGCCAAGTAAGAAGCTTTCATGGATTAGCTGGGTTTTATCACCGCTTTGTAAAAGATTTTAGCACTATTGCTGCTCCATTAAATGAATTAACTAAAAAGGGAGTTCATTTCCAATGGGGTAATTCTCAAGAAAAAGCTTTTCAAGCATTAAAAAAGCGGTTGACTGAAGCACCTTTGCTTGCTTTGCCTGATTTCACTAAGACTTTTGAAATAGAATGTGATGCTAGTGGAATTGGCATTGGAGGTGTTCTTATGCAAGAAGGTAAACCAATTGCATACTTTAGCGAAAAATTAAGTGGTGCACAATTGAATTATCCTGTGTATGATAAAGAGCTATATGCATTGGTTCGTGTACTTGAAATATGGCAACATTATCTATGGCCTAAAGAATTTGTGATACATTCTGATCATGAATCATTAAAGTATTTGAAAGGCCAAGCTAAACTTAATCGAAGACATGCCAAATGGGTAGAATTTATTGAAAGTTTCCCATATGTTGTCAAGTACAAGAAAGGAAAGGATAACATAGTAGCTGATGCTTTATCAAGAAAACATGCACTCTTGAGTCAACTAGAAGTGAATGTCCCAATATTAGAAAGTTTGAAAGATTTATATTCTAATGATAAAGAATTTTCAGAACCTTTTTCTCATTGCCACAATGGAAAAGGATGGGACAAATACCATGTGCATGATGGATTCTTATTTTACACTAACAAGCTTTGTGTTCCCGAGTCGTCCGTTCGCTTGCTTCTATTGCAGGAATCTCATGCGGGAGGACTCATGGGACACTTTGGGATGGCCAAGACGTATGCAATGCTAGCTGATCATTTCTATTGGCCAAAGATGCGAAGAGACGTCGAACGGTTTGTGCAAAGATGTATCACATGCCACAAAGCTAAGTCTAAGCTTAACCCTTATGGATTATATACTCCTCTTCCAACTTCTAATGCACCTTGGGAAGATATTAGTATGGATTTTATTCTAGGATTACCAAGGACTAAGAGGGGGAGGGATTCCATATTTGTGGTCGTTGATAGATTTTCTAAAATGGCACATTTCATACCATGTCATAAAAGCGATGATGCTTCCCGCATAGCTGATTTGTTTTTCAGGGAAATCGTGAGGCTTCATGGAGTGCCAATGACAATTGTCTCCGACCGTGACGTCAAATTTATGAGTTATTTTTGGAAAACATTATGGGCCAAGCTTGGGACGAGGTTATTGTTTTCTACAACTTGTCACCCACAAACCGATGGCCAAACAGAAGTGGTGAATAGAACTCTAGGAACTTTATTGAGGACAATGATCAAGAAGAATCTCAAAGAATGGGAAGAATGTCTACCACATGTAGAGTTTGCGTACAACAGGGTGGTACATTCTTCAACTCAACTTTGTCCTTTTGAAGTCGTATATGGGTTCAAACCTATTACACCATTAGATTTGTTGCCTTTACCCTTTGAGAAACGCACCAATATGCAAGCATCCAAGCGTGCCGAGCATGTCAAGAAAATTCATCTCAAGACCAAGGAAACCATTGAGAAAAAGGTGCAATACTATGCAGCAAATGCCAACAAACACAAGAAGAAGGTGCTCTTTGAACCCGGAGACTTAGTATGGGTGCACCTTCGGAAAGAGCGTTTCCCCGAGAAGAGAAGCTCAAAACTGATGCCAAGAGGAGATGGACCATTTCGAGTACTTACCAAAGTCAATGACAATGCTTACAAGATCGAACTCCCAGGAGATGATTATGCGGTAAGTACTACTTTTAATGTTTCAGACTTATCTCCTTTCTTTGGTCCTGAAGAAACAGAGTCGAGGAGACTCCTTTTCAAGAGGGGGAGGATGATGAGAATGGCCCTAGGAGTCACACAAGTCCATCCTCATCAATTGACATTCCAATACCCCAAGCTCAACAAGGACACATGACAAGGGCAAGAGCTCGACAAATCGCCCAACAGGTGAATCTTTTCCTTAATAAATGCCCACTGGATTTGAACTTGAATGGTGTGCTACCTAATGCCTTGATCATTTGCACACTCAGGTTTGAGGAAAAAGACTTGGAGAAAGCTCAAAAGGAAAAGCCGGAGTCAGCTCCCAAGTCCAGAAGACAATCCCGGTGCTACCGACTTCCAAAAACTTCTCAAATTGAAGAAGTCCAAAAGACGATCCCGGTGCTGCCGACTTCCTAAACCGGACGCGCCGAGTTCCCCAAATCGAAGAAGTCCAGAAGACAATTCCGGTGCTTCCGACTTCCAAAACCGGACATGCCGAGTTCCCAAGTCGAAGCAGCTTCTGAGTACAGAAGCCAATCCCGGTGCTGCCGACTTCCAAATCCGGAGTCACCGACTTGTCTTTCTGAACTCAGATATTTTAGGTTTTCTTTTTACTATTCCAAACCGACTACTACTGTAGCACGTGCATTGATTACTGTAGCACATGTAGTGTAGCAACCATCTTACTCTAGCGTAACTTAGCCATTAAGTTATCTAATCCTCTATAAATATGAGGACCTCTCCACATGTGAAGACTAGTGAAGAATTTCAGAATTGAAGAGAACTCTTGTTCCTCTAGACTGTGAGCTATTTCCACCTCAATCAGGGATTGGGAGTTTATCTGAGATTGTTTCTCCGTCGTTCTTGTGATTTCTTTGTGGACTGCTTGAACACGTTGCTCCACGTTAGTGAGTAACAAAGGGCCGAAGTGTGTGGTTGGGTGAATCGAGTGCTGCAGGCTTCCGTAATCAAGACGGTGGTTGGCTGTGTCATTCCTCAGGCTTCACAGGCTAGTTATCCGGGATCCTACGTCGTGAAAATCGGGCAAACTTCGGGATTGATCATCCTCCTTCAGGGTGATTGACATCAAGATCCGGACCTTCTTCCGGATGGGCCGTTTGTATGTTCCGGGAAGGTCGGGTTTGGTCGGAAGGTTCGGGACCAACAGTTTGGAGCTTCCGACACGGTCGGGTATAACGATTTGGTCGGATGCTTCGGGACCACAGTTTGGAGGGTCCGAGACGATCGGTTTGCATGATTTGGTCGGATGATTCGGGTCCAACAGTTTGGAGGGTCCGGAACGGTTGGGTTGGACGGTTTGGTCGGATGGTTCGGGACAAACAGTTTGGAGGGACCGAGACGGTCAGGTTGGGACGGTTTAGTCAGATGGTTCGGGACCAACAGTTTGAGGGTCCGGGACGGTCAGGTTGGATGGTTTGGTCGGATGGTTCGGGACCAACAGTTTGGTGTGTCCGGGACGATCGGGTCGGATGGTTTGGTCGGATGGTTCGCGAGAACAAGAGGAGAACTGGACCTTCTTCCGGGCGGACCGTTTGGAAGGTCCGGGACGGTCGGGTTGGACGGTTTGGTCGGATCGTCTGGGACCAACAGTTTGTAGAGTCCGAGACGGTCGGGTTGGATGGTTTGGTCGGATGGTTCGGGCGAACTAGAGGAGAGCCGGACCTTCTTCCGGACGGACCGTTTGGAAGGTCCGGGACGGTCGGGTTGGACGGTTTGGTCGGATGGTTTGGGACCAACAGTTTGGAGGGTCCGGGACGGTCGGGTTGGACGGTTTGGTCGGATGGTTCGGGACCAACAGTTTCGAGGGTCCGAGACGGTCGGGTTGGACGGTTTGGTCGGATGGTTCAGGACCAACAGTTTGGAGTGTCCGGGACGATCGGGTTGGATGGTTTGGTCAGATGGTTCGGGAGAACAAGTGGAGAACCGGACCTTCTTTCGGGCGGACCGTTTGGAATGTCCGGGACAGTCGGGTTGGATGGTTTGGTCGGATGGTTTAGGACAATTAGAGGAGATCTACACCTTCCGGGCGGACCATTTGCAAGTTCCAGGAAAGTCGGGTTGGACGGTTTGGTCGGATGGTTCGGGACAACAAGAGGAGTTCCGGACCGTCTTCCGGATGGACCGTTTGGAAGTTCCGGGACGGTCGGGTTCGACGGTTTGGTCGGATGGTTCAGGACAACTAGAGGAGAGCCGGACGTTCTTCCGAACGGACCGTTTGGAAGGTCCGAGACGGTCGGGTTGGACGGTTTGGTTGGATGGTTCGGAACAACTAGAGGAGATCAGGACCTTCTTCCGGACGGACCGTTTGGAAGTTCCGGGACGGTCGGGTTGGACGGTTTGGTCGGACGGTTCGGGACCAACAGTTTGGAGGTTCCGAGACGGTCGGGTTGGACGGTTTCGTCGGATGGTTCGGAGGGTCCGAGACGGTCGGGTTGGATGGTTTGGTTGGATGGATCGGGACCAACAGTTTGGAGGGTCCGGGGTGTCGGGTTGGACGGTTTAGTCGGATGGTACGAGACAACTAGAGCAGATCCGAACCTTCTTCTGGACGGGCCGTTTGTATGTTCCAGGACGGTCGGATTTGGTCAGATGGTTCGGGACCTACAGTTTGGAGGTTCCGACACGGTCGGGTATGACGACTTGGTAGGATGCTTCAGGACCAACAGTTTGGAGGGTCCGAGACGGTCGGTTTGCATGATTTGGTCGGATGATTCGGGACAAACAGTTTGGAGGGTCCGGGACGGTTGGGTTGGACGGTTTGGTCGGTTGGTTTGGGATCAACAGTTTGGAGGGTCCGAGACGGTCGGGTTGGACGGTTTAGTCAGATGGTTCGGGACCAACAGTTTTGAGGGTCCGGGATGGTCAGGTTGGATGGTTTGTTCGGATGGTTCAGGAGAACTAGAGGAGAGCCGAACCTTCTTCTAAACGGGCTGTTTGTACGTTCCGGGACGGTCGGGTTTGGTCGGATGGTTCGGGACCAACAGTTTGGAGCGTCCGAGATGGTCGGGTATGACGATTTGGTTGGATGATTCAGGACCGACAGTTTGGAGGGTCCGGTGTCGGTCGGGTTGGACGGTTTGGTCGGATAGTTCGGGACCAACAGTTTGGAGAGTCCGGGGTGGTCGGGTTGGACGGTTTGGTCGGATGGTACGAGACAACTAGAGCAGATCCGAACCTTCTTCTGGACGGGCCGTTTGTACGTTCCGGGACGGTCGGGTTTGGTCGGACGGTTCGGGACCAACAGTTTGGATTGTCCGAGACGGTCGGGTATGACGATTTGGTCGGATGGTTCAGGACCAACAGTTTGGAGGGTCCAAGACGGTCGGGTTGCAGGATTTGGTCGGATGATTTGGGACCAACAATTTGGATGGTCCGGGACGGTCGGGTTGGATGGTTTGGTCGGATGGTTCGGGACCAACAGTCTGGAGGGTCCGAGACGGTCAGGTTGGATGGTTTGGTCGGATGGTTCGGGAGAACAGGAGGAGAGCCAGACCTTCTTCCGGACGGACCATTTGGAAGGTCCAGGATGGTCGGGTTGCACGGATTGGTCGGATGGTTCAGGACCAACAGTTTAGAGGGTCGGGATGGTCGGGTTGGACGGTTTGGTCGGATGGTTCGGGACCACCAGTTTGGAGGGTCTGAGACGGTCGGGTTGGATGATTTGGTCGGATGATTCGGGACCGACAGTTTGCAGGGTCCAGGACGGTCGGGTTGGACGGTTTGATCAGATGGTTCGGGACCAACAGTTTGGAGGGTCCGTTGTGGTCGGGTTGGACTGTTTGGTCGGATGGTACGGGATAACTAGAGGAGATCCGAACCTTCTTCCGGACGCACCGTTTGTATGTTCGGGTTTGGTCGGATGGTACGGGACCAACAGTTTGGAGCGTCCGAGACGGTCGGGTATGACGCTTTGGTTGGATGGTTCAGGACCAACAGTTTGGAGGGTCCGAGACGGTCGGGTTGCATGATTTGGTCGGATGATTCGGGACCAACAATTTAGAGGGTCCTGGACGGTCGGGTTGGATGGTTTGGTCGGATTGTTCGGCACCAACAGTTTGGAGGGTCCGAGACGGTCGGGTTGGACGGTTTAGTCAGATGGTTCGGGACCAACAGTTTGGAAGGTCCGGGACGGTCGGGTTGGACGGTTTGGTCGGATGGTACGGGACAACTCGTGGAGATCCGAACCTTCTTCCGGACGCACCGTTTGTATGTTCCGGGATGGTCGGGTTTGGTCGGATGGTTCGGGACCAACAGTTTGGAGCGTCCGAGACGGTCGGGTATGACGATTTGGTCGGGTTGGACGGTTTGGTTGGATGGTTTGGAGGGTACGAGACGGTCGGGTTGGACGGTTTAGTCGGATGGTTCGGGACAAGTAGAGGAGATCAGGACCTTCTTCCAGACGGACCGTCTGGAACTTCCGGGAGAGTCAGGTTGGACGGTGTGGTCGGACGGTTCGGGACCAACAGTTTGGAGGGTCCGAGACGGTCGGGTTGGACGGTTTGGTCGAATGGTTTGGAGGGTCCGAGACGGTCGGGTTGGATGGTTTGGTCGGATGGTTCAGCACCAACAGTTCGGAGGGTCCGGGTTGGTCGGGTTGGACAGTTTGGTCGGATGGTTCGGGACAACTAAAGGACATCCGGACCTTCTTCCGGATGGACCGTTTGTATGTTCCGGGACGGTCGGGTTTGGTCGGATGGTTCGGGACTAACAGCTTGGAGCGTCGGAGACGGTCGGGTTGGACGATTGGGTCGGATGGTTCGGGACCAACAGTTTGGAGGGTCCGAGACGGTCGGGTTGCATGATTTGGTCGGATGATTCGGGGCCAACAGTTTGGAGGGTCCGGGACGGTCGAGTTGGACGGTTTGGTCGGATGGTTCGGGAGCAACAGTTTGGAGGGTCCAAGATGGTCGGGTTGGACGGTTTAGTCCGATGGTTCAGGACCAACAGTTTGGAGGCTCCGGGACGGTTGGGTTGGATGGTTTGGTCGGATGGTTCGGGAGAAGTAGAGGAGAGCCGGACCTTCTTCCGGTCGGACCGTTTGGAACGTCCAGGACGGTCGGGTTGAACGGTTTGGTTGGTTGGTTCGGGGCAACGAGAGAAGGTCAGGACCTTCTTCTGGACGGACCGTTTGGAAGTTCTGGGACGGTTGGGTTGGACGGTTTGGTCGGATGGTTTGGAGGGTCCGAGACGGTCAGGTTGGATGGTTATGTCGGATGGTTTGGGACAATTAGAGGAGATCTAGACTTCCGTGCAGACCATTTGCATGTTCCAAGAGAGTCGGGTTGGACGGTTTGGTCGGATGGTTTGGGACAACAAGAGGAGATCTGGACATTCTTCCGGACGGACCGTTTGGAAGGTCCGGGACGGTCGGGTTGGACGGTTTCGTCGGATGGTTTGGGACAATTAGAGGAGATCTAGACCTTCCGGGCGGACCATTTGCATGTTCCAGGACAATCGGGTTGGACGGTTTGGTCGGATAGTTCGGGACCAACAGTTTGGAGGTTTTGAGATGGTCGAGTTGGAGGGTGTGGTTGGATGGTTCGGGACAAGAGGAGGAGATCTGGACCTTCTTCCGGACGGACCGTTTGGAAGTTCCGGGACTGTCTGGTTGGACGGTTTGGTCGGATGGTTCGGGACCAACAGTTTGGAGGATTCGAGACGGTCGGGTTGGACGGTTTGTTCAGATGTTTCAGGAGAACTAGAGGAGAACCGGACTTTCCAAACGGTCCGTCCGGTCGGGTTGGACGGTCTGGTTGGATGGTTCGGGACAACTAGAGGAGATCAGGACCTTCTTCTGGACGGACCGTTTGGAAGTTCCGGGAAGGTCGGGTTGGACGGTTTGGTCGGACGGTTCAGGACCAATAGTTTGGAGGGTCCGAGACGGTCGGGTCGGACGGTTTGGTCGGATGGTTTGGAGGGTCCAAGACAGTCGAGTTGGACGGTTTGGTCGGATGGTTTGGGACAACTAGAGGAGATGAGGACCTTCTTTCGGACGGACCGTTTGTATGTTCCGGGACGGTCGAGGTTCGTCGGATGGTTCCGGACCAATAGTTTGGAGCGTCCGAGACGGTCGGATATGACAATTTGGTCGGATGGTTCGGGACCAACAGTTTGGAGGGTCCGAGACGGTCGGGTTGCATGATTTGCTCGGACGATTCGGGACCAACAATTTGGAGGGTCCGGGACGGTCGGGTTGGACGGTTTGGCCGGATTGTTCGGGTCCAACAATTTGGAGGTTCCGAGACGGTCGGGTTGGACGGTTTAGTCAGATGGTTCGGGACCAACAGTTTGGAGGGTCCGGGACGGTCGGGTTGGACGGTTTGGTCGGATGGTTCGGGAGAACTAGAGGAGAGCGGGACCTTCTTCCGGTCGGACCGTTTGGAAGGTCCGGGACGGTCGGGTTGGACGGTTTGGTCGGATGGTTCGGGACAACTAGAGGAGATCAGGATCGTGTTCCGGACGGACCGTTTGGAAATTCCGGGACGGTCGGGTTGGATGGTTTGGTCGGATGGTTCGGGACCAACAGTTTGGAGGGTCCGAGGTGGTCGGGTTGGACGGTTTGGCCGGATGGTTCGGGACAACTAGAGGAGATCCGGACATTTTTCCGGACGGGCTGTTTGTATATTCCGTGACGGTCGGGTTTGGTCAAATGGTTCGGGACCTACAGTTTGGAGCTTCCGACACGGTCAGGTATGACGATTTGGTAGCATGCTTCGGGACTAACAGTTTGGAGGGTCCGAGGCGGTCGGCTTGCATGATTTGGTCGGATGATTCGGGACAAACAGTTTCGAGGGTCCAGGACGGTTGGGTTGGACGGTTTGGTCGGATGGTTCGGGATCAACAGTTTGGAGTGTCCGAGACGGTCGGGTTGGACAGTTTAGTCAGATGGTTCGGAACCAACAGTTTTGAGGGTCCAGGACGGTCAGGTTGGATGGTTTGGTCGGATGGTTCGGGAGAACTAGAGGAGAGCCGGACCTTCTTCCGGACGGACCGTTTGGAAGGTCCGGGATGGTCGGGTTGGACGGATTGGTCGGATGGTTCGTGACCAACTATTTGGAGGGTCAGGATGGTCGGGATGGACGGTTTGGTCGGATGGTTCGGGACCACCAGTTTGGAGGGTCCGAGATGGTCGGGTTGGATGATTTGTTCGGATGATTCGGGACCAACAGTTTGGACGGTCCGGGATGGTCGGGTTGGACGGTTTCGTCGGATGGCTCGGGACCAACAGTGTGGAGGGTCCGAGACGGTCAGGTCGGATGGTTCGGGAGAACTAGAGGAGAGCCGGCCCTTCTTCCGGTCGGACCGTTTGGAAGGTCCGGGATGGTCGGGTTGCACGGATTGGTCGGATGGTTCTGGACCAACAGTTTGGACGGTCGGGATGGTCGGGTTGGACGGTTCGGTCGGATGGTTCGGGACCACCAGTTTGGAGGGTCCGAGACGGTCGGGTTGGATGATTTGGTCGGACGATTCGGGACCGACAGTTTGGAGGGTCCGGGACGGTCGGCTTGGACGGTTTGCTCAGACAGTTCGGGACCAACAGTTTGGAGGGTCCGGGGTGGTCGGGTTGGACGGTTTAGTCGGATGGTACGGGACAACTAGAGGAGATCCGAACATTCTTCCGGACGGGCCCTTTGTATGTTCCGGGACGGTCGGGTTTGGTCGGATGGTTTGGGATCAACAGTTTGGAGCATCCGAGACGGTCGGGTATGAAGATTTGGTCGGATGGTTCAGGACCAACAGTTTGGAGGGTCCGAGACGGTCGGGTTGCATGATTTCGTCGGATGATTCGGGACCAACAGATTGGAGGGTCCGGGACGATCGGGTTGGACCGTGTGGTCGGATGGTTTCTGACCAACAGTTTGTAGGGTCCGAGACGGCCGGGATGGACGGTTTAGTCAGATGGTTCAGGACCAACAGTTTGGAAGGTCCGGGACGGTCGGGTTGGACGGTTTGGTCCGATGGTTCGGGGCCAACTGTTTGGAGTGTCAGGGACGGTCGGGCTGGACGGTTTGGTCGGATGGTTCGGGACCAACTGTTTTGAGGGTCCGAGAAGGTCGGGTTGGACGGTTTGGTCAGATGGTTCGGGACCAACAGTTTGGAGTGTCCAGGACGATCAGGTTGGATGGTTTGGTCGAATGGTTCAGGATCAACAGTTTGGAGGGTCCGAGACGGTCGGGTTGGATGGTTTGGTCGGATGGTTTGGGAGAACTAGAGGAGAGCCGGACCTTCTTCCGGTCAGATCGTTTGGAAGGTCCGGGACGGTCGGGTTTGACGGTTTGGTCGGACGGTTCGGGACCAACAGTTTGGAGGGTCCGAGACGGTCGGGTTGGACGGTTTCGTCGGATGGTTCGGAGGGTCCGAGACGGTCGGGTTGGATGGTTTGGTCGGAAGGTTCGGGACCAACGGTTTGGATGGTCCGGGGTGGTCGGATTGGACGGTTTAGTCGGATGGTTCGGGACAACTAGAGGAGATCCGGACCTTCTTCCGGACGGGCAGTTTGTATGTTCCGGGACGATCAGGTTTGGTCGGATGGTTCGGGACCAACAGTTTGGAGCTTTCGACACGGTAAGGTATGACGATTTGGTAAGATGCTTCGGGACCAACATTTTGGAGGGTCTGAGACGGTCGGGTTGGCCGGTTTGGTTGGATGGTTCGGGACAACTAGAGGAGATCCAGACCTTCTTCCGGACGGACCGTTTGGAAGTTCCTGGACGGTCGGGTTGGACGGTTTGGTCGGATAGTTCGGGACAACTAAAGGAGTTGCGGACTTTCTTCCGGACGGACCGTTTGGAAGTTCCGGGACGATCGGTTTGGACGGTTTGGTCGGATGGTTCGGGACAACTAGAGGAGATCCGGACCTTCTTCCGGAGGGACCGTTTGGGAGTTCCGGGACGATGGTGTTGGACGGTTTGGTCGGATGGTTCGGGACAACTAGAGGAGATCCGGTCCTTCTTCCGGACGGACCGTTTGGATGTTCCGGGACGATCGGGTTGGACGGTTTTGTCGGATGGTTCGGGACAACTAGAGGAGATCCGGACCTTCTTCTGGACGCACCGTTTGTATGTTCCGGGACGGTCGGGTTTGGTCGGATGGTTCAGGACCAATAGATTGGAGCGTCCGAGGCGGTCTGGTTGGACGATTTGGTCGGATGGTTCGGGACCAACAGTTTGGAGGGTCCGAGACGGTCGGGTTGCATGATTTGGTCGGATGATTCGGGACCAACATTTTGGAGGGTCCGGGATGGTCGGGTTGGACCGTTTGGTCGGATGGTTTGTGACCAACAGTTTGGATGGCCCGAGACGGCCGGGATGGACGGTTTAGTCAGATGGTTTGGGACCAACAGTTTGGAGGGCCCGAGACGGTCGGGTTGTTCGGGTCCAACAGTTTGGAGGTTCCGAGACGGTCGGGTTGGACGGTTTAGTCAGATGGTTCGGGACCAACAGTTTGGAGGGTCCGGGACGGCCGGGTTGGATGGTTTGGTCGGATGGTTCGGGAGAACTAGAGGAGAGCGGGACCTTCTTCCGGTCGAACCGTTTGGAAGGTCCGGGATGGTCGGGTTGGATGGTTTGGTCGGATGGTTCGGGGCAACTAGAGGAGATCAGGACCTTGTTCCGAACGGACCGTTTGGAAGTTCCGGGACGGTCAGGTTGGATGGTTTGGTCGGATGGTTCGGGACCAACAGTTTGGAGGGTCCGGGGTGGTCGGGTTGGACGGTTTGGTCGGATGGTTCGGGACAACTAGAGGAGATCCGGACCTTCTTCCGGACGGACCATTTGTATGTTCCGGGACGGTCGGGTTTGGTCAGATGGTTCGGGACCTACAGTTTGGAGCTTCCGACACGGTCGGGTATGACGATTTGGTAGGATGCCTAGGGACCAACAGTTTGGAGGGTCCGAGACGGTCGGTTTGCATGATTTGGTCGGATGATTCGGGACAAACAGTTTGGAGGGTCCAGGACGGTTGGGTTGGACGGTTTGGTCGGATGGTTCGGGATCAACAGTTTGGAGGGTCCGACACGGTCGGGTTGAACGGTTTAGTCATATGGTTCGGGACCAACAGTTTTGAGGGTCCGGGATGGTCAGGCTGGATGGTTTGGTCGGATGGTTCGAGAGAACTAGAGGAGAGCCGGACCTTCTTCCGGACGGACCGTTTGGAAGGTCCGGGATGGTCGGGTTGGACGGATTGGTCGGATGGTTCGGGACCAACTGTTTGGAGGGTCAGGATGGTCGGGATGGACGGTTTGGTCGGATGGTTCGGGACCACCAGTTTGGAGCGTCCGAGACGGTCGGGTTGTATGATCTGGTCGGATGATTTGGGACCGACAGTTTGGAGGGTTCGGGACGGTCGGGTTGGACGGTTTGGTCGGATGGTTCGGGACCAACTGTTTGGAAGGTCTGGATGGTCGGGATGGACGGTTTGGTCGGATGGTTCGGGACCACCAGTTTGGAGGGTCCGAGACGGTCGGGTTGGATGATCTGGTCGGATGATTCGGGACCGACAGTTTGGAGGGTTCGGGACGGTCGGGTTGGACGGTTTGGTAGGATGGTTCGGGACCAACAGTTCGGAGGGTCCGGGACGGTCGGGTTGGATGGTTTGGTCGGATGGTTCGGGACCAACAGTTCGGAGGGTCCGGGACGGTCGGGTTGGATGGTTTGGTCGGATGGTTCGGGAGAACTAGAGGTGAGCCGGACCTTCTTCCGGTCGGACCGTTTGCAAGGTCCGGGACGGTCGGGTTGGACGGTTTGGTTGGATGGTTCGGGGCAACTAGGGGAGGTCAGGACCTTCTTCCGGACGAACCATTTGGAAGTTCGGGGATGGTCGGGTTGGACGGTTTGGTCGGATGGTTTGGAGGGTCCGAGACGGTCGGGTTGGATAGTTTGGTCGGATGGTTTGGGAGAACAAGGGGAGAACCGAAACTTCTTCCGGGCGGACCGTTTGGAAGGTCCGGGACGGTCGGGTTGGAAGGTTTGGTCGGATGGTTTAGGACAATTAGAGGAGATTTAGACTTCCGGGCGGACCATTTGCATGTTCCAGAAGAGTCGGGTTGGACGGTTTGGTCGGATGGTTCGGGACAACAAGAGGAGATCTGGACATTCTTCCGGACGGACCGTTTGGAAGGTCCGGGATGGTCGGGTTGGACGGTTTGGTCAGATAGTTTGGGACCAACAGTTTGGAGGTTTTGAGATGGTCGGGTTGGACGTTGTGGTTGGATGGTTCGGGACAACAAGAGGAGATCCGGACTTTCTTCCGGACAGACCGTTTGGAAGTTCCGGGACAGTCGGGTTGGACGGTTTGGTCGGATGGTTCGGGACCAACACTTTGGAGGATTCGAGACGGTCGGGTTGGACGGTTTGTTCAGATGTTTCAGGAAAACTAGAGGAGAACCGGACCTTCCAAACGGTCCGTCCGGTTGGGTTGGCCGGTTTGGTTGGATGGTTTGGGACAACTAGAGGAGACCAGGTCCTTCTTCCGGATGGACCGTTTGGATGTTCCGGGAAGGTCGGGATGGATGGTTTGGTCGGACGGTTCGGGACCAACAGTTTGGAGGGTCCGAGACGGTCGGGTTGGACGGTTTGGTCGGATGGTTTGGAGGGTCCGAGACGGTCGGGTTGTACGGTTTGGTCGGATGGTTCGGGAGAACTAGAGGAGATGAGGACCTTCTTTCGGACGGTTCGGGAGCACTAGAGGAGAGCCGGACCTTCTTCCGGACGGACCGTTTGGAAGGTCCGGGACTGTCGGGTTGGACGGTTTGGTTGGATGGCTCGGGACAATTAGAGGAGATCAGGACCTTCTTCCGGACGGACCGTTTGGAAGTTCCGGGACGGTCGGCTTGGACGGTTTGGTCGGACGGTTCGGGACCAACAGTTTGGAGGGTCCGGATGGTCGGGTTGGATGGTTTGGTCGGATGGTTTAGAGGGTCCGAGACGGTCGGGTTGGACGGTTTGGTCGGATGGTTTGGGACAACTAGAGGAAATCCGAACCTTCTTCTGGACAGACCGTTTGTATGTTCCGGGACGGTCCAGGTTCGTCGGATGGTTCCGGACCAGTAGTTTGGAGCGTCCGAGACGGTCGGGTATGACAATTGGTCGGGTTGGACGGCTTGGTCGGATGGTTCGCGAAAGCTAGAGGAGAACCGGACCTCCTTCCGGACGGACCGTTTGGAAGTTTCGGGACGGTCGGGTTTGATGGTTTGGTTGAACGTTACAGGACCAACACTTTGGAGGGTCGGAGACGGTCGGGTCGGATGGTTTGGTCGGATGGTTCGGGACCAACATTTCGGAGGGCCGGGGTGGTCGGGTTGGACGGTTTGGTCGGATGGTTCGGGAGAACTAGAGGAGATCTGGACCTTCTTCGGACGGACCGTTTGGATGTTCCGGGACGATCGGGTTGGACGGTTTGGTCGGATGGTTCGGGCCAACTAGAGGAGATCCGGACGTTCTTCTGGACGAACCATTTGTATGTTCCGGGACGGTTGTGTTTGGTCGGATTGTTCGGGACCAAGAGTTTGGAGCGTCCCAGACGGTCGGGTTGGACGATTTGGTCGGATGGTTCGGGACCAAGAATTTGGAGGGTCCGAGACGGTCGGGTTGCATGATTTGGTGGAATGATTCGGGAGCAACAGTTTGGACGGTCCGGGACGGTCGGGTCGGATGGTTCGGGCCAACTAGAGGAGATCCGGACGTTCTTCCGAACGGACCGTTTGTATGTTCCGGGACGGTCGTGTTTCGTCGGATGGTTCGGGACCAAGAGTTTGGAGCGTCCCAGACGGTCGGGTCGGACGATTTGGTCGGATGGTTCGGGACCAACAATTTGGAGGGTCCGAGACGGTCGGGTTGCATGATTTGGTCTGGTGATTCGGGACCAACAGTTTGGAGGGTCCGGGACGGTCGGGGTTGGAGGGTTTGGTCGGATGGTTCGGGACCAACAGTTTGGAGGGTCCGAGACGGTCGGGTTGGACGGTTTGGTCGAATGGTTCGGGACCAACAGTTTGGAGAGTCCGGGACGGTCGTGTTGGATGGTTTGGTCGGATGGTTCGGGAGAACTAGAGGAGAGCGGGACCTTCTTCCGGACGGACCGTTTGGAAGGTCTGGGAAGGTCGGGTCGGACGATTTGGTCGGATGGTTCGGGACCAACAATTTGGAGCATCCGAGACGGTCGGGTTGCATGATTTGGTCGGATGATTCGGGAGCAACAGTTTGGACGGTCGGGATGGTCAGGTCGGATGGTTCGGGACAACTAGACTAGATCCGGACGTTCTTCCGGACGGACCGTTTGTATGTTCCGGGACGGTCGCGTTTGGTCCGATGGTTCGGGACCAACAGTTTGGAGGGTCCGAGACGGTCGGGTTGGACGGTTTGGTCGGAGGGTTCGGGACCAACAGTTTGGATGGTCCGAGACGGTCGGGTTGCATGATTTGGTCGGGTGATTCGGGACCAACAGTTTGGAGGGTCCGGGACGGTGGGGTTGGAGGGTTTGGTCGGATGGTTCGGGACCAACAGTTTGGAGGGTCCGGGACGGTCGGGTTGGAGGGTTTGGTCGGATGGTTCGGGACCAACAGTTTGGAGGATCCGCGACGGTCGGGTTGGACGGTTTGGTCGGATGGTTCGGGACCAACAGTTTGGAGAGTCCGGGACGGTCGTGTTGGATGGTTCCGGAGAACTAGAGGAGAACCAGACCTTCTTGCTGACGGACCGTTTGTATGTTCCGGGACAGTCGGTTTTGGTCGGATGGTTCGGGACCAACAGTTTGCATGGTCCGAGATGGTCGGGTTGGACGGTTTGGTCGGATGGTTTGAAGGGTCCGAGACGACCGGGTTGGACGTTTAGTCAGATGGTTCGGGACCGATAGTTTTGAGGGTCCGGGACGGTCAGGTTGGATGGTTTGATCGGATGGTTCGGGACAACTAGAGGAGAGCTGGACCTTCTTCCGGACGGACCGTTTGGAAGGTCCGGGACTGTCGGGTTGGACGGTTTGGTTGGATGGTTCGGGACAACTAGAGGAGATCAGGACCTTCTTCCGGACGGACCGTTTGGAAGTTCCGGGACGGTCGGGTTGGACGGTTTGGTCGGACGGTTCGGGACCAACAGTTTGGAGGGTCCGAGATGGTCAGGTTGGACGGTTTGGTCGGATGGTTTAGAGTGTCCGAGACGGTCGGGTTGGATGGTTTGGTCGGATGGTTCGGGACCAACAGTTCGGAGGGTCCGGGGTGGTCGGGTTGGACGGTTTGGTCGGATGGTTTGGGACAACTAGAGGAGATCCGGACCTTCTTCTGGACGGACCGTTTGTATGTTCCGGGACGATCCCGGTTCGTCGGTTGGTTTCGGACCAATAGTTTGGAGCGTTCGAGACGGTCGGGTATGACAATTTGGTCTGGTTGGACGGTTTGGTCGGATGGTTCGCGAAAGCTAGAGGAGAACCGGACCCCCTTCCGGACGGACCGTTTGGAAGGTCCGGGACGGTCGGGTGGACGGTTTGGTCGGACGGTTCGGGACAACTAGAGGAGATCAGGACTTTCTTTCGGACGGACCGTTTGAAAGTTTCGGGACGGTCGGGTTTGATGGTTTGGTCGGACGGTACAGGACCAACACTTTGGAGGGTCCGAGACGGTCGGGTTGGATGGTTTGGTCAGATGGTTCGGGACCAACAGTTCGGAGGGCTCGGGGTGGTCGGGTTGGACGGTTTGGTCGGATGGTTCGAGAGAACTAGGGGAGAACCGGACCTTCTTCGGACGGACCGTTTGGAAGTTCCGGGACGATCGGGTTGGACGGTTTGGTCGGATGGTTCGGGCCAACTGGAGGAGATCCGAACGTTCTTTCCGGACGGACCGTTTGTATGTTCCGGGACGGTCGTGTTTGGTCGGATGGTTCGGGACCAAGAGTTTGGAGGCGTCCCAGTCGGTCGGGTCAGACGATTTGGTCGGATGGTTCGGGACCAACAATTTGGAGGGTCCGAGACGGTCGGGTTGCATGCACTACTGCAGAACGGGCTTCTACTGACGGGCCAATAACCCCCTCTACTGACGGACGGGGGGCCCGTCACCCTGGGAATGTCAGTGGAGGGGTGATCTCCACCGACGGGCATGATGACCGTCAGTGTAAAACACTCACCACTGACGGTCTCATGATAAGTGACCGTCAGTGGTAGGACCTCACCACTGACGGTCGTAATGTACGCGACCGTCAGTGGTATCATGTTACCACTGACGGTCTGTCCCTACGCGACCGTCAGTGGTAGGACCTCCAGCTTGGCCATACGGGCTATCAGCACTGACGGTCTTTCTATACTCGCCCGTCAGTGGTAGAAACCTCCAGCTTGGCCATACTGGCATCACCACTGACTGGCTTTTGTTAAGTGCCCGTCAATAGAGCTTCTGTTGTGCATTTCCATTCAGCACCTATTGCACAAATATATTCACAATTTTCACAAATATGTTCACAAATTTCACAAACATTCACAATTCTCACAAACATAGTCATATATTTCACAAACATCAATAAATTTCACAAAATATACACAAATTTTCATAAATTTCGGAAATATTCACAAATATAAAATTTGATATAACTTATTCGTAATGACATAACACTTCACGTAACCGTTAATCACAGGTATGAAATAAAGCAAATATATTTGACGAGCGACATAATAAAGTTTTTTAAACACTAATCTACTGATTCCCGCTTAAGTTTAGCTTCGGAAACTGGGGGCCGGCGTAGAATTCACCCATTGGATTGATTACTTCAAGATTGATGATTTTGGCGAAGACTCTTTGGATGCGGGCAAAGTCCTGACGCCAATCGTACAAATGATGTCCTAGCTCACTCCAAGCCTTCAGTTCTTTCATATCCTTCCAATGCTTGTTCTTGTACCGGACAAATAGGTCCATATGGGCACAGGTGTAGTACCCACATGTCACGCTACCTTCGGGCTGAACTCTGCAAGGGAACTTGTAATGGTGTACCAATTTTGTCGTTTTTGGAGGTATTTTTCGATGGCCCGAGAACTTGGCTCTGAAAAAGGCTGCATTCAAAATGTCAGTGATATTTCTGAAGTCCGCTGTCTTTTTCGATGAGGAGTCGAAATAGAATGCCTTGGCCCAGCTTGGAATTATCACAATGAGCACCCAGTGGTCGCTGCGTCAATGTGAACAAATGAACGTAAGAAGGCGGAGATACATGCGTAAAAAACAAAAAAATTCATACGGTGCTGAGTTAAAGGACTTACGGAGGGTTGTAGGGGGCTAGTATGTACTCCTTCTCCTTATGCACGATGAAGACACGCGATAAATATTCTGTTAGAAAGTCTCGACCGTCCGTGGTAGAAGCGTAGCCTTCGTTCATGCATATCGGATCGACTATCCCGATATGGGAGTCCTGTAGACGTCTGCACTCTTGGGCTTCATAGAGAGCCCATAGCCTGACCATCGTGGTGTCGAGCCTGTAGAGGTTGAACATATTGAAGAGGTCTGCAAAATTAATGTCGAAGGTGTCTTGGTCGTTCTCCATGAAGAAGTTGTAATCTCTTGGCACCTTGACCTTCCAATATTGGCAGAATGTTTGCGGCTCTCTGGACATCTTGAGGTAATCTTCGTGCAGCGCCTTCATGTCCTCCGACAGATTGTCCAACTCGTCCTGCGGGAGCAAGTCCTGGCCTGGTTCGTAATGATATCGCCAGAGACCCATGCTCCGTGTAGATAATTTGGATGATGATGCCGATGCCGAGAAGGATAAGGATTTCTTCATCTGCTCCTTTCTTTCCTTCTCGCCGGTGCCGGCCCTTCTCTTCTTGCTTTTCTTCCTCGTATGCAGCGGCTCAGGACTCTTGCCTGCCGCCAGCGCCGCTTCCAGTGTTCCGGCAAGTGTGGCGGGAGAGAAAATCTTCCCTCTAGGTTGATCCTCCTCGCGCCTTTCCGGTGGATCGATCATGGGCTCGTCCCTCGCCGCCGGGGACTGCATACCCGTCTCCATGTACTGGTCCCCGACAAGATGGTCTTCGAGGTCTCTGAACGTCGGAGCTGTCTGGCTGAGGCCCAGGGAGATCGTCCGACCGATGGAGACGGGTTGGTGGACGAGGGGCCCGTGCGAGGAGATGGAGCCGTGCGAGGAGAGGGCGCCGCAGCTAAAATAATTTGGCTCTTCGGCCACTGGATGAAATAGTTCTTGCACTGCCCTAGCCGTGTCATTTCCTCTTCAGGGGGGACAGGGACTAACACGTCGTTGTAGTCGTTGAGGACGATGTCCACCTGCACCTTCGCATGGTGCTCCCGCATAGGAACACAGTGCAGGATTGCCCCCTCTGGCGTCGGGAAGACCTGGCCGTGCGCAACCTTCACCTTCATGCCAGGGATCTGCACCGTCAGTGTGCATCTAGTGGCTTCCTGCAAAACAGGGATAGATGTGCCGTCCTAGCTGAAGTCAGGACAACGATATCAGATTTACTGTAATGACTCGTTATAGCATACGAAACTTACGGTGATGCTGTCGATTTGATTCAGCGATTCCGGCCGGCCGTCCGAGGCGGATGCGCAGCTACTCCAACCAGACGGCTGGACATCGGGGACCATCGTCGCACCGCCCTGCGCTGCGAGGACTTGCATACGTACCCACGTCTGCTCGGCGATCTCTCGCATTTGCTCACGGAGATTATCCATGTACTCCTGGCTGTCTCTCCTTGGGCGGCGGTGACCCTCGGGGTTTCGGGGAAACACCTTGTCCCACTTAACGCCATCCCCGACGCCTACTACACGGCCCCGATGCTCCGGTTTCTGTCGAGCCTTCGCCAGATCGTCGTTCCACCTCGGGCAGCTCGTGACGGAGTCCTGTGAGCTTGCAGGCTGCTGGCTCAGCTCTGTCTGCAAGTTATATCGCATGATGAGAAGATAGCGTATTTCGATACAACGTAACTACGTAAGAAAAGACACTGAGTTGAGATGTTACCAGCCGGTTGGCCACCTCCTGGAGTTCTCCAGACTGTATAATTGGTGACCCCGTCACAGGGTCAGAGCTTGTATGCGCCCGCATATACTCCCTGGCCCGTGGCTCCCTGAGATGCGCAAAAGGAGGCGCTTTCCCAGCTGCGGCCAGTTTGGCGTCCTCTATGGCCCACTTTGGCCTCTTCCCAAGGTATCCACGGCTTCCGAGCTTGTGGTCTAACTTGTTCTTGGCCCGAAGCTCCTTCCCCCAGCAACTCTTCTCTTGGAATTCCGCACTCCTTATTTCAGCAACGAATTGCTCCCAGTCTTCCTTTTCTATCTTCGGCCATCTTGCACTGATCTTCGTATCCCAGTCGTCGTCCACGACCTTCTGTGCGTCGTATCGCCAAGTCTTGAGAGCCCTAGCCATGATGCGAAGGGCTGCCGCTTGGACTCTGTCCTTGTCGGCGGCAGGAATCTGGTATTTGTCCCATAGTTTCCTCAGTAGAGCTTCACGGGTCGACTCAGACAACTGGCTGAATTCTTTGCACGTGATCTTCACTTGTTCGCGGACTAAGCACCCGCAGGCGTTGCTGAAGGTCTGGGCGGCCTTCTGTGGACTCGCTGGAACATCTCTGACGTCGTCGACTCGAGTGACGACGTACGTCCTGTCCGGCAACTGGTTGCCTTTTCTCCTAGTCTGAGATCTTGTCGGGGCCGGGGGCGGTAGTTGTTCCTGGGGCGCCACGTCCTCTTCAGAGGCTGACTCGGAGCCAGAGTCATCGCTGCAGGAGGTGGACTCCGAGGCAGGTTGATCTTCGGCAGCTCTAAGAGGTCAAGAGTTAGGGGATCAAGAGGAGAAGAGAGGAATAAGCCACCAGCCATACTAGGAGTAAGGCCAAGAACAATTGCTTCAGACTTTAACATCTTCAGAGGCATCCCCATAATTAATGATTATCACTCAGACATATAACAGACAACAGAAAAATAATGGACGGTCCATGAAGAAACAATGAGTATATGTTCTTACTTTAAAAAAATAGTCAATAGTGTTCCCAAATATACTAAGAATTAGAAACATGCTGAACAAAATTAAAGTTATATATAAAATATAATGAGATTAATTTCTCTTTACATATCATGGGTATAAGAGAACAGCTATGGGTTAAATTTTCACACGGGTATCATAGTAAAATAATAATAATGCCACATTGAAAGCATGCATGTTTCTTTAAGAACAGGTACAACCTAGCATGCCATCCGATCCCCTCAACCTCTTCCACTCCACCCCAATCATCCAATTCGTCTACGAAATGAAATTTATAAGACTTTATTTCTGTTTGTTCAAGCCCATCCCTTTTCCATTTGGATTCGATCGGTTGCATTCTGTCTTCTCTCAACATGGTAGCTGTTTGTTTCTCTGCTCCTTTGGATCCAAGGATTCTCATAAGAATTTCGTAGATATTCAATCTATACTGTTTAAATCACAGGAATGATATCGTGCTACGAAATTCATGTAGAATGACTCAATTATAAGAATTTGGAGTACATGAATTTGGACCTCATTCTCAACGTATTGCGTGAACCTTCTCTCGTAAAATTCCTACAAAACTCACATGGAACATTCAAGGAGAAAGCTTTATAAATTCATGTGTTTTGTTTCCTGTAAATTCAAGAAGGCCGTGACATTCCAATCAACCATTTATCCTATTCTTATGTTTATAGAATCTTGCTTTAGGAGACCTTGAATAGCTCTATTTTAATAGCCCTAGTATTAAGGTGTGTATTAAAAATGCCATTTGACTCTTCGTCCTGTTATATAAGATTTTTGTTAATAGAGACGAGAGAAAACAGAATTACTTCTTTACAAAGAGTTAAAAAGTTGTAGACTCGACCGTAATATATTTTTGTGAGTGGCTGTCTCTTAGTGCTGACTCAACGTAGGCTCAATCACTTGGCAATCACTTGGCAAGTCCTCTCAATGTTCCACAGTCCCTGTAGGCACAAATTCACCACAGCTACCTAAGCTATCTAACACTTACAGGACCGTCGCGGGGAGGCCGGCGCGAGGTGGAGGCGGTGGCGAGCTGCGGTGGGTGGACGGGGGGGCCGCGACCTCACTTGGCAACTGGAGCGGTGGCGTCCCATCGGCAACCGGAGCGTCGTCGGCGGCGGCGGGGAGGGCCGTCCCGGGGAGGCCGGCGCGAGGTGGAGGCGGTGGCGAGCTACGGTCGGCGGACGGGGCGGCAACGGGCCCGGGAAAGGCAGCAGCAGGCTCGAGAGCGGCGCCGTCGGCAGCGGGCTCGGCAACGGATGAGGCAACGGGCTTGAGAGCGGCGTCGTTGGCGGCACGGCTCGGGGAGGCCATCTCGGCGGGGGGGTGCTCGGGCAGGCGTTCGGGAGGCGACGGCGGCTCAGGGGAGCCGGAGCGGCGCTCGGGAGGCGACGGCGGCTCTCGGGGAGGCGGCGGCGGCGCTCGGGGAGGCGTAGTCGCGGTCGAGGAGGACGGGGCGGCGGTGGAGCAGCCTGGCGGCGTCGGAGGCGAAGCGGTTCCGCTGCTGGTTCGAATAGAACGCGCGAGACTTGGCGAAAATTTTCGCCAAGTCCCGCGTGGCTTATATACGGTATGGAGTACCACTGACGGGCACACACTAAAGGTCCGTCAGCGGAAAAGAAGGCGTCAGTGGTGGGTGGATCACCACTGACGGGCGACCAATAAATGCCCGTCAGTAGTTCTGGGTGCTCTAGGGTTTAGGGGCGCCGGGGGTTACCACTGACGGGCGATCCTTATAGGCCCGTCAGTAGTTCTGGGTGCTCTAGGGTTCCGGGGGTTACTACTGACGGGCGCAACATAAATGCCCGTCAGTGGTTCTAGGCGCACTATAAAAACTTTAGGCGCACACGCCTATCCCGAGCACAGCGCCCAGGCCCACGAGCCCAGGCCGCGCAGGGGACCAGCCAGAGGCCTATCCCGAGCACAGCGCCCAGGCCCACAAGCCCAAGCCGCGCAGGGGACCAGCGGTGGCCCGTAGTAGCAATGAGACTTATGAGGAGTTCGGAAGCGGTGGCCGCAACTGCCCTTATAAGCTAGTGGGCGCGCTGGTAGCTCGGCGAGGTGGGACTAAACATGTGCACTACCAGTGGTGGTAGGGTCACTACTGATGGGCCTCTTAGTGCCGCCCGTCAGTGGTAGTGGCCACCACTGACGGGCTCGTAACTGGCGCCCGTCAGTGATACTACTCTGCGGTAGCGTTAAAAACTTACCACTGACGGGCCTTTAACGTCGCCCGTCAGTGGTGGCTAGTTTGGTATATCTGCATTGTTTTAGTATTGGCCTAATGTCTATATTCTTTTTTGTTTACTAATTATCTCTTTCTAAAGCATCTGTTTCCTGAGGATAAGAAAATTACTAAAGCTAGTAATTACTAATCCACAAATGAATATCGAATAGGTTGTTACTCTAGAAGTCTATATAGAGATGCTACTCCTGTTCTTTCATTGGAACCATTGGCATAGGCATCGGGAATTGTTCCACGAGGAAGAATAGCCTAGACATTACAGAAAAAGACCTACCAATAAATAAACATTTAGAAGAAAATACTTTAAAAAGAAGAAACAAGCATAGTTTCGCGCACGCTCATGTGAATTCAGCATTCACCTGCAACTGTATCATGAAATTGTATACGTCTTCACATACTGCATGTTATAAAAATCATCAAACTAAAGAGCAGCAACCAGCAAGATAGCTCCATGTATCAGGAAAAAAATCAAAACGGTGTTGTATCAGCAAAGAACAAGTTTCTTCAATGTAAAGGGTCACTTAGCTTTACTGCCCTATTCATGCAAAGCAATAGACAGAGCACCTTTATTTTATTAAAAAAATGTGGGGCCCACAAGCCTATCCCGAGCACAGCGCCCAGGCCCACGAGCCCAGGCCGCGCAGGGGACCAGCCAGAGGCCTATCCCCGAGCACAGCGCCCAGGCCCACGAGCCCAAGCCGCGCAGGGGACCAGCAGTGGCCCGTAGTAGCAGTGAGACTTATGAGGAGTTCGGAAGCGCTGGCCGCAGCTGCCCTTATAAGCTAGTTGGCGCGCTGGTAGCTCGGCGAGGTGGGACTAAACATGTGCACTACCAGTGTTGGTAGCATCACCACTGACGGGCATCTTAAGTACGCCCGTCAGTGGTAGTGGTCACCACTGACGGCCTCTTAATGCCGCCCGTTAGTGGTAGCATCACCACTGACGGACCTTTAAAAGACGCCCGTCAGTGGTATCCAGTCTGGTGTATTTGCTTTGTTTTAGTCTTGGCCTAGTGTCTATATTGTTTTTTGTTTATTGCTTTGAGTGTGTTCTGCACCAATCTAGTTGCACATTTCTGGTAATATTACACAATTACACATACATACGTTTCAATAATATAATGTCATCCAAACATAGACATTATTATACAGACACACATATCTCGCTAGGTTTCGTCGTCTTCGACAATCTTCTCATGAATAGTAATCTTCTTTGTGGTATACGTTAGTCCTTCGGCGTGGGAGCGTCTGATGTAGGGCTCGGAATCCTTAGTACCTTTGCTCCTTTTGGTGGGCCGTTTATCAGTATCTTCTGGCTCGGAGTCTGGGTCGTCGAATTGGTCATAGTCCTCTTCGTCAACTACACCATCGACTCCGACAATACTCCTTTTCCCTTTTCTGACGACATGGCGCTTCTTTTCCTTCGGGTCTTTTATGTAGAACACTTGCGAGATCTGTTTAGCTAGTACCCAAGGCTCATCTTTCGCACTGATTGATTTCACCTGTGTCGAGTCAATAGATGTCGGGGGAGGTAAAGTCACGGTAGTGAATTTGTCATCGTCCATATGGACATTTTTTGCCCATCTGACACGAAACATGGGGATCTTTGTGACGGTGTAGTCCAGTTCCCAAATCTCTTCGATAATGCCGTAGTATATGTCCTTACGGTTACCGGTTTTAGCCTCTATCGTCACCCCACTGTTCTGGTACGTACTTTTCTTGTCTTGAGCCTCCGTATAGAATGTGTATCCGTTGATATCATATGATTGAAATGTCAGGACCTTGCTCGCAGGCTCTTGTGACAACATTTTGACCGTCTCTTCTTCATCATTTGTCGGAGTCCTTTCATACCAGTAGTTCTTTAGCCAGCTTGCGAACTTCGCATTGTGCTCTTTCGAGAGCCACGCTTCTCCCTTTTTCGGGTTTTCTTTTTTGACCTTCACCATGTGCATCCAGAGATAAGGATGCACCACGGTAAGGTGTTGCAGCACCACGAGATGTGCTCTGTCATAGTCAGCTGATCTATTCGGTACTGAATTATAAACATGTATCGCCTTCTGTCCGCGTGCATGGCCTTCACCATCGAGCCTACCCATGTGGCGCGAAACAGGAACACCGATAGACTTTTGATCAGCCAAGTAATCCGTGCAGAACTCGACACACTCTTCCGCAACATAGCCTTGGATGATGCTACTTCCGGTTGTGACCTGTTACGAACGTAGCGCTTCACAATCCCATTGTACCTTTCCAAGGGGTACATGTTGTGTAGGAAAACGGGACCTAGGTCCAGTATCTCCGGGACGATATGGATCATGAGATGTACCATGATATCGAAGAATGCTGGAGGGAAGTACATCTCAAGTTCGTATAGTATGACAATGATCTCCTCCTGCAGTTTATGGCACCGTGTAACTGAGATCGACTTCTGTGATATCGTGTTGAAAAAGTTACACAGATTCAAGATTGTCTTGCGGACCCCCGGCTCCATGAGACCTCTGATTGCGACAGGAAGTATCTGCGTGATCATCACATGACAATCATGAGACTTCATACCAATTAGTCGGCGAGTCTTCATGTCAACTAATCTCCCGATGTTTGCCGAGTAACCGGAAGAAACTTTGACACATTGGAGGCACTCCAAGAAACTAACGATCTCTTTTTTGCTCAGGGTGTAACAAGCAGCGGGACAGTCCGTCTTGATTCTGATTGCACCCGTGCCCAACTTGGTCGTCTGCTTGGTTGCCCACAGCTTCTTTCTTATACCCAAGTATTCCATGTCAGCTCGTGCCTTTGGTCCATCTTTTGTCTTGTCTAACATGTTTAGCAGGATACCGAGCAGGCTCTCGCACACATTTTTTTCAACATGCATCACATCTATGCTGTGACGTGTGCTTAGGAATCTCCAGTAAGGTAAATCCCAAAACACGGATTTCCTTTTCCAGACGCCGTCCTGCATGGGAACAGGCGGTTGTGTCTTACCCGGCGTAACGGGGGGCATTGTGTTCACGATGTCATAGATTTCTACCCCTGTCTTCTCCCGGGGCGCCGAACGGATCTCAACAATATTATCAAACAACTCCTTCTCTTGCCTCCATGGGTCGTTCTGTTTCAGCCACCTTCGGTGGCCCATGAAAACGATTTTTTTAGAGCCCTTTAAGTGTAGACTTGTTATAAACTCCAAACACTTAACACATCCTTTGTATCCGTGAACACACTGGCAGGATTGATATCCGTACGCGGGATAGTCTTGGACCGTCGTGAACAGCAGCGCTTTTAGATTGAAATATTCTTCTTGGAAAGCGTCCCAGACCTGGGCCCCTGGTTCCCATAGTGTAGCGAGTTCTTCGAACAACAACTGATGGTACACGTTCAGATCATTCCCAGGTTGCTTCGGCCCTTGAATGAGAATAGAGAGGTGTATGTGCTTTCGCTTCATGCAGAGCCACGGAGGAAGGTTGTACATCCATAGAACCACGGGCCATGTGCTGTGTCTGCTGCTCATGTTGCCGAACGGGTTGATTCCGTCCATACTCATACCGAACCTGATGTTCCTCGGATCTTTTCCGAAGTCATCGTATTGGGCGTCGATTGCCCGCCACTGCGAAGCATCGGCAGGGTGCCTCATCACGCCATCATCAATTTTTCGCCCCTCGGCGTGCCAACGTATCAGCTTTGCCTCCTTCTTGTTAGCGAATAAACGCTTCAAACGGGGAAGGACTGGAAGATACCAAACAACCTTTGCGGGAGCGCCACTCGTCACTGGGTCCTCATCATCGGCTTGGTTTCTACCCCGCTTGAATCTGGATGTGTTGCACGTAGGACACTTGTACAGCTTCTCGTGCTCCGTGCGGTAAATGAAGCAGTCATTTGGGCACGCGTGGAACCTCTGCACATCCAATCCAAGAGGGCAGACAACCTTCTTGGCTTCATCGGTGCTAGTAGGCAACAAGTTGTTTTTGGGAAAAACTTTTGCAAGATAAGCCAGTGTCTCGCCGAAGCCTTCGTCCGGACAATTATGGGCTGCCTTGATCCTTAGAAGTTCCACGTGACCGACAGACGCGTGTGCTCTGGATCGGAACCGGTATACAACGGGATTTGTGAGTCTTCAACTAGTCTCGAGAACTTAGCAGCCTCTCTTTCATCCTCGGGATCTATCACCACCTGCTCCACCATGTGAACGTCTTGCACCATATTGGCCAAATTGTTTCCCGTTTCTCCTTCGGCATCAGGTTCGATACTCCCCTCGTCTTCTTCGTCATCTCCGTGTTCGGCATCTTGCTGTAACACCTGATCTTCCTCCTCCTCGCCGTGACATGTCCAACGTGTATAGCCTGACATGAAACCCTTAAGCGCCAGGTGTACCGTCACCCTCCCTCTCGTATCGAACATTACCAAATTTTTGCAATCGCGACATGGACAGCAAATCTTCGTGCCACCTTTTGTCCTCATATCTCGTTCGGTGACATCAAGAAACTCGTTCAAAGCCATAGCCCAACTCTCTGTCGCCCGGTTGTCGTACATCCAACTGCGATCCATCAATCAACACCTACGATACGAAACTAATCAGTTCGATAACAGAAAATCACATCAAATACATATACGAAATGAAAAGAACACTAGCGAGCATTATTACCGAGCGCTAGCGATCTTTTCGTTGATAAATGATAATGGAGAGAGTGGGAGTGAGAGGAGGAGGGAGAGAATGTGAGAGAGCTAGAAATGGGTGAAGAATTAATATGGATGAGGAGGAGGGAGGGAGAGAGTGAGAGGAGAGGGAGAGAGTGAGAGGATGAGGAGGAGGGAGAGAGTGAGGATGTGAGAGGATGAGGAGGAGGGAGAGAGTGAGAGGATGAGAGAGTGAGAGTGAGAGGATGAGGAGGAGGGAGAGAGTGAGAGGAGGAGAAAAAGATCTAGATCTAGATCTAGATCCTCTAGAGCTTAGGGATGAGGATTGGGGAGAGGGGAGAAGTGGTTGTGGGTTGGGGGGGGGAAGGGGGGCGGCGGCGGCGGCGGCAGCAGCTGGGGGGACGGCGGAGCTCGCTGCTGGCCGGTTGGCGCGCGAGCACTGGCCAGCAGCGAGGACACGCACTGCTTTTATAGGTAGGAGCACCACTGACGGGCCCTTAAAAGGTACCCGTCAGTGATACATCAGCAACGTACGCACCAAATACCGCTGACGGACGCGAAAGTACACCGTCAGTGAAAACAATATCTCCACTGACGGGCAGAATATAAGGGCTCGTCAGTGCTACAACACGTCATATGTTCACTCTTTCACTGACGGGCCGAGTCAGTGACCGTCAGTGGAGTTGTCCTCTCCACTGACGGGCTCTTAAAAGGTGCCCGTCAGTGGAAATGACCCGTCATCTATCCCTCCTCCTGTTCACTTCCACTGACGGGCCGTTTTGGTGCCCGTCAGTGGTGCTCCTTTCCTTCTGCTTTGCTACGATTTCCGCTGACGGGCTACTTGCCGTCCGTCGGTGCAGTTCCCCTCCAGCGACGGACCTTTTTATGCCCGTCAGTGGAGAGGGTTCAGGAGAGGGTCTATCTGCAGTAGTGATGATTTGGTGGAATGATTCGGGAGCAACAGTTTGGATGGTCCGGCCGGGACGGTCGGGTCGGATGGTTCGGGACAACTAGAGGAGATCCGGACGGACCGTTTGTATGTTCCGGGACGGTCGCGTTTGGTCCGATGGTTCGGGACCAACAGTTTGGAGGGTCCGAGACGGTCGCGTTGGACGGTTTGGTCGGAGGGTTCGGGACCAACAGTTTGGATGGTCCGAGACAGTCGGTTGCATGATTTGTTCAGGTGATTCGGGACCAACAGTTTGGGGGGTCCGGGACTGTTGGGTTGGAGGGTTTGGTCCGATGGTTCGGGACCAACAGTTTTGGAGGGTCCGAGACGGTCGGGTTGGAGGGTTTGGTCGGATGGTTCGGGACCAACAGTTTGGAGGGTCCGAGACGGTCGGGTTGGACGGTTTGGTCGGATGGTTCGGGACCAACAGTTTGGAGAGTCCGGGACGGTCGTGTTGGATGGTTTGGTCGGATGGTTCGGGACCAACAGTTCAGAGGGTCCGGGGTGGTCGGCTTGGACGGTTTGGTCGGATGGTTTGGGACAACTAGGGGAGATCCGGACCTTCTTCTGGACGGACCGTTTGTATGTCCCGGGACGGTCCAGGTTCGCCGGATGGTTCCGGAGCAATAGTTTGGAGCGTCCGAGACGGTCGGGTATAACAATTTGGTCGGGTTGGACGTTTGGTCGGATGGTTCGTGAAAACTAGAGGAGAACCGGACCTCCTTCCGGAGGGACCATTTGGAAGGTCCGGCACGGTCGGGTTGGACGGTTTCGTCGGACGGTTCGGGACAACTAGAGGGGATCAGGACTTTCTTTCGGACGGACCGTTTGGAAGTTTCGGGACGGTCGGGTTTGATGGTTTGGTCGGACGGTACAAGACCAACAGTTTGGTCGGTCCGAGACGGTCGGGCTGGATGGTTTGGTCGGATGGTTCGGGACCAACATTTCGGAGGGCCCGGGGTGGTCGGGTTGGACGGTTTTGGTCGGATGGTTCGGGACAACTAGAGGAGATCCGGACGTTCTTCCGGACGGACAGTTTGTATGTTCTGGGACTGTTGGGTTTTGTCGGATGGTTCGGGACCAACGGTTTTGTAGGGTCCGAGACGCTCGGGTTGGATGATTTGGTCGGATGTTTCGGGACCAACAGTTTGGAGGGTCCGAGACGGTTGGGTTGCATGATTTGGTCGGATGATTCGGGACCAACAGTTTGGAGGGTCCGGGACGGTCGGGTCGGAAGGTTTGGTCGGATGGTTTCGGGCCAACTAGAGGAGATCCGGACCTTCTTCGGACGGACCGTTTGGAAGTTCCGGGACGATCGGGTTGGACGGTTTGGTCGGATGGTTCGGGCCAACTAGAGGAGATCCGGACGTTCTTCCGAACGGACCGTTTGTATGTTCCGGGACGGTCGTGTTGGTCGGATGGTTCGGGACCAAGAGTTTGGAGCGTCCCAGACGGTTGGGTCGGGACGATTTGGTCGGATGGTTCGGGACCAACAATTTGGAGGGTCCGAGACGGTCGGGTTGCATGATTTGGTCTGGTGATTCGGGACCAACAGTTTGGAGGGTCCGGGACGGTCGGGTTGGAGGGTTTGGTCGGATGGTTCGGGACCAACAGTTTGGAGGGTCCGAGACGGTCGGGTTGGACGGTTTTGGTCGAATGGTTCGGGACCAACAGTTTGGAGAGTCCGGGACGGTCGTGTTGGATGGTTTGGTCGGATGGTTCGGGAGAACTAGAGGAGAGCCGGACCTTCTTCCGGACGGACCGTTTGGAAGTTCTGGGACAGTCGGGTCGGACGATTTGGTCGGATGCTTCGGGACCAACAATTTGGAGCGTCCGAGATGGTCGGGTTGCATGATTTGGTCAGATGATTCGGGAGCAACAGTTTGGACGGTCGGGATGGTCGGGTCGGATGGTTCGGGACAACTAGAGGAGATCCGGACGTTCTTCCGGACGGACCGTTTGTATGTTCCGGGACGGTCGCGTTTGGTCCGATGGTTCGGGACCAACAGTTTGGAGGGTCCGAGACGGTCGGGTTGGACGGTTTGGTCGGAGGGTTCGGGACCAACAGTTCGGATGGTCCGAGACGGTCGTGTTGCATGATTTGGTCAGGTGATTCGGGACCAACAGTTTGGAGGGTCCGGGACGGTTCGGTTGGAGGGTTTGCTCGGATGGTTCGGGACCAACAGTTTGGAGGGTCCGGGACGGTCGGGTTGGAGGGTTTGGTCGGATGGTTCGGGACCAACAGTTTGGAGGGTCCGAGACGGTCGGGTCGGACGGTTTGGTCGGATGGTTCGGGACCAACAGTTTGGAGAGTCCAGGACGGTCGTGTTGGATGGTTTGGTCGGATGGTTCGGGAGAACTAGAAGAGTGCCGGACCTTCTTGCTGACGGACCGTTTGTATGTTCCGGGACGGTCGGGTTTGGTCGGATGGTTCGGGACCAACAGTGTGCTTGGTCCGAGGTGGTCAGTTTGGTCGGTTTGGTCGGATGGTTTGGAGGGTCCGAGACGGTCGGGTTGGACATTTAGTCAAATGGTTCGGGACCGATAGTTTTGAGGGTCCGGGACGGTCAGGTTGGATGGTTTGGTCGGATGGTTCGGGACAACTAGAGGAGCGCTGGACCGTCTTCCGGACGGACCGTTTGGAAGGTCCGGGACTGTCGGGTTGGATGGTTTGGTTGGATGGTTCGGGACAACTAGAGGAGATCAGGACCTTCTTCCGGACGGACCGTTTGGAAGTTCCGGGACGGTCAGGTTGGACGGTTTGGTCGGACGGTTCGGGACCAACAGTTTGGAGGGTCCGAGATGGTCAGGTTGGACGGTTTGGTCGGATGGTTTAGAGGGTCCGAGACGGTCGGGTTGGATGGTTTGGTCGGATGGTTCGGGACCAACAGTTCGGAGGGTCCGGGGTGGTCGGGTTGGACGGTTTGGTCGGATGGTTTGGGACAACTAGAGGAGATCCGGACCTTCTTCTGGACGGACCGTTTGTATGTTCCGGGACGATCCAGGTTCGTCGGATGGTTCCGGACCAATAGTTTGGAGCGTTCGAGACGGTCGGGTATGACAATTTGGTCTGGTTGGACGGTTTGGTCGGATGGTTCGCGAAAGCTAGAGGAGAACCGGACCTCCTTCCGGACGGACCGTTTGGAAGGTCCGGGACGGTCGGGTTGGACGGTTTGGTCGGACGGTTCGGGACAACTAGAGGAGATCAGGACTTTCTTTCGGACGGACCGTTTGAAAGTTTCGGGACGGTCGGGTTTGATGGTTTGGTCGGACGGTACAGGACCAACACTTTGGAGGGTCCGAGACGGTCGGGTTGGATGGTTTGGTCAGATGGTTCGGGACCAACAGTTCGGAGGGCTCGGGGTGGTCGGGTTGGACGGTTTGGTTGGATGGTTCGGGAGAACTAGGGGAGAACCGGACCTTCTTCGGACGGACCGTTTGGAAGTTCCGGGACGATCGGGTTGGACGGTTTGGTCGGATGGTTCGGGCCAACTGGAGGAGATCCGGACGTTCTTCCGGACGGACCGTTTGTATGTTCCGGGACGGTCGTGTTTGGTCGGATGGTTCGGGACCAAGAGTTTGAAGCGTCCCAGTCGGTCGGGTCAGACGATTTGGTCGGATGGTTCGGGACCAACAATTTGGAGGGTCCGAGACGGTCGGGTTGCATGATTTGGTGGAATGATTCGGGAGCAACAGTTTGGATGGTCCGGGACGGTCGGGTCGGATGGTTCGGGACAACTAGAGGAGATCCGGACGTTCTTCCGGACGGACCGTTTGTATGTTCCGGGACGGTCGCGTTTGGTCCGATGGTTCGGGACCAACAATTTGGAGGGTCCGAGACGGTGGCGTTGGACGGTTTGGTCGGTGGGTTCGGGACCAACAGTTTGGATGGTCCGAGACGGTCGGGTTGCATGATTTGGTCAGGTGATTCGGGACCAACAGTTTGGGGGGTCCGGGACTGTTGGGTTGGAGGGTTTGGTCCGATGGTTCGGGACCAACAGTTTGGAGGGTCTGGGACGGTCGGGTTGGAGGGTTTGGTCGGATGGTTCGGGACCAACAGTTTGGAGGGTCCGAGACGGTCGGGTTGGACGGTTTGGTCGGATGGTTCGGGACCAACAGTTCGGAGGGTCCGAGACGGTCGTGTTGGACGGTTTGGTCGGATGGTTTGGGACAACTTGGGGAGATCCGGACCTTCTTCTGGACGGACCGTTTGTATGTCCCGGGGCGGTCCAGGTTCGCCGGATGGTTCCGGACCAATAGTTTGGAGCGTCCGAGACGGTCGGGTATAACAATTTGGTCGGGTTGGACGGTTTGGTCGGATGGTTCGCGAAAACTAGAGGAGAACCGGACCTCCTTCCGGAGGGACCGTTTGGAAGGTCCGGGACGGTCGGGTTGGACGGTTTCGTCGGACGGTTCGGGACAACTAGAGGGGATCAGGACGTTCTTTCGGACGGACCGTTTGGAAGTTTCGGGACGGTCGGGTTTGATGGTTTGGTCGGACGGTACAAGACCAACAGTTTGGTCGGTCCGAGGTGGTCGGTTTGGACGGTTTGGTCGGATGTGTCACATGCCACAAAGCTAAGTCTAAGCTAAACCCTTATGGATTATATACTCCTGTTCCAACTTCTAATGCACCTTGGGAAGATATTAGTATGGATGTTATTCTAGGATTACCAAGGACTAAGAGGGGGAGGGATTCTGTATTTGTGGTCGTTGATAGATTTTCTAAAATGGCACATTTCATACCATGTCATAAAAGCGACGATGCTTCCCACATAGCTGATTTGTTTTTCAGGGAAATCGTGAGGCTTCATGGAGTGCCAATGACAATTGTCTCCGATCGTGATGTCAAATTTATGAGTTATTTTTGGAAGACATTACGGGCCAAGCTTGGGACAAGGTTATTGTTTTCTACAACTTGTCACCCACAAACCGATGGCCAAACCGAAGTGGTGAATAGAACTCTAGGAACTCTATTGAGGACAATGATCAAGAAGAATCTCAAGGAATGGGAAGAATGTCTACCACATGTAGAGTTTGCGTACAACAGGGCAGTACATTCTTCAACTCAACTTTGTCCTTTTGAAGTCGTATATGGGTTCAAACCTATTACACCATTAGATTTGCTGCCTTTACCATTTGAAGAACGCGCCAATATGCAAGCATCAAAGCGTGCTGAGCATGTCAAGAAAATTCACCTCAAGACCAAGGAGACTATTGAGAAAAAGGCGCAATACTATGCAGCAAATGCCAACAAACACAAGAAGAAGGTGCTCTTTCAACCCGGAGACTTAGTATGGGTGCACCTTCGGAAAGAATGTTTCCCCCAAAAAAGAAGCTCAAAACTGATGCCAAGAGGAGATGGACCATTTCGAGTACTTACCAAAGTCAATGACAATGCTTACAAGATCGAACTCCCAGGAGATGATTATGCGGTAAGTACAACTTTTAATGTTTCAGACTTATCTCCTTTCTTTGGTCCTGAAGAAACAGAGTCGAGGACGACTCCTTTTCAAGAGGGGGAGGATGATGAGAATGGCCCTAGGAGTCACACAAGTCCATCCTCATCAATTGACATTCCAATACCCCAGGGTCAACAAGGACCCATGACAAGGGCAAGAACTCGACAAATCGCTCAACAGGTGAATCTTTTCCTTAATCAATGCCCACTAGATTTGAGCTTGGATGGTGTGCTACCTAATGCCTTGATCATTTGCACACTTAGGTTTAAGGAAAAGGACTTGGAGGAAGTTTCAGAAGACAATCCCGGTGCTACCGATTTCCAAACTGGAGCTTCCGACTTCCCTGCTCAACCGTAAAGTCTTCAGCTGTAAAGTCTTCAACCTCCCTGAAGAACTTGAAGACTCAAGACAGAAGGCAATCCCGGAACTACCGACTTCCTAAACCGGACGCACCTCCCCAAATCGAAGAAGTCCAGAAGACGATTCCGGTGCTACCGACTTCCAAAACCGGACGCACCGAGTCTTCAAACAAAAACAAAGAACTCCAGAAGACCATTCCGGTGCCACCGACTTTTAAACCGGATGTACCGAGTTCCCAAGTCGAAGCAGCTTCCGAGTACAGAAGCCAATCCCGGTGCTACCGATTTCCAAATCCGGCATCACCGATTTGTCTTTCTGAACTCAGATATTTAAGATTTCTTTGTACTGTTTTGAACCGTCCTACTGTAGCTATGTGTACTGTAGCACACGCACTGTGTACTGTAGCACGTGCATGTACTGTAGCGGCCGTCTTACTGTAACATAACTTAGTCATTAAGTCATATAATCCTCTATAAATATGAGGACCTCTCCCCATGTAAAGACTAGTGAAGAATTTCAGAATTGAAGAGAACTCTTGTTCCTCTAGAGTGTGAGCTATTTCCACCTCAAGGAAATAGGGAGTTATCTGAGTTTGCTACTCCGTTGTTCTTGTGACTTCTTCGAAGATTGCTTGAACACGTTGCTCCACGTTAGTGAGTAACAAAAGGGCCGAAGTGTGTGGTTGGGTGAATCGAGTGTTGCAGGCTTCCGTAATCAAGACGATGGTTGGCCGTGTCATTCATCAGGCTTCACAGGCTAGTTATCCAGGATCCTACGTCGTGAAAATCGGGCAAACTTCGGATTTGATCATCTTCCTTCAGGGTGGTTCGCATCAGTCCGGGACGGTCGGGTTGGAGGGTTTGGTCGGATGGTTCGGGACCAACAGTTTGGAGGGTCCGAGACGTTCGGGTTGGACGGTTTGGTCGGATGGTTCGAGACCAATAGTTTCGAGAGTCCGGGACGGTCGTGTTGGATGGTTTGGTCGGATGGTTCGGGAGAACTAGAGGAGAGCCGGACCTTCTTCTGGACGGACCGTTTGGAAGGTCCGGGACGTCGGGTTGGACGGTTTGGTCGGATGGTTCGGGACCAATAGTTTTGGAGGGCCCGGGACGGTCGGGTTGGACGGTTTGGTTGGATGGTTCGGGACCAACAGTTTGGAGGGCCCGGGACGGTCGGGTTGGACGGTTTGGTCGGATGGTTCGGGACCAACAGTTCGGAGGGTCCGGGGTGGTCGGGTTGGACGGTTTAGACGGATGGTTCGGGACCACTAGAGTAGATCCAGACCTTCTTCCGCACGGACCGTTTGGAAGTTTCGGGACGCTCGGGTTGGACGGTTTGGTCGGATGGTTCGGGACCAACAGTTTGGAGGGTCTGATACGGTCGGGTTGGATGGTTTGGCCGGATGGTTCGGGACCAGCAGTTCGAAGGGCCCGGGGTGGTCGGGTTGGACGGTTTGGTCGGATGGTTCGGGACAACTAGAGGATATCCGGACCTTCTTCCGGACGGACCGTTTGGAAGTTCCGGGATGATCGGGTTGGACGGTTTGGTCAGATGGTTCGGACAACTAGAGGAGATCTGGACCTTTTTCCTGACGGACCGTTTGTAAGTTCCGGGACGGTCAGATTTGGTCGGATGGTTCGGGACCAACAGTTTGGAGGGTCCGGGACGGTTGGGTTGGATAGTTTGGTCGGATGGTTCAGGAGAACTAGAGGAGAGCTGGACCTTCTTCCGGACGAGCCGTTTGGAATGTCTGGGACGGTCGGGTTGGACGGTTTGGTCGGATGGTTGGGGACCAATACTTTGGACGGCCCGGGACGGTCGGGTTGGCCGATTTGGTCGGATGGTTCGGGACCAACAGTTTGGAGGGTCCGAGACGGTCGGGTTGGACGGATTGGTCGGATGGTTCGGGACCAACAGTTTGGTGGGTCCGAGACGGTCGGGTTGGACGGATTGGTCGGATGGTTCGGGACCAACAGTTTGGAGTGTCCGGGGCGGTCGGGTTGGATGGTTTGGTCGGATTGTTGGAAGAACTAGAGAAGAGCGGACCATCTTCCGGACGGACCGTTTGTATGTTTCGGGACAGTCGGGTTTGGTCGGATTGTTCGGGACAACTAGAGGAGATCCGGACCTTCTTCCGGACGGACCGTTTGTATGTTACGGGACGATTGGGTTTGGTCAGATGGTTCGAGACCAACAGTTGGGAGGATACGTCGTGGTCGGGTTGGACGGTTTTGGTCGGATGGTTCGGGACAACGAGAGGAGATCCGGACCTTCTTCCGGATGGACCATTTGTATGTTCCGGGACGATTGGGTTTGGTCGGTTGGTTCGGGACCAACAGTTTGGAGCGTCCGAGACGGTCGGGTTGGACGATTTGATCGGATGGTTCGGGACCAACAGTTTGGAGGGTCCGGGACGGTCTGGTTGGACGATTTGGTCGGACGATTCGGGACCAACAGTTTGGAGCATTTGGGACGGTCAGGTTGGATAATTCGGTCGGATGGTTCGGGACCAACAGTTTGGAGGTTCCGTGACGGTCGGGTTGGACGGTTTGGTCGGATGGTTCCGGACCAACAGTTTGGAAGGTCCGGGACGGTCGGGTTGGACGGTTTGGTCGGATGGTTCGGGCCAACTAGAGGAGATCTGGACCAATTGGATGGTTTGGTCGGATGGTTTGGGACCGACAGTTTGGAGGGTCTAGGACGGTTGGGTTGGATGGTTTGGTCGGATGGTTCAGGAGAACTAGAGGAGAACCAGACCTTCTTCCGGACGGACCGTTTGGAAGGTCCGGGACAGTCGGGTTGGACGGTTTGGTCGGATGGTACGGGACCAACAGTTTGGAGCGTCCGAGATGGTCGTGTTGGACGATTTGGTTAGATGGTTCGGGAGAACTAGAGGAAAACCGGACATTCTTCCGGACGGACCTTATCGAAGGTTCGGGACGGTCGGGTTGGACGGTTTGGCGGATGGTTCGGGAGAACCTTGTTCCGGACGGACCGTTTGGAAGGTCTGGGACGGTCAGGTCGGACGGTTTGGATGAGTGGTTGGGGACAAATACTTTGGAGGGCCCGGGGACGGTCGGGTTGGACGATTTGGTCGGATGGTTCGGGACCAACAGTTTGGAGGGTCGGAGACGGTCGGGTTGGACGGAATGGTCAAATGGTTCGGGACCAACAGTTTGGTGGGTCCAAGACGGTCGGGTTGGACGGTATGGTCGGATGGTTCGGGACCAACAGTTTGGAGTGTCCGGGGCGGTCGGGTTGCATGGTATGGTCGGATGGTTGGAAGAACTAGAGAAGAGCCGGAACTTCTTCCGGACGGACCGTTTGTATGTTCCGAGACAGTCGGGTTTGGTCGGATTGTTCAGGACCAACAGTTTGGAGCGTCCGAGACGGTCATGTTGGACGATTTGGTCGGACGGTTCGGGACAAACAGTTTGGAGGGTCCGAGATGGTCGGGTTGGACGGTTTGGTCGGATGGTTCAGGACCAACAGTTTGGACGGCCCGGGACGGTCAGGTTTGATGGTTTGGTCGGATGATTCGGGACAACTAGAGGAGATCCGGACCTTCTTCCGGACGGACCGTCTGTATGTTCCGGGAGGTCGGGTTTGGTCGGATGGTTCGGGACCAACCGTTTGGAGCGTCCGAGGCGGTCGGGTTGGACAGTTTGGTCGGAAGGTTCGGGACCAACAGTTTAGACGGTCTGAGACGATCGGGTAGGACGGTTTGGTCGGATGGTTTGGGAGAACTAGAGGAGAACCGGACCTTCTTCCGGACGGACCGTTCGAAAGGTCCGGGACTGTCGGGTTGGACGGTTTCGTTGGATGGATCGGGACAACTAGAGGAGATCAGGACCTTCTTGAGGACGTACCGTTTGGAAGTTCCGGGACGGTCGGGTTGGACGGTTTTGCTCGGACGGTTCGGGACCAATAGTTTCGAGGATCTGAGACGATCGAGTTGGACGGTTTGGTCGGATGGTTCGAAAGAACTAGAGGAGAACCGGACCTTCTTCCAGGCGGACTGTTTGGAAGGTCCGGGACGGTCGGGTTGGACGGTTTGGTTGGATGGTTTGGGATAACTAGAGGAGATCAGGACCTCCTTAAGGACGGACCGTTTGTAAGTTCCGGGACGGTCGGGTTGGACAGTTGCTCGGACGGTTCGGGACCAACAGTTTGGAGGGTCCGACACGATTAGGTTGGACGGCTTGGTCGGATGGTTCGAGAGCAACAGTTCAGAGGGTCCGGGGTGGTCGGCATGGACGGTTTGGACGGATGGTTCGGGACAACTAGAGGAGATCCGGACCTTCTTCCAGACGGACCGTTTGGAAGTTTCGGGACAGTCAGGTTGGACGGTTCGGGACCAACAGTTTGGAGGGTCCGAGACGGTCGGGTTGCATCATTTGGTCGGATGGTTCGGGACCAACTGTTCGGAGGATACGTGGTGGTCGGGTTGGACGGTTTGGTCGGATGGTTCGGGACAACTAGAGGAGATCCGGACCTTCTTCCGGACGGACCGTTTGTATGTTCAGGGACGGTCGGGTTTGGTCGGATGGTTCGGGACCAACAATTTGGAGCGTCCGAGACGGTCGGATCGGACGATTTGGTCGGATGGATCGGGACTAACAGTTTGGATTGTCCGGGACGATCCTGTTGGACGGTTTGGTCGGATAGTTCGGGACCAACAGTTTGGAGGCTCCGAGACGGTCGGGTTGGACGGTTTGTTCGGATGGTTCGGGACCAACAGTTTGGAGGCTCCGAGACGGTCGGGTCGGACGATTTGGTCGGATGGTTCAGGAGTAATAGTTTGGAGGGTCCGAGACGGTCGGGTTATAAGATTTGGTCGGATGATTCGGGACCAACAGTTTGGAGGGTCTGGGACGGTCATGTTGGACGGCTTGGTCGGATGGTTCGGGACCAACAGTTTGGAGGGTCCGAGACGATCGGGTTGGACGGTTTGGTCAGATGGTTCGGGAGAACTACAGGAGAATCGGACCTTCTTCCGAACGGACCGTTCGGAAGGTCCGGGACTGTCGGGTTGGACGGTTTGGTTGGGTGGTTCGGGACTACTAGAGGAGATCAGGACCTTCTTAAGGACGGACCGTTTCAAAGTTCCGGGACGGTCGGGTTGGACGGTTTGCTCGGACGGTTCGGGACCAATAGTTTCGAGGGTCTGAGACAGTCGGGTTGGATGGTTTGGTCGAATGGTTCGGGAGAACTACAGGAGAACCGGACCTTTTTCCAGGCGGCCCGTCCTTAAGAAGGTCCGGGACTGTCGGGTTGGACGGTTTGGCTCGATGGTTCAGGACAACTAGAGGAGATCAGCACCTTCTTAAGTACGGGCCGTTTGGACGTTCCGGGACGGTCGGGTTGGACCGTTTGCTCGGACGGTTCGGGACCAACAGTTTGGAGGGTCCGAGACGGTCGGGTCGGACGGTTTGGTCGGATGGTTCGGGACCAACAGTTCGGAGGGTCCGGGGTGGTCGGCTTGGACAGTTTGGTCGGATGGTTCGGCACAACTAGAGGAGATCAGGACCTTCTTCCGGACGGACCGTTTGGAAGTTTCGGGACAGTCGGGTTGGACGGTTTGGTCGGACGGTTCGGGACCAACAGTCTGGAGGGTCCGAGACGGTCAGGTTGGATCGTTTGGTCGGATGGTTCGGGACCAACAGTTCGGAGGATACTTGGTGGTCGGTTTGGACGGTTTGGTCGGATGGTTCGGGACAACTAGAGGAGATCCGGACCTTCTTCCGGACGGACCGTTTGTATGTTCAGGGACGGTCGTGTTTGGTCGGACGATTAGGGACCAACAGTTTGGAGGCTCCGACACGGTCGGGTTGGACGGTTTGTTCGGATGGTTCGGGACCAACAGTTTGTAGGGTCCGGGAAGGTCGGGTTGGATGGTTTGGTCGGATGGTTCGGGAGAACTAGAGGAGAGCCGGACCTTCTTCCAGATGGACCGTTTGGAAGGTCCGGGACGGTCGGGTCGGGCGGTTTGGTCGGATCGTTCAGGACCAACATTTCAGAGGGTCCGGGGTGGTTGGCTCGGACGGTTTTATCGGATGGTTTTGGGACAACTAGAGGAGATCCGGACCTTCTTCTGGACGGACCGTTTGAAGTTTTGGGACGGTCGGGTTGGACGGTTTGGTCGGACGATTCGGGACCAACAGTTTGGAGGGTCCGAGACGGTCGGGTTGGACGGATTGGTCGGATGGTTCGGGACCAACAATTTGGAGGGTCTGAGATGGTCGGGTTGGACGGTTTTGGTCGGATGGTTCGGGACCAACAGTTTGGATGGCAGGATGGTCGGGTTGGACGGTTTTGGTCGGAAGCTTCGGGACCAACAGTTTGGGGATTCCGAGACGGTCGGATTGGATGGTTTGGTCGGATGGTTCGGGACCAATAGTTTGGAGGATCCGGGACAGTCTGGTTGGATGGTTTGGTCGGATGATGGTTCGGGAGAAATACAGGAGAACCAGACCTTCTTCCGGATGGACCGTTTGGAAGGTCCGGGACGGTCGGGTTGGACGTTTTGGTCGGATGATTTGGGACCAACAGTTTGGAGGGTCCGAGATGGCCGTGCTGGTGGTTTGGTCACATGGTTCGGGAGAACTATTGGAAAACCGGACATTCTTTCGGACGGATGGTATCGAAGGTCCGGGACGGTCATGTTGGACGGTTTTGGCCGGATGGTTCGGGACCAACAGTTTGGAGCGTCCGAGGCGGTCGGGTTGGACAATTTGGTCGGATGGTTCGGGACCAACAGTTTGGACGGTCCGAGACGGTCGGGTTGGATGGTTTGGTCGGATGGTTTCAGGAGAACTAGAGGAGAACCAGACCTTCTTCCGGACGGACCGTTTGGAAGGTCCGGGACTGTCTGGTTGGATGGTTTGGTTGGATGGTTCGGGACAACTAGAGGAGATCAGGACCTTCTTAAGGACGGACCGTTTGGAAGTTCCGGGACGGTCGGGTTGGAAGGTTTGGTCGGATGGTTCGGGACAACTAGAATGGAGGGCCCGGGACGGTTTGGTCGGATGCTTCGGGGCCAACAGTTTGGAGGGTTCGAGACGGTCGGATTGGATGGTTTAGTCGGATGGTTCGGGACCAACAGTTTGGAGGGTTCGGGACGGTCGGGTTGGACGGTTTGGTCGGATGGTTCGGGGGAACTAGAGGAAAACCAGACCTTCTTCCGGACGGACCGTTTGGAAGGTCCGGGACGGTCGGGCTGGACGGTTTGGTCGCATGGTTCGGGACAACTAGAGGAGATCCGGACCTTCTTCCGGACGGACCGTTTGTATGTTCCGGGACGATTGTCATTGGTCGGATGGTTCGGGACCAACAGTTTGGAGCGTCCAAGACGGTCGGGTTGGACGATTTGATCGGATGGTTCGGGACCAACAGTTTGGAGGGTCCGGGACGGTCAGGATGGACGATTTGATCAGATGGTTCGGGACCAACAGTTTGGAGGGTCCGGGACGGTTGGGTTGAACAGTTTCGTCGGATGGATCGGGACAAACAGTTTGGAGTTTCCGAGACGGTCGGGTTGGACGGTTTGGTCGGATGGTTCGGGACCAACAGTTTTGGAGGTTCCGAGACGGTCGGGTTGGACGGTTTGTTCGGATGGTTCGGGACCAACAGTTTGGAGGGTCCGAGATGGACCGTTTGGAAGGTCTGGGACGGTTGGGTTGGACGGTTTCGTCGGATGGTTGGGGAGCAATACTTTGGAGGGCCCGGGACGGTCGGGTTGGAAGATTTGGTCGGATGGTTCGGGACCAACAGTTTGGAGGGTCCGAGACGGTCGGGTTGGACGGATTGGTCGGGTGGTTCGGGACCAACAGTTTGGAGGGTCCGGGATGGTCGGGTTGGACGGTTTGGTCGGATGTTTCGGGACCAACAGTTTGGAGTGTCTGGGGCGGTCGGGTTGGATGGTTTAGTCGATGGTTGGAAGAACGAGAGAGGAGCCGGACCTTCTTCCGGACGGACCGTTTGTATGTTCCGGGACAATCGGGTTTGGTCGGATTGTTCGAGACCAACAATTTGGAGCGTCCGAGACGGTCGGGTTTGGACGATTTGGTCGGATGGTTCGGGACAAACAGTTTGGAGTGTCCGACATGGTCGGGTTGGACGGTTTGGTCGGATGGTTCGGGACCAACTGTTTGGACGGCCCGGGACGGTCCGGTTGGATGGTTTGGTTGGATGATTCGGGACAACTAGAGGAGATCCGGACCTTCTTCCGAACGGACGGTTTGTATGTTCCGGGACGGTCGGGTTTGGACGATTTGGTCGGATGGTTCGGGACCAACAGTTTGGAGGGTCCGAGACGGTCAGGTTGCATGATTTTGTCGGATGATTCGGGACCAATAGTTTGGAAGGTCTGGGACGGTCAGGTTGGATGGTTTGGTGGGATGGTTCGGGGGAACTAGAGGAGAACCGGACCTTCTTCCGGACGGACCGTTTGGAAGGTTTGGGACGGTCGGGTTGGACGGTTTGGTCGGATGGTTCGGTACCAACAGTTTGGAGGGTCCGAGACAGTCGGGTTGGACGTTTGGTCGGATGGTTCGGGACCAACAGTTTGGAGTGTCCGGGGCGGTCGGGTTGGATGGTTTGGTCGGATGGTTGGAAGAACTAGAGAAGAGCCGGACCTTCTTCCGGACAGTTCGGGACCAACAGTTTGGAGGGCCTGGGATGGTCGGGTTGGACGGTTTGGTCGGATGCTTCGGGACCAACAGTTTGGAAATTTCGAGACGGTCGGATTGGACGGTTTAATCGGACGGTTCGGGACCAACAGTTTGGAGGGTCCGAAACGGTCGGGTTGGACGGTTTGGTCGGATGGTTCAGGACCAACAGTTCGGAGGGTCCGTGGTGGTCGGTTTGGACGGTTTGGTCGGATGGTTCGGGACCAACAGTTTGGAGGGTCCGAGACGGTCTGGTTAGACGGTTTGGTCGGATGGTTCGGGACCAACAGTTTGGAGGGTCCGAGACAGTCGGGTTGGACGGTTTTTCGGATGGTTCGGGACCAACAGTTTGGAGGGTTCGGGAAGGTCGGGTTGGATGGTTTAGTGGGATGGTTCGGGAGAACTAGAGGAGAGCCGGACCTTCTTCCGGACGGACCGTTTGGACGGTCTGGGACGGTCGGATTGGACGGTTTGATCGGATGGTTCGGAACCAACAGTTTGAAGGGCCCGGGACGGTCGGGTTGGACGGTTTGGTCGGATGGTTCGGGACCAACAGTTTGGAGGGCCCGGGACGGTCTGGTTGGACGGTTTGGTCGGATGGTTCGGGGCCAACATTTTGTAGGGTCCGGGGTGGTCGGCTTGGACGGTTTGGTCGGATGGTTTGGGACAACTTGAGGAGATCCGAACCTTTTTCCGGACGGACCGTTTGGAAGATTCGGGACGATCGGGTTCGACGGTTTGGTCGGACGGTTCGGGACCAACAGTTTGGAGGGTCCGAGACGGTCGGGTTGGATGGTTTGGTCAGATGGTTCGGGACCAACAGTTCGGAGGGTACGTGGTGGTCGGGTTGGACGGTTTGGTCGGAGGGTTCGGGACAACTAGAGGAGATCCGGACGTTCTTCTGGACGGACCGTTTGTATGTTCAGGACGGTCGGGTTTGGTCGGATGGTTCGGGACCCACAATTTGGAGCGTCCGAGACGGTCGGGTCGGACGAATTGGTCGGATGGTTCGGGACCGACAGTTTGGAGGGTCCGGGACGGTCATGCTGGACGGTTTGGTCGGATGGTTTGGGACCAACAGTTTGGAGGGTCCGAGACGGTCCGATTGGATGGTTTAGTCGGATGGTTCGGGATCAACAGTTTGGAGGGTCCGGGAAGGTTGGGTTGGATGGTTTGGTCAGATGGCTCGGGTGAACTAGAGGAGAGCTGGACATTCTTCCGGACGGACCGTTTGGAAGGTCCGGGACGGTCGGGTTGGACGGTTTGGTCGGATGTTTCGGGACCAACAGTTTGGAGGGTTCAAGACGGTCGGGTTGGATGGTTTGGTCGGATGGTTCGGGAGAACTAGAGGAGAACGGGACATTCTTCCGGACGGACCGTTTGGAAAGTCCGGGACGGTCGAGTTCGACGGTTTGGTCGGATGGTTCGGGACCAATAGTTTGGAGGGCCCGGGATGGTCGGGCTGGACGGTTTGGTCGGATGCTTCGGGACCAACAGTGATGTGAACCACCCTGAAGTAGGATGATCAATCCCGAAGTTTGCCCGATTTTCACGACGTAGGATCCTGGATAACTAGCCTGTGAAGCCTGATGAATGACACAGCCAACCACCGTCTTGATTACGGAAGCCTGCAGCACTCGATTCACCCAACCACACACTTCGGCCCTTTGTTACTCACTAACGTGGGAGCAACGTGTTCAAGCAATCCACGAAGAAATCACAAGAACAACGGAGAAGAAACAATCTCAGATAAACTCCCAATCCCTGGTTGAGGTGGAAATCGCTCACACTCTAGAGGAACAAGAGTTCTCTTCAATTCTGAAATTCTTCACTAGTCATTACATGGGAAGCAACCTCATATATATAGAGGTTAAAGACTTAAGTCTTAAGGTACCTCAAACAAAATATCAACTAGCAGCTGCAGTAGGACGGTTTGCTACAGTACACGTAGCTACGGTAGCTACAGTACGACGGTTTGCTACAGTATATGTTGTTACAGTACATAAGAGTCTAAAATATCTGAGTACAGACAGAAAAGTCGGAAGCTCCGGTTTGAAAATCGGTGGTTCCGGGATCTGCTACTGTCTTGATTCTTCAAGTCTTCAAGTCTTCAAGTCAGAAGTTGCGGTTTGGAAATCGGTAGTTCCGGGATTGCCTTCTGTCTTGAGTCTTCAATTCTTCAAGTCTTCAAGTCTTCAAGTCGGAAGTTCCGGCTTGGAAATCGGTATTTCCGGGATTGCCTTCTGTCTTGAGTCTTCAAGTTCTTCAGGGAGTTTGAAGACTTTACAGCTGAAGACTTTACGGTTGAAGACTTTACGCTGGTTGAAGACTTTTAAGGCTGACAAGTCGGTGACTCCGGTTTTGGAAATTGGCAGTACCGGGATTAGCTTCTGAAACTTCCTCCAAGTCCTTTTTCCTCAAACCTAAGTGTGCCAATGATCAAGGCATTAGGTAGCACACCATTCAAGCTCAAATCTAGTGGGCATTCATTAAGGAAAAAATTCACCTTGCGTGTTTTGTCGAGTTCTTGCCCTTGTCATGGGTCCTTGTTGAGCTTGAGGTATTAGAATGTCAATTGATGAGGATGGACTTGTGTGACTCCTAGGGCCATTCTCATCAAACAGTTTGGAGCGTCCGAGACGGTCGGGTCAGACGATTTGGTCGGATGGTTCGGAACCAACAGTTTGGCGGCTCCGAGACGGTCATGTTGGACGGTTTGGTCGGATGATTCAGGACCAACAGTTTGGAGGGACCGGGATGGTCATGTTGGACGGTTTGGTCGGATGGTTCGGGACCAACAGTTTGGAGGCTCCGAGACGGTCGGGTTCGACGGTTTTGTTCGGATGGTTCGGGACCAATAGTTTGGAGGGTCCGGGAAGGTCGGGTTGGATGGTTTGGTCGGATGGTTCGGCAGAACTAGAGGAGAGCCGGACCTTCTTCCGGACGGACCGTTTGGAATGTCCGGGATGGTCGGGTTGGACGGTTTGGTCAGATGGTTCGGGACCAACAGTTTGGAGGGCCCGGGACGGTCGGGTTGGACGGTTTGGTCGGATGGTTCGGGACCAACAGTTTGGACGGCCTAGGACGGTCGGGTTGGACAGTTTGGTCGGATGGTTCAGGACCAACAGCTTGGTGGGTCCGGGACGGTCGGATTGCATGGTTTGGTCGGATCGTTCGGGAGAACTAGAGGAGAATGGGACCTTCTTTCGGACAGACCGTTTGTAAGGTCCGGGACGGTCGGGTTGGACGGTTTGGTCGGATGGTTCGGGACCAACAGTTGGGAGGGCCCGGGACGGTCGGGTTGGACGGTTTGGTCGGATGGTTCGGGACCAACAGTTTGGAGCGCCCGGGACGGTTGGGTTTGACGGTTTGGTCGGATGGTTTGGGACAAACATTTCGGAGGGTCCGGGGTGGTCGGCTCGGACGGTTTGGTCGGATGGCTCGGGACAACTTGAGTAGATCCGGACCATCTTCCGGACGGACCATTTGGAAGTTTCGGGACGGTCGGGTTGGACGGTTTGGTCGAACGGTTCGGGACCAACAGTTTGGAGGGTCCGAGATGGTCGAGTTGGATGGTTTGGTCGGATGGTTCGGGACCAACAGTTCGGAGGGTATGAGGTGGTCGGGTTGGACGGTTTGGGCGAATGGTTCGGGACAACTAGAGGAGATTCGGACCTTCTTCCAGATGGGACCGTTTGTATGTTCAGAGACGGTCGGGGTTGGTCGGATGGTTCGGGACCAACAGTTCGGAGCGTCCGAGATGGTCGGGTTGGAGGATTTGGTCGGATGGTTCGGGACTAACAGTTTGGAGGGTCCGAGACAGTCGGGTTGCAAGATTTGGTCGAATGATTCGGGACCAACAGTTATGAGGGTCCGAGACGGTCGGGTTGCATGATTTGGTCGGATGATTCGGGACCAACAGTTTGGAGGGTCCGGGACGGTCATGCTGGACGGTTTGGTCGGATGGTTCGGGCCCAACAATTTGGAGTGTCCGAGACGGTCAGGTCGGACGATTTGGTCGGATGGTTCGGGACTAACAGTTTGGGGGGTCCGAGACGGTCGGGTTGCATGATTTGGTCGGGTGATTCGGGACCAACAGTTTGGAGGGTCCGGGACGGTCATGCTGGACGGTTTGGTCGGATGTTTCGGGACTAACAGTTTGGAGGGTCCAAGACGGTCGGGTTGTATGATTTGGTCGGGTGGTTCGGGACCAACAGTTTGGAGGGTCCGAGACGGTCGGGTTGGACGGTTTGGTCGGATGGTTCGGGACCAACAGTTTGGATGGTCCGGGAAGGTCGGGTTGGATGGTTTGGCCGTATGGTTCGGGAGAACTAGAGGAGAGCCGGACATTCTTCCGGACGGACCGTTTGGGAGGTCCGGGATGGTCGGGTTGGCCGGTTTGGTCGGATGGTTCGGGACCAACAGTTTGGAGGGCCTGGGACGGTCGGGTTGGACGGATTGGTCGGATGGTTCGGGACCAAGAGTTTGGAGGGTCCGGGACGGTCAGGTTTGATGGTTTGGTCGAATGATTCGGGACCAAGAGTTTGGAGGGTCCGGGACGGTCATGCTGGACGGTTTGGTTGGATGGTTCGGGACCAACAGTTTGGAGTGTCCGAGATGGAGGGTCCGGGACGGTCATGCTGGACGGTTTGGTTGGATGGTTCGGGACCAACAGTTTGCAGTGTCCGAGATGGAGGGTCCGGGACGGCCATGCTGGACGGTTTGGTCGAATGGTTCGGGACCAACAGTTTGGAGGGTCCGAGACGGTCGGGTTGGACGGTGTGGTCAGTTGGTTCGGGAGAACTAGAGGAGATCCGGACCTTCTTCCGGACGTACCGTTTGTATGTTCCGGGACGGTCGGGTCTGGTCGGATGGTTCGGGACCAACAGTTTGGAGGGTCCGAGACGGTCAGGTTGGACGGTCTGGTCAGATGGTTCGGGAGAACTAGAGGAGAACCGGACATTTTCCGGACAGACCGTTTGTATGTTCCGGGACAGTCGGGTTTGGTCGGATTGTTCGGGACCAACAGTTTGGAGCGTCCGAGACGATCGGGTTGGACGATTTGGTCGGATGGTTCGGGACAAACAGTTTGGAGGGTCCGAGATGGTCGGGTTGGACTGTTTGGTCGGATGGTTCGGGACCAACAGTTTGGACGGGCCGGGACGGTCGGGTTGCATGGTTTGGTCGGATGATTCGGGACAACTAGAGTAGATACGGACCTTCTTCCGGACGGACCGTTTGTATGTTCCGGGACGTTCAGGTTTGGTCGGATTGTTCGGGACTAACAGTTTGGAGCGTCCCAGAAGGTCGGGTTGGACGATTTGGTCGGATTGTTCGGGACTAACAGTTTGGAGCTTCCGAGACGATCGGGTTGGACTATTAGGTCAGATGATTCGGGACCAATAGTTTGGAAAACCCGGGACGGTCGGGTTGGATGGTTTGGTCGGATGGTTCAGGACCAACAGTTTGGAGGTCCCGGGATGTTCGGGCTGGACGGTTTGGTCCGATGGGTCGGGACCAACAGTTTGGAGGGCCCGGAACGGTTGGTTGGACGGTTTGGTCGGATGGTTCGGGACCAACAATTTGGAGGGTCCGGGGCGGTCTGGTTGGATGGTTTGGTCGGATGGTTCGGGAGAGCTAGAGAAGAGCCGGTCCTTCTTCCGGACGGCCCGTTTGTATGTTCCGGGACAGTCGGGTTTGGTCGGATTGTTCGGGACCAACAGTTTGGAGGGTCCGAGACGGTCGGGTTGGACGGTTTGGTCGGATGGTTCGGGACCAACAGTTTGGATGGTCCGGGAAGGTCGGGTTGGATGGTTTGGTCGTATGGTTCGGGAGAACTAGAGGAGAGCCGGACATTCTTCCGGACGGACCGTTTGGAAGGTCCGGGATGGTCGGGTTGGCCGGTTTGGTCGGATGGTTCAGGACCAACAGTTTGGAGGGCCTGGGACGGTCGGGTTGGACGGTTTGGTCGGATGGTTCGGGACCAAGAGTTTGGAGGGCCCGGGACGGTCAGGTTGGATGGTTTGGTCGGATGATTCGGGACCAAGAGTTTGGAGGGTCTGGGACGGTCATGCTGGACGGTTTGGTTGGATGGTTCGGGACCAACAGTTTGCAGTGTCCGAGATGGAGCGTCCGAGGCGGTCGGGTTGCATGATTTGGTCGGATGGTTCGGGACCAATAGTTTGGAGGGTCTGGGATGGTCATGCTGCACGGTTTGGTCGGATGGTTCGGGACCAACAGTTTGCAGTGTCCGAGACGGTTGGGTCGGACGATTTGGTCGGATGGTTCAGGACTAACAGTTTGGAGGGTCCGAGACGGTCGGATTGCATGATTTCGTCGGATGATTCGGGACCAACAGTTCGGAGGGTCCGGGACGGTCAAGCTGGGCGGTTTGGTCGGATGGTTCGGGACTAACCGTTTGGAGGGTCCGAGACGGTCGGGTTGCATGATTTGGTCGGATCGTTCGGGACCAACAGTTTGGAGGGTTCGAGACGGTCGGGTTGCATGGTTTGCTCGGATTGTTAAGGACCAACTGTTTGGGGCGTCCGAGACGGTCGGGTTGGACGATTTGGCCGGATGATTCGGGACAAACAGTTTGGAGGGTCCGAGATGGTCGGGTTGGACGGTTTGGTCGGATGGTTCGGGACCAACAGTTTGGACGGTCCGGGACGGTCGGGTTGGATGGTTTGGTCGAATGATTCGGGACAACATTTCGGATGATCCGGGACGGTCGGGTTGGACGGTCCCGCCGGATGGTTCGGGACCAACAGTTTGGAGGGTTCGAGACGGTCGGGTTGGATGGTTTGATCGGAAGGTTCGGGAGAGAACTAGAGGAGAACGGGACATTCTTCCGGACTGACCGTTTGGAAATTCCGGGACGGTCGAGTCGGACGGTTCGGTCGGATGGTTCGGGACCAACAGTTTGGAGGGCCCGGGATAGTCGGGCTGGAAGGTTTGGTCGGATGCTTCGGGACCAACTATTTGGAGGGTCCGAGACGGTCGGATTTGACGGTTTGGTCGGATTGTTCGGGACAACTAGAGGAGATCCGGACCTTTCTTCTAGACGGACCGTTTGGAAGCTTCGGGACGGTCGGGTTGGACAGTTTGCTCGGACGGTTCGGGACCAACAGTTTGGATGGTCCGAGACGGTCGGGTTGAATGGTTTGGTCGGACGGTTCGGGACCAACAGTTCGGAGGGTACATGGTGGTCGGGTTGGACGGTTTGGTCGGATGGTTCGGGACAACCAGAGGAGATTCGGACCTGCTTCCGGACGGATCGTTTGTATATTGACGGACGGTCGGGTTTGGTCGGATGGTTCGGGACCAACTGTTTGGATGGTCCGAGACGGTCGGGTTGAATGGTTTGGTCGGACGGTTCGGGACCAACAGTTCGGAGGGTACGTGGTGCTCGGGTTGGACGGTTTGGTCGGATGGTTCGGGACAACCAGAGGAGATTCGGACCTGCTTCCGAACGGACCGTTTGTATATTGACGGACGGTCGGGTTTGGTCGGATGGTTCGGGACCAACAGTTTGGATGGTCCGAGACGGTCGGGTTGGATGGTTTGGTCGGAGGGTTCGGGACCAACAGTTTGGAGGGTACATGGTGGTCGGGGTGGACGGTTTGGTCGGATGGTTCGGGACAACTGGAGGAGATCTGGACCTTCTTCTGAACGGACCGTTTGGAAGTTTTGGAACGGTCCGGTTGGACGGTTTGCTCGGACGGTTCGGGACCAACAGTTTGGATGGTCTGAGACGGTCGGGTTGGATGGTTTGGTCTGATGGTTCGGGACCAATAGTTCGGTGGGTACGTGGTGGTCGGGTTGGACGGTTTGGTCGGATGGTTCGGGACAACTAGATGACATTCGGACCTTCTTCCGGACGGACCGTTTGTATGTTCAGGGACGGTCGGGTTGGACAATTTGGTCGGATGGTTCGGGACTAACAGTTTGGAGGGTCCGAGACGGTCGGTTTGCATGATTTGGTCGGATGATTCGGAACCAATAGTTTGGAGGCTCCGGGACGGTCATGTTGGATGGTTTGGTCGGATGTTTCGGGACCAACAGTTTGGAGGGTCCGACATGGTCGGGTTGGACGGTTTGGTCGGATGGTTCGGGACCGAAAGTTTGGAGGGTCCGGGAAAGTCGGGTCGGATGGTTTGGTCGGATGGTTCGCGAGAACTAGAGGAGAGCCGGACCTTCTTCCGGATGGACCGTTTGGAAGGTACAGGACGGTCGGGTTGGACGGTTTGGTCAGATGGTTCGGGACCAACAGTTTGGAGGGCCCGGGACGGTCGGGTTGGACTGTTGGGACTGATGGTTCGGGACCAACAGTTTGGAGGGTCCGAGACGGTCGGGTTGGACGGTTTGGTCGGATGGGTCGGGACGAACAGTTTGGAGGGCTCGGGACGGTCGGGTTGGACGGTTTGGTCCGATGGTTCGGCACCAACAGTTAGGAGGGTCCGACACGGTCTGGTTGGACGGTTTGGTCCGATGGTTCGGGACCAACCGTTTGGAGGGTCGGAGACGGTCTAGCTGGACGGTTTGGTCGGATACTTCGGACCGACAGTTTGGAGGGTCCGAGATGGTTGGGTTGGACGTTTTGGTCCGATGGTTCGGGACCAACAGTTTGGTGGGTCCAGAACGGTCGGGTTGGATGGTTTGGTCGGATGGTTTTGGACAAGTGGAGGAGATCTAGACCTTTTTCCGGACGGATCGTTTGGAAGGTCCGGGACGGTGGGGTTGGGCGGTTTGGTCAGATGGTTCGGGGCCAACAGTTTGGAGGGTCCGAGACGGTCGGGTTGGACGGTTTGGACAGTTGGTTCGGGACAACTAGAGGAGATCCGGACCTTCTTCCGGACAGACCGTTTGTATGTTCCTGGACGGTCGGGTCTGGTCGGATGGTTCGGGACGAACAGTTTGGAGGGTCCGAGACGGTCGGGTTGGACGGTCTGGTCAGATGGTTCGGGAGAACTAGAGGAGAACCGGACATTCTTCCAGACGGACCGTTTGTATGTTCCGGGACAGTCGGGTTTGGTCGGATTGTTCGGGACCAACAGTTCGGAGCGTCTGAGACGGTCGGCTTGGACGATTTGGTCGGATGGTTCGGGACAAACAGTTTGGAGGGTCTGAGATGGTCGGGTTGGACTGTTTGGTCGGATGGTTCGGGACAAACAGTTTGGACGATCCGAGACGGTCGGGTTGGATGGTTTGGTCGGATGATTTGGGACAACTAGAGGAGATCCGGACCTTCTTCCGGACGGACCGTTTCTATGTTCCGGGACGGTCAGGTTTGGTCGGATTGTTCGGGACTAACAGTTTGGAGCGTCCGAGACGGTCGGGTTGGACTATTTGGTCGGATGATTCGGGACCAATAGTTTGGAAGGTCCGGGACGGTCGGGGTGGACGGTTTCGTCGGATGGTTCAGGACCAGTAGTTTGGAGGGCCCGGGATGTTCGGGTTGGACGGTTTGGTCGGATGGTTCGGACCAACAGTTTGGAGGGCCCGGGACGGTCGAGTTGGATGGTTTGGTCGGATGGTTCGAGACCAACAATTTGGAGGGTCCGGGGCGGTCTGGTTGGATGGTTTGGTCGAATGGTTCGGGAGAGCTAGAGAAGAGCCGGCCCTTCTTCCGGACGGACTGTTTGGATGTTCCGGGACAGTCGGGTTTGGTCGGATTGTTAAGGACCAACTGTTTGGAGCGTCCGAGACGGCCGGGTTGGACGATTTGGTCGGATGATTCGGGACAAACAGTTTGGAGGGTCCGAGATGGTCGGGTTGGACGGTTTGGTCGGATGGTTCGGGACCAACAGTTTGGACGGTCCGGGACGGTCGGGTTGGATGGTTTGGTCGGATGATTCGGGACAACATTTCGGAGGGTCCGGGACGGTCGGGTTGGACGGTTTCGTCGGATGGTTCGGGACCAACAGTTTGGAGGGTTCAAGACGGTCGGGTTGGATGGTTTGGTCGGATGGTTCGGGAGAATTAGAGGAGAACGGGACATTCTTCCGGACGGAACGTTTGGAAATTCCGGGACGGTCGAGTCGGACGGTTTGGTCGGATGGTTCGGGACCAACAGTTTGGAGGGCTCGGGATGGTCGGGCTGGAAGGTTTGGTCGGATGCTTCGGGACCAACTATTTGGAGGGTCCGAGACGGTCGGATTTGACGGTTTGGTCGGATGGTTCGGGACAACTAGAGGAGATCCGGACCTTTCTTCTAGACGGACCGTTTGGAAGCTTCGGGACGGTCGGGTTGGACAGTTTGCTCGGACGGTTCGGGACCAACAGTTTGGATGGTCCGAGACGGTCGGGTTGAATGGTTTGGTCGGACGGTTCGGGACCAACAGTTCGGAGGGTACGTGGTGGTCGGGTTGGACGGTTTGGTCGGATGGTTCGGGACAACCAGAGGAGATTCGGACCTTCTTCCGGACGGACCGTTTGTATATTGACGGACGGTCGGGTTTGGTCGGATGGTTCGGGACCAACAGTTTGGAGCGTCCGAGACGGTCGGGTTGGACGATTTGGTCGGATGGTTCGGGACTAACAGTTTGGAGGGTCCGAGACGGTCGGGTTGCATGATTTGGTCGGATAATTCGGAACCAACAGTTTGGAGGGTCCGGGACGGTCATACTGGACGGTTTGGGCGGATGGTTCGGGACCAACAGTTTGGAGGGTCCGGGACGGTCATGTTGGACAGTTTGGTCGGATGGTTCGGGACAACTAGAGGAGATCCGGACCTTCTTCCGGACGGACCGTTTGTATGTTCCGGGACGGTCGGGCTTGGTCGGATGGTTCCGGACCAACAGTTTGGAGCGTCCGAGATGGTCGAGTTGGACGGTCAGGTCGGATGGTTTGGGAGAACTAGAGGAGAACCGGACATTCATCCGGACGGACCGTTTGGAAGGTCCGGGACGGTCGGGTTGAACGGTTTGGTCGAATGGTTCGGGACCAACAGTTTGGAGGGCCCGGGACGGTCGGGTTAGACGGTTTGGTCGGATTGTTCGCGACCTACAGTTCGGAGGGTCTAGGGTGGTCGGCTTGCACGGTTTGGTCGGATTGTTCGGTACCAACATTTCGGAGGGTCCGGGACGGTCGGGTTGGACGGTTTGGTCGGATGGTTCGGGACCAACAGTTTGGAGTGCCCGGGATGGTCGGGCTGGACGGTTTGGTCGGATGCTTCGGGACCAACTATTTGGAGGGTCCAAGACGGTCGAATTGGATGGTTTGGTCGGATGGTTCGGGACAACTAGAGGAGATCCGGACCTTCTTCTGTACGGACCGTTTGGAAGTTTCGGGACGGTCGGGTTGGACGACTTGCTCGGACGGTTCGGGACGGACAGTCTGGAGGGTCCTAGACGGTCGGGTTGGAGGTTTGGTCGGATGGTTCGGGACCAACAGTTCGGGGTGCACGTGGTGGTCGGGTTGGACGGTTTGGTCGGATGGTTCGGGACCAACATTTCGGAGGGTCCGGGACGGTCGGGTTGGACGGTTTGGTCGGATGGTTCGGGACCAACAGTTTGGAGGGCCCGGGATGGTCGGGCTGGACGGTTTGGTCGGATGCTTCGGGACCAACTATTTGGAGGGTCCGAGACGGTCGGATTGGATGGTTTGGTCGGATGGTTCGGGACAACTAGAGGAGATCCGGACCTTCTTCTGTACGGACCGTTTGGAAGTTTCGGGACGGTCGGTTTGGACGACTTGCTCGGACGGTTCGGGACGGACAGTTTGGAGGGTCCGAGACGGTCGGGTTGGAGGTTTGGTCGGATGGTTTGGGACCAACAGTTCGGGGTGCACGTGGTGGTCGGGTTGGACGGTTTGGTCGGATGGTTCGGGACCAACAGTTTGGAGGGCTCGGGATGGTCGGGCTGGAAGGTTTGGTCGGATGCTTCGGGACCAACTATTTGGAGGGTCCGAGACGGTCGGATTTGACGGTTTGGTCGGATGGTTCGGGACAACTAGAGGAGATCCGGACCTTTCTTCTAGACGGACCGTTTGGAAGCTTCGGGACGGTCGGGTTGGACAGTTTGCTCGGACGGTTCGGGACCAACAGTTTGGATGGTCCGAGACGGTCGGGTTGAATGGTTCGGTCGGACGGTTCGGGACCAACAGTTCGGAGGGTACGTGGTGGTCGGGTTGGACGGTTTGGTCGGATGGTTCGGGACAGCCAGAGGAGATTCGGACCTTCTTCCGGACGGACCGTTTGTATATTGACGGACGGTCGGGTTTGGTCGGATGGTTCGGGACCAACAGTTTGGAGCGTCCGAGACGGTCGGGTTGGATGATTTGGTCGGAAGGTTCGGGACTAACAGTTTGGAGGGTCCGAGACGGTCGGGTTGCGTGATTTGGTCGGATGATTCGGAACCGACAGTTTGGAGGGTCCGGGACGGTCATGCTGGACGGTTTGGGCGGATGGTTCGGGACCAACAGTTTGGAGGGTCCGAGACGGTCGGGTTGGACGGTTTGGTCGGATGGTTCGGGACTAACAGTTCGGACGTTCCGGGGTGGTTGGCTTGGACGGTTTGGTCGGATGGTTCGGGACAACTAGAGGAGATCCGGAACTTCTTCCGGACGGACCGGTTGGAAGTTTCGGGACGGTCAGGTTGGACGGTTTGGTCGGACGGTTCGGGACCAACAGTTTGGAGGTCCGAGACTGTCGGGTTGGATGGTTTGGTTGGACGGTTCGGGACCAACAGTTCAGAGGGTACATGGTGGTTGGGTTTGATGGTTTGGTCGGATGGTTCGGGAGAACTAGAGGTGATCTGGACCTTCTTCCGGCTGGACCGTTTGTATGTTCAGGGACGGTTGGGTTTGGTTGGGTGGTTCGGGACCAACAGTTTGGAGCGTCCGAGACGGTCGGGTTGGACGATTTGGTCGGATGGTTCGGGACTAACAGTTTGGAAGGTCCGGGACGGTCAGGTTGCATGATTTGGTCGGTTGAGACGGGACAAACAGTTTGGATGGTCCGGGACGGTCGTGTTGGACAGTTTGGTCGGATGGTTCGGGACAACTAGAGGAGATCCGGACCTTCTTCCGGACGGACCGTTTGTATGTTCCGGGACGGTCGGGCTTGGTCGGATGGTTCGGGACCAACAGTTTGGAGCGTCCGAGATGGTCGAGTTGGACGGTCAGGTCGGATGGTTTGGGAGAACTAGAGGTGAACCGGACATTCATCCGGACGGACCGTTTGGAAGGTCCGGGACGGCCGGGTTGAACGGTTTGGTCGAATGGTTCGGGACCAACAGTTTGGAGGGCCCGGGACGGTCGGGTTGGGCGGTTTGGTCGGATGGTTCGCGACCTACAGTTCGGAGGGTCTGGGGTGGTCGGCTTGCACGGTTTGGTCGGATGGTTCGGGACCAACATTTTGGAGGGTCCAGGACGGTCGGGTCGGACGGTTTGGTCGAATGGTTCGGGACCAACAGTTTGGAGGGCCCGGGATGGTCGGGCTGGACGGTTTGGTCGGATGCTTCGGGACCAACTATTTGGAGGGTCCGAGACGGTCGGATTGGATGGTTTGGTCGGATGGTTCGGGACAACTTGAGGAGATCCGGACCTTCTTCTGTACGGACCGTTTGGAAGTTTCAGGACGGTCGGGTTGGACGATTTGCTCGGACGGTTCAGGACGGACAGTTTGGAGGGTCCGAGAAGGTCGGGTTGGAGGTTTGGTCGGATGGTTCGGGACCAACAGTTCGGGGTGTACGTGGTGGTCGTGTTGGACGGTTTGGTCGGATGGTTCGGGACAACTAGAGGAGATCCGGACCTTCTTACGAACGGACCTTTTGTATGTTCAGGCACGGTCGGGTTTGGTCGGATGGTTCGGGACCGACAGTTTGGAGGGTCCGGGACGGTCATGCCGGACGGTTTGGTCGGATGGTTCGGGACCAACAGTTTGGAGGGTCCGAGACGGTCGGGTTGGACGGTTTGGTCGGATGGTTCGGGACCAACAGTTTGAAGGGTCCGGGAAGGTCGGGTTGGATCGTTTGGTCGGATGGTTCGCGAGAACTAGAGGAGAGCCGGACATTCTTCCGGAGGGACCGTTTGGAAGGTCCGAGACGGTCGGGTTGGACGGTTTGGTCGGATGGTTCGGGACCAACAGTTTGGAGGGTTCGAAACGGTCGGGTTGGACGGTTTGGTCGGATGGTTCGAGAGAACTAGAGGAGAACGGGACATTCTTCCGGACGGACCATTTGGAAAGTCCGGGACGGTCGAGTTGGATTGTTTGGTCGGATGGTTCGGGACCAACAGTTTGGAGTGCCCGGGATGGTCGGGCTGGGCGGTTTGGTCGGATGCTTCGGGACCAACTATTTGGAGGGTCCGAGATGGTCGGATTGGACGGTTTGTTCGGATGGTTCGGGACCAACAGTTTGGAGGGTTCGAAACGGTCGGTTTGGTCGGATGCTTCGGGACCAACTATTTGGAGGGTCCGAGATGGTCGGGTTGGACGGTTTGGTCGGATGGTTCGGGAGAACTAGAGGAGAACGGGACCTTCTTCTGGACGGACCGTTTGGAAGTTTCGGGACGGTCGGGTTGGACGGTTTGCTCGGACGGTTCGGGACCAACAGTTTGGATCGTCCCAGACGGTCCGGTTGGATGGTTTGGTCGGATGGTTCGGGACCAACAGTTCGGAGGATACGTGGTGGTCGGGTTGGACGGTTTGGTCGGATGGTTCGGGACAACTTGAGGAGCTTCGGACCGTTTGTATGTTCAGGGATGGTCGGGTTTGGTCGGATGGTTCGGGGCCAATAGTTTGGGGCGACCGAGACGGTTGGGTTGGACGATTTGGTCGGATGGTTCGGGACTAACTGTTTGGAGGGTCCGAGACGGTCGGGTTGCATGATTTGGTCAGATAATTCGGGACCAACACTTTGGAGGGTCCGGGACGGTCGTGTTGGACGGTTTGGTCGGATGGTTCGGGACCAATAGTTTGGAGGGTCCGGGACGGTCATGTTGGACGGTTTGGTCCGATGGTTCGGGACCAACAGTTTGGAGGGTCCGAGATGGTCATGTTGGACGGTTTGGTCGGATGGTTCGGGACCAAAAGTTTGCAGGGTCTGGGAAGGTCGGCTTGGATGGTTTGGTCGGATGGTTCGGGAGAACTGGAGGAGAGCCGGACCTTCTTCCGGATGGACTGTTTGGAAGGTCCGGGACGGTCGGGTTGGACAGTTTGGTCGGATGGTTGGGGACCAACAGTTCGGAGGGCCCGGGACGGTCGGGTTGGACGGTTTGGTCGGAGGTTCCGGACCAACAGTTTGGAGGGCCAGAGATGGTCGGGTTGGACGGTTTGGTCCGATGGTTCGGGACCAACAGTTTGGAGGGTCCGAGACGGTCTGGTTGGACGGTTTGGTCTGATGTTTCAGGACCAACGGTTTGAAGGGTCCGAGACGACCGGGTTGGACGGTTTGGTCGGAGGGTTCGGGACCGACAGTTTGGAGGGCCCGGGACGGTCCGGTTCGACGGTTTGGTCTGATAGTTCGGGACTAACAGTTCGGAGGGTCCGAGACGGTCTGGTGGGACGGTATGGTCGGATGGTTCGGGACCAACAATTTGGAGGGTCCGAGACGGTCGGGTTGGACGATTTGGTCGGATGGTTCGGGACCAACAGTTTGGAGGGTCCGAGTGGGTCGGGCTGGACGGTTTGGTCGGATGGTTCGGGAGAACTAGAGGGGAGCCGGACCTTCTTCCGGACGGACCGATTGGATGGTCCGGGACGGTCGGGCTGGACGGTTTGGTCGGATGGTTGGGGACCAAAACTTTGGAGGACCCGGGACGGTTTGGTCGGATGGTTCGGGACCAACAGTCTGGAGGGTCCGAGATGGTCGGGTTGGACGGTTTGGTCGGATGGCTCGGGACCAACAGTTTGGAGGGTCCGGGGCGGTCAGGCCGGATGGTTTGGTCGGATGGTTCGGCAGAACTAGAGAAGGGCCGGACCTTCTTCCGGACGGACCGTTTGTATGTTCCGGGACAGCCAGGTTTGGTCGGATTGTTCGGGGCCAACAATTTGGTGCGTCCGTGTCGGTCGGGTTGGACGATTTGGTTAGATGGTTCGGGACAAACAGTTTGGCGGGTCCGAGATGGTCGGGTTGGACGGTTTGGTCGGATGGTTCGGGACCAACAGTTTGGACGGTCCGCGACGTTCGGGTTGGATGGTTTGGTCGGATGATTCGGGACAACTAGTGGAGATCTGGAAATTCTTCCGGATGGACTGTTTGTATGTTCCAGGACGGTCGGGTTTGGTCGGATTGTTCGGGACCAACAGTTTGGAGCGTCCGAGACGGTCGGGTTGGACGATTTGGTCGGATGGTTCGGGACCAACAGTTTGGAGGGTCCGAGACAGTCGGGTTGCGGTCGGACGGTTCGGGACCAACTGTTTGGAGGGTCCGAGACGGTCGGGTTGGGCGGTTTGGTCGGATTGTTCGGGACCAACAGTTTGGAGGGCCCGGGATGGTCGTGCTGGACGGTTTGGTCGGATGCTTCGGGACCAACTGTTTGGAGAGTCCGAGACGGTCGGATTGGATGGTTTGGTCGGATGGTTCGGGACAACTAGAGGAGATCCGGACCTTCTTCTGAACGGACCGTTTGGAAGTTTTGGAACGGTCCGGTCGGACGGTTTGCTCGAACGGTTCGGGACCAACAGTTTGGAGGGTCTGAGATGGTCGGGTTGGACTGTTTGGTCAGATGGTTCGGGACAAACAGTTTGGACGATCCGAGACGGTCGGGTTGGATGGTTTGGTCGGATGATTTGGGACAACTAGAGGAGATCCGGACCTTCTTCCGGACGGACCGTTTCTATGTTCCAGGACGGTCAGGTTTGATCGGATTGTTCGGGGCTAACAGTTTGGAGCGTCCGAGACGGTCGGGTTGGACTATTTGGTCGGATGATTCGGGACCAATAGTTTGGAAGGTCCGGGACGGTCGGGTTGGACGGTTTGGTCGGATGGTTCAGGACCAGTAGTTTGGAGGGCCCGGGATGTTCGGGCTGGACGGTTTGGTCGGATGGTTCGGGACCAACAGTTTGGAGGGCCCGGGACGATCGAGTTGGATGGTTTGGTCGGATGGTTCGAGACCAACAATTTGGAGGGTCCGGGGCGGTCTGGTTGGATGGTTTGGTCGGATGGTTCGGGAGAGCTAGAGAAGAGCCGGCCCTTCTTCCGGACGGACTGTTTGGATGTTCTGGGACAGTCGGGTTTGGTCGGATTGTTAAGGACCAACTGTTTGGAGCGTCCGAGACGGTCGGGTTGGACGATTTGGTCGGATGATTCGGGACAAACAGTTTGGAGGGTCCGAGATGGTCGGGTTGGACGGTTTGGTCGGATGGTTCGGGACCAACAGTTTGGACGGTCCGGGACGGTCGGGTTGGATGGTTTGGTCGGATGATTCGGGACAACATTTCGGAGGGTCCGGGACGGTCAGGTTGGACGGTTTCGTCGGATGGTTCGGGACCAACAGTTTGGAGGGTTCAAGACGGTCGGGTTGGATGGTTTGGTCGGATGGTTCGGGAGAACTAGAGGAGAACGGGACATTCTTTCGGACGGACCGTTTGGAAATTCCGGGACGGTCGAGTCGGACGGTTTGGTCGGATGGTTCGGGACCAACAGTTTGGAGGGCTCGGGATGGTCGGGCTGGAAGGTTTGGTCGGATGCTTCGGGACCAACTATTTGGAGGGTCCGAGACGGTCGGATTTGACGGTTTGGTCGGATGGTTCGGGACAACTAGAGGAGATCCGGACCTTTCTTCTAGACGGACCGTTTGGAAGCTTCGGGACGGTCGGGTTGGACAGTTTGCTCGGACGGTTCGGGACCAACAGTTTGGATGGTCCGAGACGGTCGGGTTGAATGGTTTGGTCGGACGGTTCGGGACCAACAGTTCGGAGGGTACGTGGTGGTCGGGTTGGACGGTTTGGTCGGATGGTTCGGGATAACCAGAGGAGATTCGGACCTTCTTCCGGACGGACCGTTTGTATATTGACGGACGGTCGGGTTTGGTCGGATGGTTCGGGACCAACAGTTTGGAGCGTCCGAGACGGTCGGGTTGGATGATTTGGTCGGATGGTTCCGGACTAACAGTTTGGAGGGTCCGAGACGGTCGGGTTGCATGATTTGGTCGGATAATTCGGAACCAACAGTTTGGAGGGTCCGGGACGGTCATACTGGACGGTTTGGGCGGATGGTTCGGGACCAACAGTTTGGAGGGTCCGAGACGGTCGGGTTGGACGGTTTGGTCGGATGGTTCGGGACTAACAGTTCGGACGTTCCGGGGTGGTTGGCTTGGACGGTTTGGTCGGATGGTTCGGGACAACTAGAGGAGATCCGGACCTTCTTCCGGACGGACCGGTTGGAAGTTTCGGGACGGTCGGGTTGGACGGTTTGGTCGGACGGTTCGGGACCAACAGTTTGGAGGTCCGAGACGGTCGGGTTGGATGGTTTGGTTGGACGGTTCGGGACCAACAGTTCAGAGGGTACATGGTGGTTGGGTTGGATGGTTTGGTCGGATGGTTCGGGAGAACTAGAGGAGATCTGGACCTTCTTCCGGCTGGACCGTTTGTATGTTCAGGGACGGTTGGGTTTGGTTGGGTGGTTCGGGACCAACAGTTTGGAGCGTCCGAGACGGTCGGGTTGGACGATTTGGTCGGATGGTTCGGGACTAACAGTTTGGAAGGTCCGGGACGGTCAGGTTGCATGATTTGGTCGGATGAGACGGGACGAACAGTTTGGATGGTCCGGGACGGTCGTGTTGGACAGTTTGGTCGGATGGTTCGGGACAACTAGAGGAGATCCGGACCTTCTTCCGGACGGACCGTTTGTATGTTCCGGGACGGTCGGGCTTGGTCGGATGGTTCGGGACCAACAGTTTGGAGCGTCCGAGATGGTCGAGTTGGACGGTCAGGTCGGATGGTTTGGGAGAACTAGAGGAGAACCGGACATTCATCCGGACGGACCGTTTGGAAGGTCCGGGACGGTCGGGTTGAACGGTTTGGTCGAATGGTTCGGGACCAACAGTTTGGAGGGTCCGGGACGGTCGGGTTGGACGGTTTGGTCGGATGGTTCGCGACCTACAGTTCGGAGGGTCTGGGGTGGTCGGCTTGCACGGTTTGATCGGATGGTTCGGGACCAACATTTCGGAGGGTCCGGGACGGTCGGGTTGGACGGTTTGGTCGGATGGTTCGGGACCAACCGTTTGGAGGGCCCGGGATGGTCGGGCTGGACGGTTTGGTCCGATGCTTCGGGATCAACTATTTGGAGGGTCCGAGACGGTCGGATTGGATGGTTTGGTCGGATGGTTCGGGACAACTAGAGGAGATCCGGATCTTCTTCTGTACGGACCGTTTGGAAGTTTTGGGACGGTCGGGTTGGACGATTTGCTCGGACGGTTCGTGACGGACAGTTTGGAGGGTCCGAGACGGTCGGGTTGGAGGTTTGGTCGGATGGTTCGGGACCAACAGTTCGGGGTGTACGTGGTGGTCGGGTTGGACGGTTTGGTCGGATGGTTCGGGACAACTAGAGAAGATCCGGACCTTCTTCCGGACGGACCTTTTGTATGTTCAGGCACGGTCGGGTTTGGTCGGATGGTTCGGGACCAACAGTTTGGAGGGTCCGGGAAGGTCGGGTTGGATGGTTTGGTCGGATGGTTCGGGAGAACTAGAGGAGAGCCGGACATTCTTCCGGAGGGACCGTTTGGAAGGTCCGAGACGGTCGGGTTGGACGGTTTGGTCAGATGGTTCGGGACCAACAGTTTGGATGGGTCCGAAACGGTCGGGTTGACGGTTTGGTCGGATGGTTCGGGACCAACAGTTCGGAGGGTACGTGGTGGTCGGGTTGGACGGTTTGGTCGGATGGTTCGGGACAACCAGAGGAGATTCGGACCTTCTTCCGGACGGACCGTTTGTATATTGACGGACGGTCGGATTTGGTCGGATGGTTCGGGACCAACAGTTTGGAGCGTCCTAGACGGTCGGGTTGGACGATTTGGTCGGATGGTTCGGGACTAACAGTTTGGAGGGTCCGAGACGGTCGGGTTGCGTGATTTGGTCGGATGATTCGGAACCAACAGTTTGGAGGGTCCGGGACGGTTATGCTGGACGGTTTGGGCGGATGGTTTGGGACCAACAGTTTGGAGCGTCCGAGACGGTCGGGTTGGACGATTTGGTCGGATGGTTCGGGACTAACAGTTTGGAGGGTCCGAGACGGTCGGGTTGCGTGATTTGGTCGGATGATTCGGAACCAACAGTTTGGAGGGTCCGGGACGGTTATGCTGGACGGTTTGGGCGGATGGTTCGGGACCAACAGTTTGGAGGGTCCGAGACGGTCGGGTTGGACGGTTTGGTCGGATGGTTCGGGATTAACAGTTCGGACGTTCCGGGGTGGGTTGGCTTGGAGGTTTGGTCGGATGGTTCGGGACAACTAGAGGAGATCCGGACCTTCTTCCGGACGGACCGGTTGGAAGTTTCGGGACGGTCGGGTTGGACGGTTTGGTCGGACGGTTCGGGACCAACAGTTTGGAGGTCCGAGACGGTCGGGTTGGATGGTTTGGTTGGACGGTTCGGGACCAACAGTTCAGAGGGTACATGGTGGTTGGGTTGGATGGTTTGGTCGGATGGTTCGGGAGAACTAGAGGAGATCAGGACCTTCTTCCGGCTGGACCGTTTGTATGTTCAGGGACGGTTGGGTTTGGTTGGGTGGTTCGGGACCAACAGTTTGGAGCGTCCGAGACGGTCGGGTTGGACGATTTGGTCGGATGGTTCGGGACTAACAGTTTGGAAGGTCCGGGACGGTCAGGTTGCATGATTTGGTCGGATGAGACGGGACAAACAGTTTGGATGGTCCGAGACGGTCGTGTTGGACAGTTTGGTCGGATGGTTCGGGACAACTAGAGGAGATGCGAACCTTCTTCCGGACGGACCGTTTGTATGTTCCGGGACGGTCGGGCTTGGTCGGATGGTTCGGGACCAACAGTTTGGAGCGTCCGAGATGGTCGAGTTGGACGGTCAGGTCGGATGGTTTGGGAGAACTAGAGGAGAACCGGACATTCATCCGGACGGACCGTTTGGAAGGTCCGGGACAGTCGGGTTGAACGGTTTGGTCGAATGGTTCGGGACCAACAGTTTGGAGGGCCCGGGACGGTCGGGTTGGACGGTTTGGTCGGATGGTTCGCGACCTACAGTTCGGAGGGTCTGGGGTGGTCGGCTTGCACGGTTTGGTCGGATGGTTTGGGACCAACATTTCGGAGGGTCCGGGACGGTCGGGTTGGATGGTTTGGTCGGATGGTTCGGGACCAACAGTTTGGAGGGCCCGGGATGGTCGGGCTGGACGGTTTGGTCGGATGCTTCGGGACCAACTATTTGGAGGGTCCGAGACGGTCGGATTGGATGGTTTGGTCGGATGGTTCGGGACAACTAGAGGAGATCCGGACCTTCTTCTGTACGGACCGTTTGGAAGTTTCGGGACGGTCGGGTTGGACGATTTGCTCGGACGGTTCGGGACGGACAGTTTGGAGGGTCCGAGACGGTCGGGTTGGAGGTTTGGTCGGATGGTTCGGGACCAACAGTTCGGGGTGTACGTGGTGGTCGGGTTGGACGGTTTGGTCGGATGGTTCGGGACAACTAGAGGAGATCCGGACCTTCTTCCGGACGGACCTTTTGTATGTTCAGGCACGGTCGGGTTTGGTCGGATGGTTCGGGACCAACAGTTTGGAGCGTCCGAGATGGTTGGGTCGGACGAATTGGTCGGATGCTTCGGGACCGACAGTTTGGAGGGTCCGGGATGGTCATGCTGGACGGTTTGGTCGGATGGTTCGGAACCAACAGTTTGGAGGGTCCGAGACGGTCGGGTTGGACGGTTTGGTCGGATGGTTCGGGATCAACAGTTTCGAGGGTCCGGGAAGGTCGGGTTGGATGGTTTGGTCGGATGGTTCGGGAGAACTAGAGGAGAGCCGGACATTCTTCCGGAGGGACCGTTTGGAAGGTCCGAGACGGTCGGGTTGGACGGTTTGGTCGGATGGTTCGGGACCAACAGTTTGGAGGGTTCGAAACGGTCGGGTTTGGACGGTTTGATCGGATGATTGAGGTCGATGAAGTTGAGGTCGTCCTCTCTTCGATGGATTTCTTCCTTGTCGGTGTACAGTTCCACCCCTGGGGATTTCAGGGCAAGTTCACTCGGTAGCATGGCCTCGGCTCCGTATACCAAGCTGAACGGTGTTTCTCCGGTAGCCCGATTAGAGGTCGTCCGTAGAGCCCAGAGGACGGAGGGCAGCTCGCGTACCCAAGCCTTGGCGTGGGCGAGAGTCTATCGAAGACGCGAGTTTTCATCCCCTGGAGAATAAGTCCGTTGGCGCGTTCGACCTGTCCGTAGCTCTGTGGGTGTGCGACCGAGGCATAGCATATCGTGGTGCCGAGCTCGGTGCAGTATTCGATGAAGTCGGAGCTGGAGAATTGAGTACCGTTGTCGGTGATGATTCTGCTCGGGACGCCAAATCTGGTCATAACATTTCTCATTATGAACCGCTTGGCTGCTTCCGACGTGATCTGCGAGACAGGTTCGGCTTCGATCCATTTGGTGAACGTATCGATCGCGACGAAGAGGAACTTATAGCCCCCGGGCGCTACCGGGAACGGCCCTAGGATATCGAGGCCCCATGCGGCGAATGGCCATGACAAGGGGATCGTCTGTAATGCCTGGGCGGGCTGGTGAGTGCGTCTGCGGTGAAATTGACACTGACGGCATCGCTTCACTAACTCGCTCGCGTCATGGAGGGCTGTCGGCCAATAGAATCCTTGTCTAAAGGCCTTTCCGACCAGGGTTCGGAAAGATGCATGTGCCCCGCACACCCCTCCATGGATCTCTTCGAGTAGTCTTATACCCTGCTTCTGAGGGATACACCGCATGAGCACTCCGTGGGCCCCTCGTCGGTAGAGGGCCCCGTCGACCAGGGAGTACATCCTGGCGCGCCGGGCAATTTGCTCGGAAAGCGTATCGTCCTCAGGTGTAGTTCGATCGAGAAGGTACTTGCGGATGGGCTCTATCCACGACTCTTCCAGATCGAGAGGAGCGACGAGGTGCCCCGCCACTCCCCTCGGAGCATCAATACCTGGTGACACCCTTGAGTGGTGTTTAACCACCTCTCCTTCGTCCCCGGGTTCATGGGAAGCCACGGACGGCGTCGAGATCCTTTCTACAAAGGCCCGGGTGGCATGGAGATCGTGAGGAGGCTAGGCTTGGCAGTTATCCTTTCGGGGATATACCGTACTTCAAAACCGACGAACTTCTTCTCTAGCTTTCTCACCTCCGCAAGGTAAGCCGCCATATTCGGGTCTGTAGTCTGATACTCCTTGGACACTTGTCTTGCTACCAACTGTGAATCTCCATTCACGAGAAGGCGGCGGATTCCGAGTGCCGAAGCGACTCTGAGACCGGCTAGCAACCCTTCGTACTCAGCTACGTTGTTCGTGGCTGGGAAGTCAATCTGCAGTATATACTGCAGGCGTTCTCCGGTTGGGGAGGTCAAGATTACCCCAGCCCCCGCGCCTTCGATGGTTAGGGAACCGTCGAAGTGTAGTGTCCAGATGTCATTTTTTTCCGCTGGTGACGCTGAACAGTCGGGCTCCGTCCAATAGATTAGGAAATTTCAGATCTAGATGGATGGGGAAAAGAAGAAAAGGGGAAATCTACTTATGATTTTCACAAATAGGTTTTAGTTTTCACAAATAATTTTCTTGGAGACTCCAAGTCCTACCACTAACGACCACCTGCAAGGGTTATCCTACGGTCAGTTCGGCTCTGATACCAAGCTGTCACGGACCCAAGAATCACATATGATTAGAGGAACGGATCATCGCCAAGGACCGAGAAGCCACCCAACATACCATACGCGCAATACGTCGTATGTATCTATCACCGTTGGGTGACCCGACACCGGACCCACATACCATACTGCACAATACGTCGTATGTATCTATCACCGTGTGTCAAGCCGGCCGGAAGCGACAAAACTTCCCAGAACCACATACAATTCCCAAACCCGGTAAAGAACTGGCGTTTCTCTTAAGTCACCAAGCGAGGTAAATTCGGAGGAGCCCGGCCATCGTACCCTCACCCTAACCTAGTCCGAAGACTAGTGGGTCGCTCAAGAGCCCGGTACGATAGCCCACACCCTGCCTAGCCGGCTCTGCATCTCAGCTAGCGGGTCACTCAACCGAGAAGTACTTCGCACAGTGAGCAAATAGAGTAGACGACACTTCTTTACGACCGATTTCATATACTTCAAACATACACGCATTGTATATGGATCGATCACAGATAACAACTTTATATCACAGTTCAAACTCTACAGGAAGGAGTTATCAGCAGAAGTAGTTTACCTCTTACTCGAGGAAGGGCACTTTTTACACACACATGACCTAACGGTCATTTACATGTCTTTAAGTTCCAAAAACAGCAGCAATTCAAACGATAAAACCCTGAGGTGGCAGCCCTACCACCTCCACAAGAGCAAACAAAACCCACAAATTTGACCGTAGAAGATAACCTAAGATCTAAGCATCGGTATCAACGTTCTCGGAGTCATAGTACTCACCAACACTGGGTTCACCTGCAACAAGTTCGGAATTGAATTCCGTAAGTACTTTCGTACTTGCAAGTCACATTTATATACTCATCCCAATCCAATTTCAGCAAGCTATTGATAAAGATAAAGTACTCATATTGCATACAATCATCAATGTAAACATGGCATGTTCATACTTGATACTACCCATATCAATATGCTAACAACATGACCACTTTTACCTGCACATATCACATGGACACATCCATTTCAGATCTGAAAGAGCATGGGAAACAACCATACAATTCCACAAAATCATCACAAGACAACCAAGCTTGATGATTTAAAGATAGCCCACAAAAGCTATATCAAATGTTCTGATCAAACCATAAAGTTTGACCAAAGGGAACACTTCCGAGAAGCCGTTAGTCCGAGGTTGGCCGACCCCTACTATCCGGTCGCCTCGCAAAGCCTCCCTACGTGGGTGAAGGGTTAAGCCCTACGACACCGGCATCGAAGGAATAGCTATGGTGCTTAAGATCACCCTCTTCCTCCATCCATCAGTAGGTGACAGAACCCCCGGCTCTCACATCTCACCATTAAGGTTCCATAATTTATTAGTCCGATTAAAAGATCCACGCTGATCTTAGAATCAAACCCTAATCATGCTAGTGATATCGCCTTCACAACACAGTTCAAGAAATCGCATACGACATAATACTTCATCTCAACCAATAGCAAGGCATGATGTGAATTAAAGGAATCTTAGCGAGCATTTGTGAACTTGCCTTGCTGATATTGTTCTGGATCACAGTAATATTCACCCTCCGGATATTCCTCTCTGCTTGGTTTCTACTCAAAAACCAATCCCCGAAATACCGAAGTAAAGCAATAGAAAGAACTTCGATTAAAACCAGCAAGTATAAGAACCCAAGAATGCATGATATGCAGCTTAATAGGTAGAGAACCACTATATGTAACTAGCGCAATTGGGTTCGTTCAAGTCGGAGTTATAAAATTAAAGTTATGATCGACCCAAGTTTCATATATATCGGGGTTCCCTTCCAAGGTTAAATAGCTCATCCATTAACTAAAGTTTCATATGGCAGAAACATTGCTGGAAATGATGTCATGTTAACATATAGGATCTTTAGATGGAGTTGCATCTCGACTATTTTCTATTGGGGTTAAACTGGATTCCTTATTTATCATATTCATGGATTAGGGTCTGCTATCTTATGCATATATGCAGAAATTTCATATGGTGATGCATGAACCAATTGAGATCAGGATACGACATGGATAAAAATATACTTATCGATACACATATACTATATTTGGAGCTAGTATGAATTTTCTAGGTTTAATATGTAATGTTAGGGTTTGAGGGCATTTCAGTCAATTCCACAAATTGGTATTCATGTATTATGAACAAAAGTTATTCCATAATGTTCTACAGATTAAAATAAGAATAACAAAAAAAAAGATCACTCAATTTGGAGTTCATATGAAATAGTTATGAATTTTAGAAGATTCATCACTTTTACCCATTTCCTGTCTTTTTTGGATTTCGAAAATGAGCTAATACTTTTCTCACTCAGCCTATCCCTAGCTACAACAGATGACAAACCAGGCCCCACGGTTCCAGACTCCTTTTCTTTCCCCCTTTTAATCCTCTAGTGTATTACACCCGGGCCCCAGATGCCAGGTCATTCCCTCCCTTATTTCTTTTTAACCGACGGGTTTAGCGCGGCTTGGCTCCAGCATGGGCCGCTCGGTGGCGGGCATCGGCGAGCACCTGCGCGAGCGCCTCAGTAGGGGAATGAGGGAACTGAGGATAGCAGCGGGTAGAGGAGCTCACCGCGATGTTGTTTCGGTGCTCAGGTGAGGCGGACGAAGGCGGGGTCAAGGTCGACAGCGACAAGGGCGGCGGCGGTGGTGAGGCGGTGACGGTGGTGAGGAGATCCTGAGCACACGAGGGAGAACAGACAGGTCAGAAAGGTAGAAGGTTGCGTAATGAACCCGGAAATGCAACCCATTTAGCTCGGGAATTACCAGAGGTGGGGAATCGACGGTGAACGGCGACTCGAATGGCGCAGGAGAAGAACCCCCGATTGGGGATGTGCGCTGCACCGAAATGCAATTAAAGTGGGCTGTGCAATCACGGGATCGACGTGGATCAAAAGGGGAAGAAAAAAAGGGAGGAAAGACCTTACCGCTAGGAAGAATCGAAGCTTTTGGTCGGAGGTAGGACTCGCCGGTTTCGGGGAAGAAGACGACGGGGAGGTAGCTCCGCGATGGTTCTGCACAAGAATAGCACGGAAATGAGTTTCTGGGGCGACGGGGAAACTCATGCGCGCGCTAAAAGAGGAGGGAGAGTCGCCGGACGCGACAATGCCGGAGATGCCAATCCCGGCGAGCTCACCGGTGCCTTGCTTCCGGTCGGGTTTGGTCTCACGGCGGCACGCGGTTGCGTCGGGAAGCTCGAGGGAAGGGAGCAAGAGGCACAGAGTGGGGAGCAACGACGCAACCGAGGCAAAGGAATGAGGAAGGGGGCGGCCGAGGGTGACCGGCGGGGTGCTGAAGGAGCTCAGCTCCGGTAGTGCGCGCGTCAGGCGGAGGAGGACGCGTGGCGAGGACGACCTGTGCGTGGGGCCAACAGGTCAGCGAGCTACGGAGGGGAAAAGCGCGGGGCGCTGAGCTGCGGGGGAAGGAGTTTTGGGCTTTGGCCCAGGCGGAGGGAAGAACGGGCCGACGCGCTCAGCCTAAGAGGAAGGAGAGGAGAAAAATTCTTTTTCTTATTTTTGGTGCTGTTGTTTAGAATTTGATTTTTTAGGGGATGAAAGCCTTTGACTCACAAATTTATAAAAATCACAGGACATCTATAGGATGTGAGCTACCTGTGATAATTTTTCTCAGCGCAAGCAAAAATGGTTTAAAAGGTCATTTGTAAGCAAGGATGAATTGATCTCAAGGTAGGTTTGAACTGTAGGTATGAGAAATATAGCTCCAGATTTTCTGGGAATTTTTGTAGGAGTTCAGGAAGATATTTAATTTACAAATACAAACTTTGGTAACATCCGGGTGAGTATAAGTACCCCAATTGAACAGAACTCAGTTCTGTTCATATTTGGCTTCTTATCAAAAATCCATCTCTTTAAAATATCAAAATAGCTTCAAAAGAGTTGAAACTCTCCAGAGGGATAATTTAGGTGAATTGGAGTTTGAGAAAACTATTGGGATGGTATTTGGATGACTTTTCTCGTAAGGTTTCCTTCAAGTTATTTCTAGGTCAAGTTTTTAGGGTTCTCGGTTTAAACCATATGAATGCTTCTATATGATGAAATGATATGACGGCAAAATAACTTTATTACATATTAAACAGCTGAGGTTTCACTTACAGGCTTGTTTACAAAAAGGGGTCATTACAAACAGTTTGGACGGTCCCTCGGACGGCTTGGTTGGATGGTTCGGGACAACTAGAGGAGATCCGGACCTTCTTTCGGACGGACCGTTTGGAAGTTCCGGGACGATCGGGTTGGATGGTTTGGTCGGATGGTTCGGGACAACTAGAGGAGATCCGGACCTTCTTCCGGACGGATCGTTTGTATATTCCGGGACAGTCGGGTTTGGTCGGACGGTTCGGGACCAACAGTTTGGAGCGTCCGAGAAGGTCGGGTTGGACGATTTGGTCGGATGGTTCGGGACCAACAGTTTGGAGGGTCCGGGACGGTCGGGTTGGATGGTTTGGTCGGATGGTTTGGGACCAACAGTTTTGAGGGTCCGAGACGGTCGGGTTGGACGGTTTGGTCGGATGGTTCGGGAGCAACAGTTTGGAGGGTCCGAGACGGTCGGCTTGGATGGTTTGGTCAGATGGTTCGGGATAATTAGAGGAGATCTAGACCTTCCGGATTGATCATTTCGAAGTTCCAGGACAGTCGGGCTGCACGGTTTGGTCAGATGGTTCGGGACCAACAGTCTGGAGGGTCCGAGACGGTCGGGTTGGACGGTTTGGTCGGATGGTTCGAGACCAACAGTTTGGACGGTCCGGGAAGGTCGGGTTGGATGGTTTGGTCGGATGGTTAACGAGAACTAGAGGAGAGCCGGACCATCTTCCGGACGGACCGTTTGGAAGGTTCGGGACGGTCGGGTCGGAAGGTTTGGACGGATGGTTCGGGACCAACAGTTTGGAGGGCCCGGGACGGTCGGGTTGGACGGTTTGGTCAGATGGTCCGGGACCAACAGTTTGGAGGGTCCGAGACGGTCTGGTTGGACGGTTTGGTCGGATGGTTCGGGACAACAGTTTGGAGGGTCCGAGACGGTCGGGTTGGATGGTTTGATCGGATGGTTCGGGATAATTAGAGGAGATCTAGACCTTCCGGATTGACCATTTGGAAGTTTCGGGACGGTCAGGTTGCACGGTTTGGTCGGACTGTTCGGGACCAACAGTTTGGAGGGTCTGAGACGGTCGGGTTGGATGGTTTGGTCAGATGGTTCGGGACCAACCGTACGGAGGGCCCGGGGTGGTCGGGTTGGACGGTTTGGTCGGATGGTTCGGGGCAACTAGAGGAGATGCGGACCTTCTTCCGGATGGACCGTTTTGAAGTTCCGGGACGATCGGGTTGGACGGTTTGGTCGGATGGTCCGGGCCAACTAGAGGAGATCCGGACGGACCGTTTGTATGTTCCGGGACGATCGGGCTTGGTCGGACGGTTCGGGACCGACAGTTTGGAGCGTCCAAGACGGTTGGGTTGGATAGTCGGGTCGGATGGTTCGGGAGAACTAGAGGAGAACCGGACCTTCTTCTGGACGGACCGTTTGGAAGGTCCGGGACGGTCGGGTTGGACGGTTTGGTCAGATGCTTCGGGACAATTAGAGGAGATCTATACTTTCCGGACGGAACATTTCAAAGTTCCAGGACAGTCGGGTTGCACGGTTTGGTCGGATGGTTCGGTTCCAACAGTTTGGAGGGTCCGAGACAGCCGGGCTGGACGGTTTGGTCAGATGGTTCGAGAGAACTAGAGGAGAACCGGACCTTCTTCCGGACGGACCGTTTGGATGGTCTGGGATAATCGGGTTGGACGGTTTGGTAGGACGGTTCGGGACAACTAGAGGAGGTCAGGATTTTCTTCCGGACGGACCTTTGGATGTTTCGGGACGGTCGGGTTGGATGGTTTGGTCGGCTGGTTCAGGACCAACAGTTTGGAGGGTCCAAGACGGTTGGGTTGGATGGTTTGGTCGGATGGTTCGGGACCAACAGTTCAGAGGGTCCGGGGTGGTCGGGTTGGACGGTTTGGTCGGATGGTTCGGGACAACTAGAGGAGATCCGGACCTTATTCCGGACAAACCGTTTGGATGTTCCGGGACGATCGGGTTGGACGGTTTGGTCGGATGGTTCGGGGCAACTAGAGGAGATCCGGACGTTCTTTCGGACGGACCGTTTGTATGTTCCGGGACGGTCGGGTTTGGTCGGACGGTTCAGGACCAACAGTTTGGAGCGTCCGAGATGGTCGTGTTGGACGATTTGGTCGGATGGTTCGGCACCAACAGTTTGGAGCGTCCTTGACGGTCGGGTTGCATGATTTGGTCGGATGATTCGGGACCAACAGTTTGGAGGGTCCGGGATGGCCGGGTCGGATGGTTCTGGACAACTAGAGGAGATCCGGACCTTCTTCCGGACGGACCGTTTGTATGTTCCGGGACGGTCAGGGTTTGGTCGGATTGTTCGGGACCAACAGTTTGGAGCGTCCGAGACGGTCGGGTTGGACGATTTGGTTGGATGGTTCGGGTCAAACAGTTTGGAGGGTCCGACGATGAAGGGTTGGACGGTTTCGTCGGATGGTTCGGGACCAACAGTTTGGACGGTCCCGGACGGTCGGGTTGGACGGCTTGGTTGGATGGTTCGGGACAACTAGAGGAGATCCGAACCTTCTTTCGGACGGACCGTTTGGAAGTTTCGGGACGATCGGGTTGGACGGTTTGGTCGGATGGTTCGGGACAACTAGAGGAGATCCGGACCTTCTTCCGGATGGATCGTTTGTATGTTCCTGGACAGTCGGGTTTGGTCGGACGGTTCGGGGCCAACAGTTCGGAGCGTCCGAGATGGTCGGGTTGGACGATTTGGTCGGATGGTTTGGGACCAACAGTTTGGAGGGTCCGGGACGGTCGGGTTGGATGCTTTGGTCGGATGGTTCGGGACCAACAGTTTTGAGGGTCCGAGACGGTCGGGTTGGACGGTTTGGTCGGATGGTTCGGGAGCAACAGTTTGGAGGGTCAGAGACGGTTGGGTTGGGTGGTTTGGTCGGATGGTTCGGGATAATTATAGGAGATCTAGACCTTCCGGATTGACCATTTCGAAGTTCCAGGACGGTCATGCTAGACGGTTTGGTCGGATGGTTCGGGACCAACAGTCTGGAGGGTCCGAGACGGTCGGGTTGGACGGTTTGGTCGGATGGTTCGGGACCAACAGTTTGGACGGTCCGGGAAGGTCGGGTTGGATGGTTTGGTCGGATGGTTCGCGAGAACTAGAGGAGAGCCGGACCTTCTTCCGGACGGACCGTTTGGAAGGTCCGGGACGGTCGGATCGGAAGGTTTGGTCGGATGGTTCAGGGACCAACAGTTTGGAGGGCCCGGGACGGTCGGGTTTGGACGGTTTGGTCAGATGGTTCGGGACCAACAGTTTGGAGGGTCCGGGACGGTCTGGTTGGACGGTTTGGTCGGATGGTTTCGGACAAACAGTTTGGAGGGTCCGAGACGGTCGGGCTGGATGGTTTGGTCGGATGGTTCGGGAGAACTAGAGGAGAGCCGGACCTTCTTCCGGACGGACCGTTTTGAAGGTCCAGGACGGTCGGGTTGGACGGTTTGGTCGGATGATTTGGGACAATTAGAGGAGATCTAGACCTTCCGGACGGACCATTTGGAAGTTCCAGGACAGTCGGGTTGGACGGTTTGATCGGATGGTTTGGGACCAACAGTTTGGAGGGTCTGAGACGATCGAGTTGGACGGTTAGGTTGGATGGTTCGGGTCAACTAGAGGAGATCGGGACCTTCTTCCGGACGGAACCGTTTGGAAGTTCCGGGACGGTCAGGTTGGATGGTTTGGTCAGTTGGTTCGGGAGAACTAGGGGAGATCGGGACCATCTTCCGGACGGAACCGTTTGGAAGTTCCGAGACGGTCGGGTTGGACGGTTTGGTCAGTTCGTTCGGGAGAACTAGGGATAGATCCGGACCTTCTTCCGGACGGACCGTTTGTATGTTCCGGGACGGTCGGGTTTGGTCGGATGGTTCGGGACCAACAGTTTGGAGAGTCCGAGACGGTCTGGTTGGCGATTTGTTCGGATGGTTCGGGACTAGCAGTTTGGAGGGTCCGAGACGGTCGGGTTGCATGATTTGGTCGGATGATTCGGGACCAACAGTTTGGAGGGTCCGGGACGGTCAGGCCGGATGGTTTGGGACAACTAGAGGAGATCCGGACCTTCTTACGCACGGACCGTTTGTATGTTCCGGGACGGTCGGGTTTGGTCGGATGGTTCGGGACCAACAGTTTGGAGGGTCCGAGACGGTCGGGTTGGACGGTTTGGTCGGATAATTCGGGACCAACAGTTTGGAGGGTCCGGGACGCTCGGGTTGGATGGTTTGGTCGGATGGTTCGGGAGAACTAGAGGAGAGCTGGACCTTATTCCGGATGGACCATTTGGAAGGTCCGGGACGGTCGGGTTGGACGGTTTGGTCGGATGGTTCGGGACCAACAGTTTGGAGGGCCCGGGACGGTCTAGTTGGACGGTTTGGTCGGATGCTTGGTTACCAACAGTTTGGAGGGTCCGAGACGGTCAGATTGGATGGTTTGGTCGGATGGTTCGGGACCAACAGTTTCGAGCGTCCGGGACGGTCGGGTTGGATGGTTCGGTCGGATGCTTCGGGAGCACTAGAGGTGAACCGGACCTTCTTCCGGACGGACCGTTTGGAAGGTCCGGGACGGTCGGGTTGGACGGTTTTGTCGGATGGTTCGGGACCAACAGTTTGGTGGGTCCGAGACGGTTGGGTTGGGCGGTTTGTTCGGATGGTTCGGGAGAATTAGAGGAGAACCGGACATTCTTCCGGACGAACCGTTTCGAAGGTCCGGGACGGTCGGGTTGGACGGTTTGGTCGGATGGTTCGGGACAACTAGAGGAGATCCAGACCTTCGTCCAGACGGACCGTTTGTTTGTTCCGGGACGGTCGGGTTGGGTCGGATGGTTCGGGAATAACCGTTTGTTTGTTCCGAGACGGTCGGGTTGGCCGATTTGATCGGATGGTTCGGGACCAATAGTTTGGAGGGTCCGGGACGGTCGGGTTGGACGATTTGGTCGGATGATTCGGGACAACCAGTTTGGACGGTCCGGCACGGTCGGGTTGGACCGTTTGGTCGGATGGTTCGGGACCAACAGTTTGGAGGTTCCGAGACGGTCGGGTTGGACGGTTTGGTCGGATGGTTCGGGACCAACAGTTTGGAGGGTCCGGGACAGTCGGGTTGGACGATTTGGTCGGATGATTGGGGACCAATACTTTGGAGGGCCCGGGACAGTCGGGTTGGACGATTTGGTCGCATGGTTCGGGACCAACAGTTTGGAGGGTCCGAGACGGTCGGGTTGGACGGTTTGGTCGGTTGGTTCGGGACCAACAGTTTGGAGGGTCAGGGACGGTCGGGTTGGATGGTTTAGTCGGATGGTTCGGGAGAACTAGGGGAGAACCGGACCTCCATCCGGACGCACCGTTTGGAAGGTCCGGGACGGTCGGGTTGGACGGTTTGGTCGGACGGTTCGGTACCAAAAATTTGGAGGGTCCGAGATGGTCGGGTTGGATGGTTTGGTCGGATGGTTCGGGACCAACAGTTCGGAGGGTCCGGGGTGGTCGTGTTGGTCGGTTTGGTCGGATGGTTAGGGACAACAAAAGGAGATCCGGTCCTTCTTCCGGACGGACTGTTTGGAAGTTCCGGAACGATCTGGTTGGACGGTTTGGTCGGATGGTTCGGGACAACTAGAGGAGATCCGGACCTTCTTCCGGACGGATCGTTTGTATGTTCCGGGACTGATGTGAACCACCCTGAAGGAGGATGATCAAATCCGAAGTTTGCCTGATTTTCACGACGTAGGATCCTGGATAACTAGCCTGTGAAGCCTGATGAATGACACGGCCAACCACCGTCTTGATTACGGAAGCCTGCAGCACTCGATTCACCCAACCACACACTTCGGCCCTTTGTTACTCACTAACGTGGAGCAACGTGTTCAAGCAATCCACGAAGAAATCACAAGAACAACAGAGAAACATTCTCAGATAAACTCCCAATCCCTGGTTGAGGTGGAAATAGCTCACACTCTAGAGGAACAAGAGTTCTCTTCAATTCTGAAATTCTTCACTAGTCTTTACATGGGGAGAGGTCCTCATATTTATAGAGGATTATATGACTTAATGACTAAGTTATGCTACAGTAAGACGGCCGCTACAGTACATGCGCGTGCTACAGTACACATAGCTACAGTATGACGGTTCAGAACAGTACAAGGAAATCCTAAATATCTGAGTTCAGAAAGACAAATCGGTAGCTCTGGTTTTAGAAGTCGGTAGCACCGCAATTTGCTTCTGGACTCGGAAGTCGCCTCGACTTGGAACTCGGTACATCCGGTTTTGAAAGTCGGCGGCACCGGAATGGTCTTCTGGAGTTCTTTGTTTTTGTTTGAAGACTCGGTGCGTCCGGTTTTGGAAGTCGGTAGCACCGAAATCGTCTTCTGGACTTCTTCGACTTGGGGACTCGGCGCGTCCGGTTTAGGAAGTCGGAAGCACCGGGATGGTCTTCTGGACTTCTTTGATTTGAGAACTCGGCACGTCCGGTTTAGGAAGTCGGTAGCACCGGGATTGTCTTCTGGACTTGGAAGCTGGCTCCGGCCTTTCCTTTTGAGCTTCCTCCAAGTCTCTTTCCTCAAACCTGTTGAGCGATTTGTCGAGCTCTTGCCCTTGTCATGGGTCCTTGTTGAGCTTGGGGTATTGGAATGTCAATTGATGAGGATGGACTTGTGTGACTCTTAGGGCCATTCTCATCATCCTCCCCCTCTTGAAAAGGAGTCGTCCTCGACTCTGTTTCTTCAGGACCAAAGAAAGGAGATAAGTCTGAAACATTAAAAGTAGTACTTACCGCATAGTCATCTCCTGGAAGTTCGATCTTGTAAGCATTGTCGTTAACTTTGGTAAGTACTCGAAATGGTCCATCTCCTCTTGGCATCAATTTTGAGCTTCTTTTCTCGGGGAAACGCTCTTTCCGAAGGTGCACCCATACTAAGTCCCCGGGTTCAAAGAGCACCTTCTTCTTGTGTTTGCTGGCATTTGCTGCATAGTATCGCACCTTCTTCTCAATAGTCTCCTTGGTCTTGAGGTGAATTTTCTTGACATGCTCAGCACGCTTGGATGCTTGCATATTGGCGCGTTCTTCAAGTGGCAGAGGCAGCAAATCTAGTGGTGTGATGGGCTTGAATCCATACACCACTTCAAAAGGACAAAGTTGAGTTGAAGAATGTACTGCCCTGTTGTATGCAAACTCTACATGTGGTAGACATTCTTCCCACTCCTTGAGGTTCTTCTTGATCATAGTCCTCAACAATGTTCCCAGAGTCCGATTCACCACTTCGGTTTGAGTCGTTGAGAATAATAATCTTGTTCCAAGCTTGGCCCACAAGGTCTTCCAAAAGTAGCTCATGAACTTGACGTCACGATCGGAGACAATTGTCATTGGCACTCCATGAAGCCTCACGATTTCCCTGAAGAACAAATCAGCTACGTGGGAAGCATCATCGCTTTTATGACAAGGTATGAAATGTGCCATTTTAGAAAATCTATCAACTACCACAACTATAGAATCCCTCCCCCTCTTAGTCCTTGGTAATCCTAGAACAAAATCCATACTAATGTCTTCCCAAGGGCCATTAGGAGTTGGAAGAGGAGTATATAATCCATGAGGGTTAAGCTTGGACTTAGCTTTGTGGCAGGTTATGCATCTTTGCACAAACCGTTCGACGTCTCTTCGCATCTTTGGCCAATGGAAATGATCAGCTAGCATGGTATACGTCTTGGCCATCCCAAAGTGTCCCATGAGTCCTCCCGCATGAGATTCCTGTAATAGAAGCAAGCGAACGGACGACTCGGGAACACAAAGCTTGTTAGTGTAAAATAAGAATCCATCATGCACATGGTATTTGTCCCATCCTTTTCCATTGTGGCAATGAGAGAAAGGTTCTGAAAATTCTTTATCATTAGCATATAAATCTTTCAGACTTTCTAATCCTGGGACATTCACTTCTAGTTGAGTCAAAAGTGCATGTTTTCTTGATAGAGCATCAACTACGATGTTATCCTTTCCTTTCTTGTACTTGACAACATATGGGAAACTTTCAATAAATTCTACCCATTTGGCATGTCTTCGGTTAAGTTTAGCTTGGCCTTTCAAATATTTCAATGCTTCATGATCAGAATGTATCACAAATTCTTTAGGCCATAGATAATGTTGCCATATTTCAAGTACACGAACCAATGCATATAACTCTTTATCATACACAGGATAATTCAATTGTGCACCACTTAGTTTTTCGCTAAAGTATGCAATTGATTTACCTTCTTGCATAAGAACACCTCCAATGCCAATTCCACTAGCATCACATTCTATTTCAAAAGTCTTAGTGAAATCAGGCAAAGCAAGCAAAGGTGCTTCAGTCAACCGCTTCTTCAATACTTGAAAAGCTTTTTCTTGAGAATTACCCCATTGGAAATGAACTCCCTTTTTAGTTAATTCATTTAATGGAGCAGCAATAGTGCTAAAATCTTTTACAAAGCGGCGATAAAACCCAGCTAATCCATGAAAGCTTCTTATTTGGCTAACATTCAAAGGAGTAGGCCAATTCTTAATAGCCTCTATTTTAGATTCATCAACCTCAACTCCTTGACTTGAAACAACAAAGCCTAAGAAGACAACTTTATTGGTACAAAAAGTGCACTTTTCAAGGTTAGCATACAATTGTTCTTTCCTTAGCACTTCTAGTACTTGTGTCATATGTTTAACATGCTCATCCATGGATTTGCTATAGATTAATATGTCATCAAAGTATACCACCACAAATCTACCAATGAAAGCTCTTAAAACATGATTCATTAATCTCATGAATGTACTAGGGGCATTAGTCAAGCCAAATGGCATAACCAACCATTCATACAAACCAAATTTAGTCTTAAAAGCTGTTTTCCATTCATCTCCAAGTTTAACTCTAATTTGGTGGTAGCCACTTTTTAAATCAATTTTGGAGAATATATTAGAACCACTAAGTTCATCTAGCATATCATCAAGCCTAGGGATGGGATGACGATACCTAACAGTTATGTTATTAATGGCACGACAATCGATGCACATTCTCCATGTTCCATCCTTTTTAGGTACTAAAATTACGGGAACAGCACAAGGACTTTAAGCTTTCTCGAACATACCCTTTCTCAAGTAGTCCTTGGACTTGATTCTGGATTTCCTTTGTTTCCTCCGGATTGACGCGGTATGGAGGACGGTTTGGAAGTGAAGCTCCTGGAATGAGATCAATTTGATGCTCAATGCCTCTCATGGGAGGAAGTCCTGCAGGTATTTCTTCAGGAAACACATCTTGATAATCCTGCATAACTTTTGAAACAACACTAGGAAGATTGGTGAGATCGTTAGTCGTAGTCAAAGTATCCTTGTAGATGAGAACAATATACATAGTTTCAGAACTATTTCTTATATCCTTGATATTCAGTTTATCAGTGATCATGACTAATTTCTTGTCTTCCTTATCTATTCTTCCTTTCAAATTAATTTTGTCATCTCCCAATTTTGATTCCACTTTCTTTTGCATGTGTTGAGCAAGAATTTGATTAGGAGTCATTGGAAACAGTTTCATATTTCTTTCTCCTATCTTGAACATGTAGGTATTGGTTCTTCCATCATGTGTGACATATCTATCATAAAACCAAGGCCTTCCCAAAAGTATATGGCATACAGTCATAGGCACAACATCACAAGTAATGGTTTCAACATAATCTTTGATTTTAAATGTGACATTAACCATGTGTTGTATTTTAACACTGCCAAAATCACTAAGCCATTGAACATTGTATGGGTGGGGATGCTTGATCAATTTCAATCCAAGTTTATCACACATCTCTTTACTAGCAAGGTTATGACAACTACCTCCATCGATAATTAACTTGATTACCTTGTCATTTACCTTAGCTTGTGTTTGAAAGAGATTGGATCTTTGTGGGTGCTCGTCTTCTTGGTGTTGCACACTGAGGACCTTAGTGACAACAAGCGCACTTCCAGTCTCAAAAGTACAACCGGCGTAGTCTTGCCTTTCTTCTTGAGCATCTGCAACTCTTTCTTCATCTGCAGTGGGTTCTGCCTCTTCTTCATCTCCTAAGATGTATCCTCCATCTTCATTGATTAACATGACTCTGTTATTGGGGCACTCTTTTGAGATGTGTCCTCGTCCTTGACATTTGAAGCATACAATCTCCCTTGATCGAGTAGTAGATCCACTCGATGAAGTTGTGGAGGTGGTAGGCTTCTCCTTGCCTAGATAAGGGGCTGACTTTGCCACAGAAGAGGGACTAGTGTTAGAAGCAAATGAATTACTAGTTGAAGATGTACCTCTACCCAAACCAAAACGAGCTTTGGGTGCATATGAAGGAGCCTTCAAGCTAAATGATGGTGTCGATCTTGACTTGGCATATTTAGCATCTTCTTGTAGTTGTCGTTCGGCCTTTTCTGCTTGATGCACCAACTCAACCA
>JAGXJF010001296.1:0-20734 GCA_019208055.1 Stipa capillata
GAAAGAGCATCTAGGCCCCAAATGTGGTTTTGATGGTTAATGGCAACTCAAACTGGAATCTAACGTTTATAATGAGTGTAAACATGTTTAGTAGGTTCCAGGAAGAAGGGTCATCAAGGAAAGGATGACCACCCAAAATGTACAAAGGTGGTTTCCAGGACAAGGAGATGGCTATGCTAGGCAACTGTGTCTCAGCTGTGAAGAAGCCGGTGCTGTGCAAGGAGTTGCAAGCAATGTGATGGTGGCTTGATGCGTTAAGGGCCGTGACTGCAGTTGGTGGCAAGTAAAGCCTAGATTTGCTAGTTTCCTTGAGTCCATAGGAAACACCCGTACTATCAAGAGGATGAAACAGTAATGATCTTAGGAGGTTGTTTTGCTCAATGCTCAGAATGTTGGACAGTGGCATTGATGCTTTGAGGTTAGTGGCCCTGTGTCAATAGTTTTACACAAGTGTGAAACTGACTTGTGCTAGCACTCTGCAGTGCTAGCGGTGAAAAACCCTAGAGGCGATAGTCACCGGTGTGACACAGCTGTCGCAGGTGGTATTGTGCTCTATGACTCAGGTACATCTCTGTACCAGGGGAGAGTTTACAACCCAGTTTAGCAGGTGTTGGTGCACATAGCCAAGAATCAGCATTTTGATGTGGCCAGATACATCTTTCATGAAATAGATGTTATTCAAAAGGACAAGAAGGTTGAGCTGAGGTATGGATCGTACATCATGTACATGATCCTTGAACGAACAAGTCTTCTCGAATCTAACTTTGACATCACAGTGAAGACTTCCAAGACCCAGCTTAGACCTCAGATTGATGATCATCCTGATGAGGTTGCTGTGCCTGCCATTTTTGGGGACTCTCCAGACCCAGCTGTGCCAGCTCCCGGTGACACAGCTGCTCCCTTAGCTCCACCAGTATCAGTTCCTCCAGCGCCAGCTCCTCAAGTCCAAGTGCCTACCGGTGTCACCGCTGATCCTCCTGCAGCCGACCCAACTGAACTTGTATCAGTGACATAGGTGGCTGAAGATGGCACATTGTCCTCCTCCCTGATGTCTCAAACAGCAGCCAGAGCCTACCAGAACAAAGTTATGCCAACTCAGTTTGCAGCTCTACGCAGAGAGAATCTCCAGCTCAGAACAGAAGTCAATAGTCTGCACTCCAAAGTTGATCTCTTGCAGGCTCAGCTCTCAGAGGTTCTCCAGCTGTTGAAGACCAAGCTTCCCTGAATGTTTCTTCTCCTTACCCCTTTCTGGTGTTTTAGTGTCGAAGGGGGAGAAATATAAGAGTGAAATATAAGAGGGAGAGTATTTTGGATATAGGGGGAGTGTTAAGTGTTATATTTTTTGGTGTATCAAGACTTGTTTTTATCTCTGATTCTTCTGTCTTGATTACATTTATTCTGTGTTTTATTTTCTGATGCAGTAATGTTCTTGATATGTGTGGATGATGTTCTCTCTGATATGATTTTTCCTCACATATTCTTGATCTTTGCTCTGATACATATGTTTATTCTGACCATGAAATTTTATGAGCTGTATACTCTGGTTAATCTGAACTTTATGCTCTGGTCATTCTAACTGCATCAGAATAAAAAAAATTATATATATCAGTTCAGTTAAATCATGCTCCTATGATCTATTTAATCCTCTGAACTGATAAAAGTGCAAGTTGTAAGAAAATACTGCTCATTCCCAAAATCAAAATATGTGCATTTGCATAATAAAAGCAAATCTTATGTGCACTGCTTCAGGGGGAGTATATTCTAACATCCTGCACATATATCACTCATTCAAATCTTAGTTTGATATTGCTGAATGGGTTGCCACTAACCACTAAAAAGGGGGAGATTGAAAGAGCATCTAGGCCCCAAATGTGGTTTTGATGGTTAATGGCAACTCAAACTGGAATCTAACGTTTACAATGAGTGTAAGCAGGTTTAGTAGGTTCCAGGAAGAAGGGTCATCAAGGAAAGGATGACCACTCAAAATGTACAAAGGTGGTTTCCAGGACAAGGAGATGACTATGCTAGGCAGCTGTGTCACAGCTGTGAAGAAGCCAGTGCTGTGCAAGGAGTTGCAAGCAAGGTGATGGTGGCTTGATGCGTCAAGGGCCGTGACTGCAGTTGGTGGTAGGTAAAACCTAGATTTGCTAGTTTTCTTAAGTCCATAGGAAACACCCATACTATCAAGAGGATGAAACAGTAATAATCTTAAGAGGTTGTTTTGCTCAATGCTCAGAATGTTGGACAGTGGCACTGATGCTTTGAGGTTAGTGGCCCTGTGTCAACAGTTTTGCACAAGTGTGAAACTGACTTATGCTAGAACTCTGCAGTGCTAGCGGTGAAAAACCCTAGAGGCAATAGTCACCGGTGTGACACAGCTGTTCACAGGTGGTATTGTGCTCTATGACTCAGGTACATCTCTGTACCAGGGGAGAGCTTGTAAATGCTAAGGGAACTGCATTGCGATAGGTTGTCTACTGAGTCAGAAGTCTATTGGAGGTTCTCTCCTTATTAAGGATCAGAGGTAGTTGTGCGCTGGGGGCATGTAGTGTGCCAGGATCGGGCTGAGTAGTTAGGCTACGTCAGTTAAGGGTTCACCTGTGTGTGCCGCCGGTGACACAGGTGTCGATCTGCCTGAGCCGGTTACGATTGTGCGTTGTGATTGGCTGTGTCACCGGTGTCTGTCACCGGTGACCCACTTAATCCTACGTGGCAACAGTGTAACGGTCGGGTGCCTGTGGACGCTATAAATAGGGGACCAAGGGAGGTCTTCGACCTCAACCTTGCTCAATCTAGTGAATCATATTCGACCGTTGCAAAGTCTCCCACTCTCAGAACAGAAGCCTAACTTCCTAAGTGTTAGTTCACGAGAGTTAGAGTCTCTGAGCAAAGGGCATTGGTTCCTATAAGAGTCGTTGCTGCACATCTATTACTCTTGGAGTGTCTACTCCTAGACAGGCGTAGGAGTTGCTGGTATCACCTAATCTTGTGTGGGCTGAACCAGTAGTTTGTGAAGGTGATCCGAAGTCTACCTGCTGCAAAGCTCAAGGATTTCCACAAGCAAAGGAAGAGGCCTGATTAATCAGGTACTCGGAGAACAAGCACGATTTAGTGCTGGCAATCTCTTCGGAGTAGCCTCTCCAACGGAGACATACCTCTCTGCAAAGAGTTGGGAATTTCGGTGAAAAACACCTAGTCTCTTTGAGTACTTGTTATATTGTTTCTTGTTACTCATCATATCTGTATGCTTATGTGTTTCTAGACTTATATTGTTTATCTGTGATAGATTACCCTTTTTCACCTGTGTTAGCACAGTTGTGTCTCAGTTGCTGTAGATCATATTCCTTATCTGTGCCAGCTACCTGTTACACTGCTATCTAGTTTGCTCACCAGCTTCTAAGTCTTTAGCTCACTTGTGTTAGCTACCTGTGTGACAGCTATGTGTTAATTTACATATCATTTATTGCCTGTGCTGTTCACCTATCACACAGCTAGCTTATCCTTGCAACTAGCTAAGACTTAATTTGATAAACTAAGTTAAAAGAAGTAAATTTAATTAGCCTCCTATTCACCCCCCTCTAGTCGGCACCTTCGGTCCTTTCAATTGGTATCAAAGCAGGTTGCTCTTTGATTTGGCCTAACAGCCAGAGATTAAAGGATGTCGGGCTATGAGGGTAAAATATCTATCTTTAATGGAACTAACTATGCCTTCTGGAAAAGAAAGATGCAAATGTATCTTATCGTCATTGATCCAGATGTGTGAGAGGTTGTGTGTACAGGCTACAGGTTGGAAGATACCATCATCCCTAGCATAAATGACAAAAGAAACATTTAGAACAATGATAGGGCTGCCACTGCTATATTCATGGGCCTACAGGAGCATGACTTCAACAGAGTCAGTACCATGGATTCTGCCAAGGATATCTGGGATACTTTGGAGCAGATCTATGAGGGCAGCAACACTCTGAAGAAGTCAAAAAGAAGCCTTCTGGAATCAACACTGGAGAGATTTGAGTACGAGCATGGTGAGGACATCAACTCCCTGTTCTCAAGACTCACCATCATTACCAACCAGTTGAAGGCCCTAGGCTCCAATCGGGTAGATGATGAAGATGTGATCAAGAAGTTCTTGTTAGTACTTCCTAAGTCTTACAGAACTCTTGTTCTCATGCTGAAAGAGAAAGATGGGTTCGACCAGATGAAACCCACTGAAGTGTTAGGAAGGATACTAACACATGAGATGGAACTCAAGGCAGAGGGCAAGCAAAGCTCTTCCCCAGCTATTAAGAAGAACATTGCCTTGAAAACCACTGCTTCAACTTCACAACTTGAGAGTGATAGCAGTGAAGAACTCAATGAGGAGATGACCAGTGGAGAAGAGAATGAACTTATCCTCCTTACAAGAAATTTCAGAAAGTTCTACAAGAAGAAGAAGCAGTTCGAGTCAAGTGACAGATTCAAAGGAAAGAGGCTGTCCAAAGACAACAAATGCTTTGAATGTGGCAAGAAAGACCACTTTGCTGCTGATTATCCAAACAAGGAGAAGGACAATAATTAATACAAGAAGAAGAAGGACTTTCATGGAAAGAAGAAGACCTTCAACAAGCACCCAACTTATTCCAAGAACAAGGCCACTGCTAGAGTCTATGTTGGACAAGTTTGGGTATCAGATGACTCAGATTCAGAGGAAGAATCTGAGGATGAGGGTCAGGTTGCTGGAATTGCCATCAGCATGGCTGATGTACCCAACTGTGACACAGCCATGGTTGCTCTCGAAATCATGAATCATTTGTTGCAGATTTGGAATAGCAGTATCATCGCCATTGGAATCACAATCGTCGCCATCTGGCTGCCCATCATATGGGTTTGGCATATGAGTACCATCTTCGTTTTCTATGTGCATGACCGGCTCTTCACCGTGCTTGGTCCAACATGTATATCCTGTCTTGAAACACCTTCGAAACAAATGTTCTTCGATCACTCTTGGGTCCTCCCACAGTCTACAATTTTCACATTCAACACATGGACAGAAAATCAGCAGTTCCCCCCTATTCCTCATGTCTGGCTCAGCGACTTTCATGAAACCAACGACGCCACTGATATATGCTCGACTTGTACGACTCTCGGACATCTAACCTCGATCCATCTACAGGATTTCAAATAACATAAAAACTACATGGCATGATTTTGCTAGCACTGCATGCAGAATATCCGACCTAAAACCGAAGGACGACCTAATGCATACGCGTACTGATTTTGCTAGCAGAGCTCACAAACAGCCGCCCCGGCCCGTCATTGCCTCCGCTGCCGCAGCTACCGCCTGCCGCCACCGCCGCCACTCTAATTAGCCGCCGTGCGCCACCCCTCTCGCCCTTACAGCAAGCCGCCGTTCCCACGCTCTCGAACTGGAGCATTTAGGTCGAGCTCGGTACTGATTTAAGTGATATGATATTGCACACGGGTTATCAAAATTAACCGTCACTGATACTTACAACATCGCACATGGTCATCAAACAAAATCCGTCATTGATGCCGGCTACGTATGAAAAAGTTTAAGAATTTTCAGAACGAGATATCACACACGGTCGCCAAAAAAACCGTGTGCGATGTGGAGCCACATCGCACATGGTTCCTACGAAGCAACCGTGTCACTCACATCGCACACGGTACCTGTGAAATAACCGTGTGCGATGTGAGCACAGTTATTAGAAAATACACGGGCCTGAAATGTGACCCGTCTGTGATGAGACTTACATACCAGACAATGTTTTCTGTGCATGTTTCCTGGCTTCATCAGTTCATTTTGCTTGCCACCTCTGAAAAACAGAATAACATCCCAGCATGCGCAGGACAATATATATCACAAGCATCCACAACACAAATTAATGAATTTTCTGCATCTCAATTCCACATCTCAAATTTGACAGGTCCACATCTCAAATATATATATGTACAACACATTTGACATTGCACAAGTTGCTAAAGAATTTTGCACATCTCAGTTTCATATGGAAATAAACTATCTAGGGCTTGGTTCATGGGTAGAAAGTGCTAGCTAGAGTGTTTACACACTGACTAGAAATGGACGCATTAGAATGCAATGACGCATTAGAGTGCGACATCTGTATGTGCACTCTCTCTTATGCTCGGGCTTCATCCTGACCTCTGATTGAAGCACACAATCATGTCAGTCACAATTCACAATTTAGCATGGTATAATCAGCGTATAACAAAGTACAGAGGTTTGGAAGGTAATACCTAGGAGAAGGCGTCTGATACGTCACGTAGTTTTCTTGTGCAGTGTAACCGCAATAGAGCGTCGTCACCATTATGACATTGCGTTTACACTGCACAAGACACTCTTTTCAAAAGAAATGTCTTGTGCAGTGCAGCGCAGTGTCACAAACGCGACGGAAAACGATGGCCTCCACCAGCGCCGGCGCTGCTGCAAGGCAGAGGAGCGGTCGCCGGCCTCGAGGAAGGGGCAGCGACCGGATCCGGGCTCGGGGGGAGGGGGGCTCGGGGAGGAGGCGGCGGTCGGATCCGTGCTCGAGGAAGAGGCGGTGACCGGATCCGGGCTCGGGGGCTCGGGAAGGAGGCGGCGGCCACAGCGCGGTGCAAAAGAAAGCTAGGGTTCCAACGCGGCGAAAAAGACTAGGTCTCACATTTATGAATAGAAGAAGTCGAGCTCGGTACTGATATCGCACACGGGTTATCAAAATAAACCGTCACCAATACTTACAACATCGCACACGGTCACCAAACAAAATCTGTCACTGATGCCGGCTACCTATGAAAAAGTTTAAGAATTTCCAGAATGAGACATCACACAAGGTCGCCCGAAAAAACCGTGTGCACACCGTTCCTACGAAGCAACCGTGTGCGATGTGAGTGAAATAACCGTGTGTGATGTGAGGCACATCGCACACAGTACCTATGAAATAACCTTGTGTGATGTGAGACACATCGCACACAGTTATTTTCTCAGAAAAAGCCGTGTGCGATGTGCACATCGCACACGGCCTAGTTTGCCGTTGCACATCACACACGGGCCTGAAATGTTGACCGTCTGCGATGTTCACATTGGTGACGGGTTTCGGCAAACCGTGTGCGATGAGGAGTCTTAAAAGACCTGTTTCTGTACTAGTGGAGAGCACCGTAGCCTATGATTCAGCTGTAGAGCCGACTCCTTCCGAAGGTTCCGCTCACACTCAAACTCAGTGTGCCCCATAATGCCACAATGGAAGCAAAAGAACGGAGCACGCTCATACTTCAAGAGGAAATGGCAAATCAACTCCTTCCCTTTGACCTTAATATCAATATGGACTTGCAAGGACAATACAACTGGCCAGTCGACATGAACTCGTAGAAACTTATGTTTATTGTAACCATCTTCCCCATGTTCACCTCATGTACCTTCCCAAACTTACTCCCAAGCGCTCGGCTAATTCTGTCAGTTTGCATACCAAACGGAATATCATATATCACATCCACATCGATACCACATTAAGCAGTACTTCAGATATCCTTGTTTCTCCATCAAAGCTGCAACAACCAAAGCATCGCCGCGGTGTAGCCATGGACCACCTTAAGGACATGCTCAAAATCCTCTGAAGCACCAAACATAATGATGTAAAGTATGTCCTCAATCTGCTCATATTTCAGATTCGCATGGAGTTGCCAGATACGCTTATAGTCTTCGAACATGAAGGCTACGTTCAGCTTCCTCGTGGAGTAGTATCTTGCCAACACTGTCCACCACATTGCAAGATCAGCCTCCTTATCCTCCATCTCTATTTCACTACCCCAATCTCCGGCTCAGGATCATCACCATGGAGGAAGACCTCTGGGCCAACATGTTGCCTTGCAATGCCGCCATCCTCCATCACGTCCTCAAGGTGCCGCAAAGCCTTCGTTACTACCCCTTTCTTCGCCACCGCTGCCAGTTTCTCATGCTCCTCCTTCCCCATCTCTGTCACAAGTGTGATGCCCATCTTCTCCCCTTGCTCCGCAACAGCCACTAGGTCCTGGTGCTCTTCGCCTCCTAGCTCTGTCGCACGCGTGACACCGTAGGACGGCTTCGGATGGGTAGCCCCCTCACCCGGTGCCCCATTTTCACCCCCACCGCTGACGGACGCCATCACGTGAGGCACAACAAGGCAGCAATAATCACCAGGATCTAAAGTAGTACATAGGAGCCAGCAGGATTCACGATCAATGCAAAGTCTTACCGCCCCCGTATCTTATAGATCTCTGCCCTCGCCCGCACGACGTCGTATCCGACACAAATTCCATCACCGCTTACCCTTTCCACGTCTAGCACTTGCCCTGGAGAAACCACACACGGATTGGAGCCGGACTCCATCCGATATCCCGAGACAAGCTCAAAACATGGTATGGCGCCGGCGCCGGTGTCTCTTGGACGCCACCCAAACCTTAGTGTAAGCATCCTACTATATTTAAATTCGGGAGGTCAATGCTCTTCGAGATAATTGAAGTAACAGCCTCATATTCTAGTAGAAAAGCATTGACTACCGAGTTTAAACAATAATAAACACAAAATTTTACCAGTGTTTAAATCGTGGCCGGATTTTACTAACATGCAACAAATATTTCACCCAATTTCGTGGCGTGCTCCACTTTTCCAGTCCAGTGCAGTTCATACTGCGGGTAGCAGCAGGCTTGTGTCGAAAGGGCCTCAACTTTCATGTTTACGAAAAACCAGGGGTGCGAATGCACAAAACCACCTAAAGCCCCAACCACCCTCAGCATCTGTGCTCGCGTCTCTGTGCGCTCGCTCTCACACTGTCCCTTCCCCTCCCCGCCCTCCTCAGATCCGGCCACTCCCCTCGCCTCTCCGCCGGCGCCCGGGCTCGAAACCCTAGAGCTGCATCTATAGTGGGCTCGCCGGAGCCAGCAACGCGGAAATGGAGGCGGCGCTGGAGGCGGCGCGCGCCAAGGACACCAAGGAGCGGCTGGCCGGGGTGGAGCGGCTGCACGAGGCGCTGGAGGCGGCGGCGCGGCGGGGACTCACCGCGGCTGAGGCCACGGCGCTGGTGGACACCTGCATGGATCTGACGCGGGACGCCAATTTCCGCGTAGCGCAGGGCGGGCTGCAGGCGCTCTCCGCCGCCGCGGTGGTCGCCGGGGACCACTTTAAGATCCACCTGAACGCCCTCGTCCCCGCCGCCGTCGAGCGGCTCGGTGACGGCAAGCAGCCCGTCCGCGAGGCCGCGCGGCAGCTCCTCATCACTCTCATGGAGGTCCGCTGCTTTCACTTGTAATCTCATTTGTTGTTTAATATATTCGGGGGGAATGTGTGTGCTTTTGAAGTTGGATGGAGTTGCAAATTTGGGTTAACAGTTCAACCAGGAGAAAATTTTGGATTCAGGGCTTGTCTTGGGTAGTTCGGAGACGTGGCGTTGGAGAGATAAGCTGAGCTGAAGTGAGAAATTTGAAGTTCTATTAGGCGATCATAAAGGATTTTCGGGTGTAATATCAAAATTAATTAGTAGGTTAGTTTTTGTGGGAATTATGTGCTCTGGAGCTCGAATGATGTCCCAGAGGTCAATAATCAGGGCATATTTTTGGGTGAAATTTGGTTTGTTGCTTCAGGAGCAAAGATAAATTTTGGGTTTCAAGCTAATATTTTCAATTCTTCCCTGCATGCGGTTTGGTTTTTGTTCGACTGTTTTAAGATCAGAGGATTTACAGTCAAATATGCTGCTTGTTAACATATAAAGATTACTCTTTTGTGGTGTTGAAGTCTATAATGTGCCTAGGTGCTGTGGATTTCATAATTTTTTTCTTAGTACTTTGATATTTGCAATGTAAATAACGATGCCTTTTCTCTTGTACTTGTCAGTGTTGTTTTATATTATGTTACCATTATTAGACAACCTTTACATGTATACTTTCATCCGATGACTGTCAAAGTATCAAGCCAAACATGCTTGCCTTGTTCTCAAAGTTTCGGATTTATTAGTGGGTGTTCTTCTGATTATATCCACATCTCAGATTTCTTCACCAACAATCATTATCGAAAGAGCTGGAAGTTATGGATGGGCTCATAAGAGTTGGAGGGTTCGGGAAGAATTCATACTTACAGTGGCAACTGCAGTTGGGCTTTTTGCTTCCACAGAGCTTCTCTTGCAACGGGTTTTCATCTCACCTGTAAGTCTAGGCTTCAAGATGGTCTATTTTCTTATTTTATTTTTGGGTATGGCTCCGATTTTATTTTCGTCCCAAAGATAGATATGCTGAGATTGTCTGGCTTCACAGGTCTTGCAATTGATGAATGATTCGAACCAAAGTGTTAGAGAGGCTGCTATATCTTGTATTGAGGTTAGCTGGCTTCATGCTGTATATACCTGCTTCAGCTGATGCTTTTCATATTTTTTCCACTCATATTCATTTCGATTTCGTGCTCTGTATTTGACCGTATGTTCAGCATTTATCCTGTAACTTCTTCATCTTGTTCAACTTCTCAATAGTTCCATCCCACTTTTGCAAGCTGAAGAGGCTGAAACTTTCCTATACAAGTTAATGTACTCAAACAATGAATGTAGTTCCATGCCCCTTTGCTTCGAGTTGCTTTCCTTTAACCCCTCGCACTCGGTTTTACCTTTTTTTGTGAGTGTTTTATGTATTACCTATAATTTTTTTTTAAACTACTTTGTCCCATGCTTTGAAACTGCGTTGTAACTAGCAGCAACTAGTCATACTGATTAATTGTGGCCTGTACCCATTATCCAGGCTATGTACAAATTATTTAATAGCACTATTTTCACCACAGGAAATGTATAAGAACATGGGATCTCAGTTCCATGAAGAGTTGCAGCGTCATAATCTGCCTACATACATGGTAATATGTTTGGTCATCTAGTTGTTTTTGGCAGTTTCATTACTTGCTAGAAGCTCCTTTTTAAATACTACAATACCACGTTTAGTACATCTGGTTACTGGTTATTTGGACTATTGTCTCATACTACTTTAGATGATTGAATTTCACATGTCCATGTTTTAAAGGTCTGGAAAGCAGTAAACCTAGATTACCCTAACTTGCATTGTTCGATATCTGCAGCTCAAAGAAATAAATTCAAGATTGGATAGAATAGAACCAAAAGTTCCCTCATCGGATGGTACTGCAATACAACATAAGGTTGCAGAATCTAGATCTCTTAGTGTTAATCCGAAAAGAGGCAGCCCAAGGACAAAAGGCACACCGAGGGAAAGCACATTATTTGGAGGTAAGCTCTATATTTCCTGTCAGGAGTTCGCACATGAGCATTTGAATATATTTGCATTCGACTATAGCTGCAAGCCTGGGCATTTATAACTGCAATTTGTTAAGGTAAGTCTATGAACTGTTTAGGCACCAGGAGATATCCTCTCTATTTTATATGGGTGGATATTTGCAAATGCCCAGATGCTTTTGTCAACTCATGATAATAGGATGGGGTCTGCTGGACTCGTTTTTCGAACAGCATCAATCAGTTTTGTAGCTGATCTGGGACTACAGTTCTGCACTTTGTCAACAAAACAGAAGTTCAGCGTTTGAGTTACAAATATAATATGGGTTCTAATAGTAAAATATAATTTGATCGCATAGAGTTAAAAGTTTTTCAGAGATACTATGACTAGAGAGTTTTCACGCGAGATAAGATTTTTTTTTCCAGTCCATTGGTATGAGCTGTGAAGACAATAGTGGAACATGGGCACTGCATCACACTGTTATGTTATTATGTTCACATAATTTCCTTCAAAGCATATAATAGATTCTTAATTCTGAAGTCTAGTGTTAGTTGCTAGGCCATAGGGCACATCACATGTTTATTACATCTGTGCCAGCCGTTATGAAATTATGTTCGGAAGCCATAGGGCAAGCTGCATGTCTATTACACGCATGTCAGTCCTTATGAAATTATCTTTGGAATAATATTTGTAAAATGTTTGTGATTCATGATCTGAAAGTGATCATGAATGTTACATCATTTAAAGATCCATTTCATGTCTTGAGGTGTATGCGTTTTTTTATTCAGGTCAAATACTCCTATATTTTTTTTCTTCATTTTGTATCTTCTTACTTTTGCTCAATATATAATACGCCTCTAGTTGAGCTGTCTTCCCTTAAACTTCTTTTGAGTATATAACCTATCACAAGAAATTGTTATTTTCTGATAAGTTAGTGTTCTTGTGGTGATTCTAATAGTTTCCACCTTCCACACATACAACTTGTTACTCAGTTTCTCTACTGTAATTTATTTTGTTATTTACAGGTGACACAGATATAACAGAAAAAACAGTGGAACCAGTAAGAGTTCACTCAGAGAAAGAATTAGTTCGGGAGTTTGAGAAGATCGCGGCTACCCTTGTTCCAGAAAAGGACTGGTCAGTACGTATTGCTGCCATGCAAAGGATTGAAGCCCTTGTCTATGGAGGTTGATGTTCTACACTTATATCCTATTTTTCTAGACAAAGGTTTATGCAATTATGCTAGGCGATAAGTACCTCTGTGCAAAGGTTTTGCAGTACGTCTTGACTGCACAGCTTATAAAGTGTTTTTTTTTCTGACCAGAAAGGGGCCCTCATTGCTAGGAACCTTAACTAGGATGGAAACATTTCCCCTTTATTCGCTCACAACTATATTGTCCTAATTGATTTCAAGCTCTTGAAGTATGCGGTGAAGTGAAATAAAAAGAAGGTCCATCTTTTATAAAATCAATGGACTATCCTTTATTGTAAACATCCTTTTGTGTAGTAATATTGGTTCAAAGAAAAGAGCTATTCATGGTGCAGTCTGCAGTTTTGATGATGGACCCTATTGTTTTGGAAGGCCTTCGTCATTTGACTTGAAAGGAGAAAAAGTACCATAGTCCTATTACAATATAATATACAGTTTGGGGAATATTTTCACTCTGAACCTTCACCATGGACAGCAATATTCCTCTCATTCAGTGTTAATAAAACTCCTTGCTAATATGATGTTGTATGCTTAGTTTTAAAAGGTTCTATTTCTGTATTTCCAGGCGCTATTGATTACCCAGCATTTCTTATGCTCTTGAAGCAGCTGGTTCCTCCGTTGTCCACTCAGCTGGCTGATCGACGCTCTACTATTGTAAAACAGGTATTCACCCATTAATCCTTCTTTTGATAAGTATCGGATTGATTATTTCCAACAATTTTCATTTCCCCCTGTTTTCTTATCCCAAGATGAGTTGAATACTTAACAGGACGAATTTGTTTAAAATGAAAAATTCCTCACCCTCTTTTTTATATGCCCAGGCATGTCATCTACTTAATGTACTGTCGAAAGAACTCCTCGGTGACTTTGAGCCATGTGCTGAACTATTTATTCCGGTAATTATATGAGCAGTTTTTCTATTTTGCCTTATATTGTTTCAATAAATGTAACATATTTGTGAAATTTTCAGATGCTTTTTAAGCTTGTTGTCATAACTGTGCTTGTCATTGCTGAATCTGCAGATACCTGCATAAAAACTGTGAGAAAGTTATATATTTTTTCAGTATCTTTGTATTTTATGGATGTCATTTGTTTCATCTCTTTGCTGATATGGGACATCTTGCAGATCCTGCGGAACTGCAAGGTTGCACGAATTCTTCCTCGCATAGCTGACACAGCTAAGAATGACCGAAGTGCAGTTCTCCGTGCTAGGTATGTGCATTCACACTGTTCAGTGTTCATTTTTCTTCAAGCTACTCAAGCTTACTTTCTACGCTACCAGGTGCTGTGAATATGCGCTTCTAATATTGGAGTATTGGGCTGATGCCCCAGAAATACAACGATCAGCTGATTTATACGAAGATCTAATAAAGTGCTGTGTAGCAGATGCAATGAGTGAGGTAGGATCTGTTTGTTGATATGTGGTGCATATAGCTTGTTCATTTTCATTTTAATGGAGTCAGTTATATAAATTATTCAATATTTCACACCACCAGACACACACAAAAACTAATCCGTGTATGTCTTATGGTAGTCTTTTTTAGAATTGAGAGCCCCGCTTCCATTCCATTGAAATGAGACCAAATGGAGTGTGTTAATCGTTTACAGCACCCAACAGCAAAGCAAAGAAACGCATGGGCTGAAGCCACAATCGTGCACTGATACCCACTGGGGGCACACTCTCGAATTAGCCATTAAAATTTTACTCTTCAATGTGACCCCAACTGGCTGTCACCACAACTGGAGAGGTGATAAATATTACATTGCTCAGACAAAATCTGTGTGGTGCTAGTTTGTGCTCTGTTTGCAAATACATATACATGAAACAATAAATCCATTTGGAAATATGTTAGCTTGCTTTCCATTCATATGTGAAATAGAGGAATACTTTTTTTTTATAGATAGTGGAACATACACTCCCGGCCTCTGCATCCGTATATGCACACGGCCGAGAGGAATGCAGTAATCTGTTGCTCAGAAACCAATTAAATTATCGGGGTTCCTACTTCATACAAAATTGCTGCCTTCTTTTCTCCTGCCATCCTTGCATGCAACCAAATAAAAGTTGAGGAGATGATAATATGGCAAATGACAAGTCCATGTTCAGAGGTCATGCTTTATATAGTTAATATATGCTGTCCTACCTGCTTATTGGTTAACTGAGGACATAATTGTTAAAAGTTAAAATAGTTTTTGGGTTCTCTCATCTCTGATCAATGTGTTCGCTGGTATGGTCAAAGCACAGAACCTTTTGGGATCATTGCGGTTTGTCCATATTCATTCATATTAATTTTGTGTTTCATATCGCTTTTGCAACTCCAGGTGCGTGCAACTGCAAGAACTTGCTATAGAATGTTCACAAAGACATGGCCTGAGCGCTCACGTCGTCTTTTTATGTTATTTGATCCTGCTATACAGAGGGTACGCCATTCTGCTTTTCATTTTGTGTTTTTCCCCTCTTACCATATTTTTTTCCAGAGAAACACACCCCTACATTGTAATGTATAATTGGCAACAATTGCAGACAATAATGATGAGGATGGTGTGCACAAACGTTATGCTTCTCCCTCACTGCGTGAGAGGGTTGTGCAGCCTTCTCGTGCTCCATCTCATGGAAGTGGTACGCATATACCTGGATATGGCACTTCAGCTATTGTTGCAATGGACAAGAGTGCAGCTATTTCTTCAGATTCATCTCTTTCATCGAACAATCTTCGTTTATCACAGTCAAAGACAAGCGGCAAAATTTCTGAAAGAAGCCTAGAAAGTGTGCTCAACTCGAGCAAAGAAAAGGTTTCTGCCATTGAAAGCTTGCTGAAAGGTGTAAGCATATCAGATAGGCAAAATTTCTCAGTTGCACGTTCAACAAGCTTGGACCTTGGTATTCTTTAATCTGCCTAGTTGTAAATTGCTATTAATAAATTTAATACTCTTTATAGTGTATTTCCTAGACATTACCTGACAACATTCTCATTTCTTTTGTACAATAATATAGAAATCCCAGTTTCTTATTTTCCTTTAATCCTAGTGCAGGTGTTGATGCTCCATCATCTCGTGATCCTCCTGTTCCTCTTGCAGCGTCAGCTTTAAATCATCTATCCTTGCAGAACTCAGCACTGTTGGATTCAGCCCTTCCTAGCATCGCATGTTCTAGTACACGAAATGGAGGTTCCCGCTTACTGGACACAATGACAACACAGGTGGCCACCAAAGAGCGATCGAGATCACCATATTTGAGTAATCCATCATCTGACTCCATGGCAGGCTTGTCACTGCCTTATTTAAGAAGATCTTCAGAGAGGCTTCAAGATGGGGGCCGCATGGATGAGAGTAATGATATCCGGTCAACTAGGCGATTTCCTCAAATGCACATGGAGAAAAACTATGTTGATATGCATTATAGGGATGGCACTGCTCACAGAGATTCACATAATAACAATGTCCCGAATTTCCAGAGACCCCTTCTAAGAAAGCAAGTAATGTCAAGGGCTTCTGCAAGTGGCAGACACAGCTTTGATGATAGCCATGTACCGTCTGGTGATGTGTCTAGATATACAGATGCTCTGGCTTCTCTACATGATGCACTTTCTGAGGGTCTCAGTCCTAGTTCGGACTGGGTAGCAAGAGTCTCAGCTTTCGAGTTTATTCGGAATGTACTGCAACAAGGTCAGAAAGGTATTCAAGAAATTTCTCAAAATTTTGAAAAGGTCATGAAGCTGTTTTTCCGTCATTTGGATGATCCTCATCATAAGGTTGCACAGGCGGCTTTTTCTACGCTTGCAGAGATTATTCCAGCTTGCAAAAAGCCATTTGAGAGTTACGTCGAAAGGATTTTGCCACATGTCTTTTCCCGGCTTATTGATCCAAAAGAGTTGGTAAAAAAGCCATGCTCGTTAACTTTGGAAATTGTTGGTCGAATATATGCTATTGATATGTTGCTACCTGCCCTAGTACGCTCACTAGATGAACAGAGGTCCCCAAAGGCAAATTGGCTGTTCTTGAATTTGCAAACAAATCGTTCAGTAAATACACTGTAGACTCTGAAGGTTATAGTAACAGTGGCTTCCTTAAACTATGGCTTTCAAAATTGGCACCTTTAGTAAATGAAAAGAATGCAAAGTTGAAGGAGGCGTCTATTTCTGGTATCATATCTGTGTATTCTCAGTTTGATTCTACAGCAGTGCTAAATTTTATTTTAAGTTTATCAGTTGAAGATCAAAACCTATTGAGGCGTGCCCTGAAGCAAAAAACACCTCGTATTGAGGTTGATCTGGTGAACTACTTGCAGAGCAAGAAAGAACGTCCCCGTCCGAAATCTTATGACCAGGCAGATTTTGGAACTTCTTCTGAAGATGGTTATGCACAGACACTGAAAAAGAGCTATCCTTTTGGGCAGTATTCTTCTAATTCCCTTGATGCTGAAGGGGGAAAGAAGGTCAACACAGTGCAAGAGTCCACACTGCATAATGTCTCTATGGGTCGAACACCTTCTGATATGAGCATAGATACTAATCAAAGATTGGAACCGACCACTGGATCTGAACTTGGAACTAGGAGTAGAGAATCAAAGAATAATACTAGCTCAGTTGTGGAAGATAATCGTTCTCGGACAAACTATCCTGAAAAAGCTGATGCCTCCTTAGATGGTGAAACTGCTATGAGTACTCCTTGCTTAGATTTCAGCCAACATCGCACTCCAGAAGGGCACAATGCTGTTGCTTCAACGACTGGAAAAAGCGTTCAAGATGGAGATGTGGTTGTAAACCTTAGTTCTATAAAGACCAGCCTACATGCCGACAACGGGCTGAGCATACCGCAACTTCTTCATCAGGTAGTAATGAAAGATCCTTTCACTTGATCGTGTGTGCTGCTATATTTTTCTTCTTCCCTAAATCTATGTCAAGTGCTGTAATTTATTTTTTCTCAACATTTTAGATAAGCAACGATACTGAAGTTTCAAGCTTGGAGAAGCATGCAGCATTACAACAGTTGGTTAAAGCTTCCCTTGGTAATAACAGCTCCATTTGGTCAAAGGTTTGCAACCTGATTTCCTTACAAAATGTTCCTTATGTTAACCCCACTCCTATTCAGTTGCTACAAGAAACCAAAGTGCCTGGTTTTAAAAGAATTTGAGTTTTTCTTTCCTATAGCATACTTTGCTAAATTTCCAGTGAAACCTGAATGATAATAGTTGAATAACAGGGTTGCATTTCAACTAACTTTAGTTCTTGATGACCATTTGCGCATGTAAATGCCACAGGATCATGTTATGTTACCTTTTGCTACTTGTAAATTTTCTTTACTTTCTCTCTCTTTGCATACATATATGAAATTGCTATTTCATTACCAGCTGTGGTACTGGAGGTATTCAATTACATGGATAAAATACTAAGCTGCACCTGAGTCGTTTGAAACTATTTGTATTCTAATTCCAGCTCTCCAATTTTCCAACAGTACTTCAATCAAATATTAACGGCTGTGCTTGAGGTGCTGGGTGACTCTGATTCATCTACAAGGGAGCTTGCTCTATCTCTAATTGCTGAGATGCTCAACAATCAGGTCCGTTATCTGCAGTTTGTGCACATGAAAATTAGTTTAATTAGTTGACTCTCCTTTTTCTTGTTACTAATGATTATTTTGCTCTCAGAAAGATGCTATGGAAGAATCTATTGAGATTGTTCTTGAAAAACTTCTGCATGTGACCAAAGATGTGGTGGCAAAGGTATACCTGCCTTTGTTTTCCCCCATTATAATCTGTAGACTTGTTCTCTGTTCAGATTCGTTGTGTTAATATTCTTTATGCCTGCAGATTTCAAATGAGGCAAACCAATGCTTAAATGTACTATTGGCAAAATACGATCCTTTCAGATGTCTTGCTGTATGTACAAATCATTTCTCTTATATATCACTGCTAATTTTGTTTCTACTTGGTGTAATTGAATGTACTTCTCATCGTCTTTGGTTCTACTGCAGGTTGTAGTACCTCTTTTGGTCAGTGATGATGAAAAGACACTTGTTGTGGGTATCAACTGTTTGACAAAGGTATATCATATGCATTGCTCTAAAAGGCAATAGATGCTTGAAAATCTCATTATATAGGAGTCATATGTTTGAAAGTCTACTTAAAAATTCTTCGTATTAATTGTAGAGTGGTTCTGGGTTCTTAGGAACAAGCAAATCAAACATATCTTGAGCAAGCATTTTTGACTGTTAATTTTGTTCTAATAATCTTTGCAGCTTGTTGGGTACCTTTCCCAGGAGGAATTGATGAACCAATTGCCTACATTTTTGCCAGCACTTTTTGATGCTTTTAGTAACCAAAGTCCAGATGTTCGAAAGGTGGGTACTAATGTGCTATGGTAGAATTCCTTTCTGTAACTTTTCATTGGGGCACTTTCTGTCAATTTAGAAGCTACGAGGGTTTTGTAAAGAGTAGATGTCATGTATCTACTACATAATGGGGTAAGTACCACCTGGAGGATGGCAGGAACGACACGGCTGTAGGGGTTAAGAGGAGACTAGGATGAGAGGATGAAATGGGAAAGGGGACCAGAAGTCTTAATTCTTCTTCATTGATTAATTGCTTAGCTCAAGGAATACATCCATATCGTATGCCTTATATAGGCCAGCTCGTAACCACCTAACAAGAATATCTAAGTAAATAACTAATGTTATCTTATCTAACTAATGCAGCATTATCTCAGCCAACTCCCATGCGGCTGCCAATAATGTTATTGCCACTCACTACCCCTTGTGCAGCCTACCAGCCATAGGCCCATGGTCCACGCCCCTAACAGTAGGCCTTGTGGAGGCCGTGACCCATCGGCCATTTCAGTCTAGTTTTTTTTCTTTCTTTTTTTGTACTTGCGTGGCAGTCTAGTTGATTCTATGTGCATGCATTCTAGTTTACTCACTGGAGATTACTATAGAACTGCCATATCTAGTTTGTTTACCATTGTTCGATATTCTGCTCTTGGTTCTCACCGAACTGAAATCTTCTTATGGATTAACAGTCTGTTCTTTGTTGATATGTATGGTCCTAGCTCAAGAATGCTTTATTATAGCACCTTGTATTTAAAAAAAAATGATTTCCTATGATAGTTGGTGACTTTCCTTGCTAGTTAATTTATGTGTTGCAGTAACCACATACAACTCTTCACATCTGTTGTTCTGATCTATGTCATACCCTAGATGGTGAACCTCTGAATACCCCATGATCTGCAATTGCTTACTGCCATTTCATCTTCTTTGAATCAATTCCTTATGCATGTATCCATATCTGATATTATTTATGCATTTGTAGACTGTTGTATTCTGTTTGGTGGATATCTACATCATGCTTGGTAAAGCATTTGTACCATATTTGGAAGGGCTTAGCAGCACGCAGTTGCGCCTAGTAACTATCTACGCAAACCGGATTTCGCAGGCAAGGTCTGGCACGCCAATTGACACTAACCAATGAGGTGTAACATGTTCTACATGAATATTTGTTTGGTAGGGGTGGGATTTTTGGGGGTTTCATTTGTTTGTGTGTGTATAGTACAAACAAACGCTTCCTTTGTATTGGGAGCTCCTGGCTTTCGTTCCCGGTGTGATTATGTATTTCCTTTCTTTTTTTGTTAGCATGGGGAGAGTATTAACGAGTGTTGTCTTCAGTTGTACTACTCAGATATAGTGTACAAAGAAAGGAAAATGTAACTTAATGGAGAGATTTTGTGCAAGTCTTTATGGCCCATTTTAATTTGCTAGATGATGGACACATCCGTGGTGATGGAATTAGTGGCCGTGAATTCTCAGTCGAAAATTTTGTTCTTCTAGTTCTTGATCTTGGATTCACCTGATAAACTATACTCCGTGTGCGTGCCAGGAGTACTTGGCCTACTTACGTCTCTCCGGCTTCTCGGTGCAAGAAAGCCGGGAAAGAAGCCTAACCATTGAAGTTGCCTTCGGCTTTGTAATATACTTGATTAATTTATCTCCAAATATGCGTTCCTACTTGTCCATAATACCGCACATGTTATGTTACAACCACATCATGAGCTTGGTCGTGTTGACTGTGCCTTCATCTGGCACACCTACTTGATTAATTTAGTTGCACGACTTTATAATATCAGGAATTCCCACGTGTTAACGGGGCATGAACGTTGCCCCGGAAATGCACAATGGTCCTCTCAAAAGAAAAATTGAAAAGGAAAGGAAGGAATGATCCTCCCAAAAGAAAAGGTAATAAGAACAAGGAACGAAATGCACAATGTTCTGGAGTTTTTTTTT
>JAGXJF010001297.1:0-61473 GCA_019208055.1 Stipa capillata
TACTCTATTAATGCATAAGCCCATTTTCCAATCCTTCCGCTAAGAATCGGTTGTTGCAACATATATTTGATCACGTCGACTTGGCAAGCTACTACACAAGTACTCGAAAGTAAATAGTGCCGAAACTTGGTACATGCATAAAACAAAGATAAGCACAATTTCTCAATAAACACGTACCGACTCTCGGTGTCGAGCAGATGGCGACTCAAGTATGCAACAATGTACTCCCTCTTGTCGTCTTCTTGAGTTAGAACCGCGCCGATCACCTTGTCTTGTGCAGCGACATACAACCTGAACGGCACACTAGACTTGGGTGCTCGAAGCACTGGAGGGCTCGACAAGTATTTCTTAATGCTATTGAAAGCTTCCCGCTGTTCTGCCCCCCAAGTGAACTCGGCTTCATGCTTTAGCCGAAGCAAACAAACAAACGATTCAATCTTTTCCGCAAGGTTAGATATAAATCGTCTTAAGTAATTTACTTTTCCCAACAACTTTTGCACATCTCTTTTGCACGTAGGCTCTTCTAATTTCCTGATGGCCTCTATTTTCTTAGGATCAATTTCTATGCCACTCTCATGAATTATAAACCCTAAGAACTTACCAGCCGATACTCCAAAAGCACATTTGAGTGGATTCATTTTCAACCCGTACCGACGCATCCTTTCAAAGGCTAATCGTAAATCGGCCAAATGATAATCAAATCCATCCGATTTAACGACGACATCATCAATGTATACTTCCAGCACAATGCCCAGAAGGTCATGAAAAATTAAGTTCATGGCACGTTGATATGTGGCGCTGGCATTCTTTAACCCGAACATCATGACAACCCACTCAAACAACCCGACAAACCCAGGGCAATGAAAAACAGTCTTAAACATGTCCTCTTCGGCCATAAAGATTTGATTATAACCAGCATTGCCATCTAAAAAGCTAATCACCCCATGTCCAGAAGCATCATTTATCAACATGTCGGCTATTGGCATAGGATATTCATCTTTAGGAGTAGCCTTATTTAAATCTCTAAAATCAATGCATACTCTAATCTTACCGGTATTTTTCTTCTAAGTCGGTACAATGTTAGAGATCCACTCGGCGTACCTACACGGCCGAATAAACCCGGCTTTCACTAACCGATCGACTTCTTCTTTGATGCGGTCATATAGATTAGGGTTGAAACGCCTAGGTGGTTGCTTATGTGGTCTGAAGCCAGACTTAATAGGTAACCTATGCTCGACTAGAATCTTACTCAACTCGGGCATCTCAGTGTAGTTCCAAGCAAAGCAGTCAACAAATTCTTTAAGTACTGCACATACCTTGCGTTTCTGACCGCCCTCCATGTTGGCATTAATGAACGTAGGTTTGGGAATGCTCCCATCACCAATATCGATCTCCTCAAGTGGATCGGCCGATGAGAATCCATGTCCGAGTTTTTCCGTATCATCAAAATCTTCAATGGTTTCATGTATATCGTTCTTCCCGGAACGATATTCCTCAGTACGCTTTTGCAGCCACTTAATGTTATCCTCTTTGTTCATTATTCACAAAGATAAGTCATTAAGCCGAGCTATGCAAGTCGGCTATGCCTGTACTGGTACAAAACCATCTCTACCGATACTAATGTAGTCATAATCCGATAAATTCCTACCCGTCAAGCATCTCATATCACCGTGTTGCCAATCAACCGGTGTCTCGGTAAAAGTGATGCAAGTCGAGTTGTCTGCCTTAATAACCTCTACATCGTCATCAACCCACTGGATTAAGCATTGATGCAAAGTAGAAGGAATGCAACAATTTGCATGAATCCAGTCACGCCCCAAAAGAACATTATATCGGCCTTTGACGTCAACGACGAAGAAAACAGTCGGGCAATGTTTTGCTTCCGACCGTGAGTTCCATGGAAATAACATCCTTGGCCTCAGACAAATCTCCCGAGAACCCGCTGAGCCCCATGTTGGTCTTCATCAACTCGTCCTCTCTTCGACCCAACTTACAGAAAACTAAAAAAGGCATAATATTGACCCCAGCACCGCCGTCAACAAGCATACGACTGATAGGCTTCCCATCGATGTGACCTTTAACGAACAGAGGTTTTAGGTGCTGTCCGTGCTTTTCCGGCTTCTCAAATATAGCATTTCCCGGACCAAGCGCAAGCTCCGCGACTTTCGACTCGGGTGCATGAAACTCAATAGGCAACTCAAACACCATATTAATATCCATATCGGTGGGTATTTCCCCGATATCATCATTGGCGATGTCACCTCCTTCCTTCACGATGCGCTTCTCCTTCTAAGTCACTTTTGCAGGTACCATTGGTCTAGCTTGGTTGAACCACTCATCGCGCTTCTTCTCGACTAGCTCTTCCCTGAGTTCAAGTGCTCACAGCCGCTGTACCCTTCACTTCTGAGTATGTGTAAGTCCTGCGGGGCACCACTGAGGTTTCGGCTTGGTTCCTGGTTCAACCGACTTCATCTTGTTATCCCGCTGATCCGGCGTCGACTTGTCTGCTTCAACTCTTCATGCACCGGATCCCACTACGTTGCTTGCTCCTGGATTCGCCGAGTTGTCCACTATACCGAATTGCACACGCCGAGTCCCTGTTGCTGAGTTGATCTGCGGGTTGAAGAACACGGCGGATTGCCCATGCCGAGTTCTTTCCGGAGCTTGAATAGCGCTTGCCCCGTCCGAGTTAGGCACAGGCTGGGTTGTAGTAGTACTGCCAGATTTAGACTCGTCACGCCTGACCGGGACCCACATGCGCTTGCAGCTAGCCTCGCCACCTGTCCTGCGTCTTGGCAAGTTGCTTTTCCAAATCCCTTTCGGTGCTACCGGGTACTTTAACGTTCCGGGCTCCTCGCGCCGAGTCCTCTTCTCGTGCGGATGTTCTCTGAACCCGGGCCCTGATGGAAACCAACCCGGCTGGATGACACCGGCTGGTCCAATGGGGCATGGCGCCCAGGGATTGAAACCCCATGGAGGAAATTGTGGATAGAAAGGAGGCGTGCATCCCCAATATGCTGGACCTGTCGCGAAATAAGGTGGCTGGACATATGAGTTTCCCTGCCAGCACTCGGGACCACCAAAACCTTGTCGGGGAGGCGACCTAGGACGCTTGGCACCTCCAAGCCGAGTGAACACATTGTTGGTCGTGTATTTGTCCAGCAGTTGCTTCACCGTCGACTTTGACTTCGGGATCTGTCCTTTTCCTCGATTGACCTTCCATACTCCGACTTTTGGATTTTTCAGCTTGATCATCCTCGGAGCGGCACTATCATCAACGATGACGTTCTTTCCTTTCATAGATTCGGCCTGATCTGACCGAATTAGCACCTTCTTGTTCTCTAAGTCGATCACGTTGATGGGAAAAGGATCGCTATCGAGTTTCATCTTGGTATTCTGAGCAAATGTCAATCGTCCGTCATTAATGGCCGATTGCACCTGTCGACGAAACACGTTACAGTCATTAGTAGCATGAGAAAAAGAATTATGCCACTTAGAATAAGCTCTTTTGCCCAAGTCCTCTGTCGATGAAAATACATGTCCTTCTTTCACTCTGATCAGATTTCCTTGCAGGAGCATATCAAAAATCTTATCACACTTGCTAACATCAAAAGTGTACTTAATCTCCTCTCTCCTAGTAGGTGTGGGTCTTAGAGCAGAACATGCAAAAGGTTTCGACTTGGGTGCTTGAACCCACTTGGCTGTGCATATGTCGATGTCATCCTCACTAGCCGAGTCATTATCATAAGCTACTATGTTAACCGCAGGCTTTTCCTTGTTTTTGTTCTTATTATCCCCAAATCGGCTATATTGTTTAACTTCCTTAGCACAGTTTTTCTGCGCCAAAGCTTTATGCAAGACTTAATTAACATCTGAAAACTCTTGTCCTTCTAGCCTATCTCTAATATGAGCAAGCAAGCCTGAAAAAGCAAGGTCGGCTAGGTCTTTTTCGGCTATGGTCAAGCTGAAACACCGGTTTTTAACTTCTCTGAACCTCCTAATGTAATCATAAACCGGCTCATTATATTTCTGTTTAATCATTGTCAGGTCCGAAAGTCTGAGTTCGGTTTCGCCGCTATAAAAATATTCGTGGAATTTCTGCTCCAATTGCGCCCAGGTGGAAATAGAGTTGGGAGCAAGCGATGTAAACCATGTGAAAGCTGTACCAGACAATGACAGAAGAAATAACTTCACTCTGTAAATGTCCGACGTGCCGACTTCACTGCACTGTGCCAAAAATTGTCCTATGTGCTCAAAAGTAGACCTACCATCCTCCCCTGTAAACTTGACGAAGTCTGGAGTTCTAAACCCGCGGGGGTATGGCGTTAAGTCGAAAAAATCAGGATACGGCTTTTGATAAGCACGCGCTCTACCCTTAGGTTCTAAGCCGAATTCTCTGAGTATACTAGCGAGTTGGTCTTTAAAACTTGTATTGGCTGGCGGTACTGGTGGAACGTGAGCATGCGGAGTCGGCCCCGGCAACAAAGGTTGGGCTTGCTGCGGAGATACATTGAAATACGACTCGGGTACCGGCCCGTAAGGAACCCCGGTACCGAGAGGTGGCAAAGGTGGCGTGTTATATGTCACCGTCTGGTAATGCGGTTGTGGCACGTTAGTATTAAAGCCAAGACTTCGGTTGTCATCAGTAAGACCCAGGGAAACCGAAGTCGAAATAGTAGATGCAGTAATTATGGGAGTAGCGCTCACCAGGCTATTAGATCTATTAGTATCAGGAAACATCGGCCATTTGTCTCGATGTTCATCATTGATTTGTAACACCATCGACCGAACCTGATGCTGTAGCCCACTCTCCAGATCTTTAGTAAGCGGCTCTTTAAAATTATCAAATCGGATAGCCACTGCTTGGGCGAGTGTTCGTGCTGTAGTGTTCATATCAGAGGCATATTTGCTAGCTACCGACACGTCAATTAGATGGGCAATATCTTCAGAACAAGTTGGTCTACTAACCTCAGTATTGAGCGCAGAAGAAGAATTCGGCGTGACTACCTTTTTGACAACGCCGTTTCTCGTCTTCTGGTAGCTGGCCAATTTTTGCCGAAGTCTCTCCGCCTGTTCTTCTTCAAGCTGCCGCTTAATTTCTCGCCGCTCATCTTCAGAGAGATCATCGAGCGTGACGGCGATGATGTTGTCGGGGTTGACGATGCTTCCGTCCTTGGAGTCGGTGTTCATCGTGTAGCTCTTTTCTTCTCGTCCCCAGCGGAGTCGCCAATTGTGTTGGCACGCGAAATCGATCCGTGCAACACTTAGATAACGGAGTCGCCAATTGTGTTAACTATCGTACTTTCATGTACGACGAACGATTGCTTTCCGAGCAAAGCAACAAAGATTAGATAACTATCGTACTTTCGTGTACGACGAACGATTGCTTTCCGAGCAAAGCAACAAAGATCTCCTTGCTTTCGTGAAGGAGAACCGACCGCTTTTCGACGCAAAACGGCAAAGATCTACGCTAAGAAAAACATAAAGTAAAAGTAATATATTGGTTTTGATGTATCGATTGTGTGTTAATCGGCCATCACCCTTCACATATTTATATAGGACGGCTGGTCTTTCCGTAGGAGAACAGAACTCTTAATCCTAACTGAATACGTACATGTGACTTTCCTTTCTCCCATTTCTTGTTATCCAAGTCTTGTGCGCTGAATTTGGTAATCAATATATCCTTGGCCCACCTGTAGGGCAACTCTATCTCGTACAGCCATCTCTGCATACAAACCAAATATCTTTCCAAATCTTTGATTAGTTTGGCCGCCGCAATTAACCTCCGCTTCTTGCGTCCCAAGTTAGGGTTTCTAGCATCAGAAAAGACCTTGAAGTAAACGACTCAGCAACGCTGGAACTCCGACCTGCCAGAAAGAACTCGGCTTGGGCCACTCGGCGCGCTGATCGACTCGGCAACACTGCGAGCGACTCGGCAATACTGCAAGCGACTCGGCATATCAGGCCACTCGGGGACGCCGCGGGTCACTCATGTACACTAGAATTGTCAAGCCTGCATTAAAAGTTAGCACTAATTCCATACAGCTTGTCAGTCAATTATCTTAACCATCAGCAGTTAAACTAATTCAGCTGACTGAATAAATCTTATAGCCAAATTACACCATTAACAGATATACATCTACCTTTTTATAAAACTTCAAATCCAAACTCAAAAAAGTCAAATTTTATTGTCAATAGTAGCTCGAGTACTATTCATAACATAATTCAAATTTGTAGTATTGCTTTTTTTGTCTATAGATCCAATTATAAATGAAAATTTAATGGCATGACATAGGTATGTTTTGTCAATGTTATCAGACTTTTTAAGATTTTATATGACCGCTAATTAGACATCTGACGCACTAAGTACAACTGACGTGCATTATATTCCCCCGTGCTACTTCAGGTCTTTGAGTTGTTTCTTCTTCGACGACGACGCACCATGGCGCCTTTTTCCAATGCCGACGATGCCGTGCTCTTCGCCGGGGTTTCCCTCGTGACGGGAATCGCCTGCCGCCACCTCCTCTGCGGCAGTCGCGTCCCGCTCTCCTCGTCCTCGGCGTCGCCCTAGGATCGCTAGGTCTTCTCCCCCTCCTTTACCCTTTGTTCATCTTTAGTTTCCACTATCTACTTCTATTCCATCAATCTTCCCTCTGAAGAAAAGGAAAACTTTGAGTCATACGATTCTGCTTCCTTTTACTCTAAAAAAAGAAGTAAGTTTCTGGTTCATTTGTGAGGTAGACAAAGTCAGTCTTTGAATATTATTTTCTTCAACATTCAGAGTACGGGACAAAAGATGGTCTAGGCAAACTTGGAGCTGGCATTCATATCTGTGAGTTCAATCTGGTACTCATGCAACAAGTACTTGTGAGTTAATGTCGTATTGGATTAACCCTTGTTAATTATGCTTCCAATTATTATTATTATTTTGCAGGGGCTAACATAAATCCTGACTTCCTTTTGGCTGTTTTTCTTCCTGCCCTTCTATTTGAAAGCTCCTTTTCCATGGAAGTACAAAAATAAAGGGATCCTTCAATCTTTGTGAGTTTGTCTATCTATCATGAAATCTGAGTGGCACCACCGCACCATTGAAAGTTGAGTTGCAGACCCACAATTTCGTTTTCCCTGTTTAATCATTCGAAGAGTTCTTTATCTTCTACAGGGCCAATCTTCATCCTCTATGTATCTTTGTTCTTGTTGGTAGCAATGCTTAGTTCTTTTTGGTCTGGCTCTTTTTAGTTTGTTCTGATGTTAATCCTCAGTCATGCTAATTTAGAGAGCATGAGAACTGGGGCTACAGAGCCCACAGAGAACTTATTTGTTGTAAGCAGCACGTCACAGATAAAGCATCCATCCTTGAGCTTACAACTCCTTGGTGATAGGACATTTTGATTTTCCGCTCAGCTCCACTGTGATATCATACATTATTCATCAATATTCTGTCCATCCTGTTAGTGACATAAGCTGATAATTAATACAACCCTCAATGCAAATCATGTTTGAGATTCATAATCCACTAATACATGTTCTGGTATTTTCTCTTGTGCTCTGCTAAAATGGCTATGCTCCAACATTCGTGCTTTTAGTAGTGCATGTTGATCTCTTCCCCTACCAATTTTCTGTTGTGATATAGCACTACAGTTGCATATATCTTTGTTCGGTGTTAACTAAAATGTTTATTTTGCAGAAATGCATGGTGTTACTTGCTGGTTCAGGTGTGGTACTATCAACATTTTTCCTTGGTGCTGTTCTTAAGGTGTGTACTTACATTTAAAATGCATATGGACTATTAATTTTAAACTTTGATACCAGCTAATTCATTTGCCACAGCTTACTTTTCCGTACGATTGGTACTGGAAAACATCATTGTTGTTCGGTGGACTGCTTAGTAGCCATCGATCCTGTTGCTTGGTTGCACACCTAAAAGAGCTTGGAACAAGTAAAAAGCTCAGTACAATAATCGAGGGAGAATCCTTAATGAACGATGGGTATGCTTCATCCTTTGCTTATGAGAAAACATGCTTTTCCTTTTTCCTGTCTGTCTGTCTTTGTTCTTTGGGAGTAATTCTGTTCATGAGAACCAAAACACGACCATTCTTTGTTCTTTGGGAGTAATTCTGTTCATGAGAACCAAAACACGACCATTGACTCTAATATATAGAATGCAAGTTTTTGTGTAAAGTTCGACTGGTCTAGTAACTGGTTAAAAAAGCTCATTATAGTTCTCTGTAGTAATATAGTTGTTTGTGATATTCAAAACACATGTATTGAATTTCATTTCAGGTGATGAACCTTCATTTTCAAAGGCTCTGGACAACCTATAGCTTAGAACTTAATTCGTGCATCCTTCAATGATGGGAGATTCCATCATGTAACAACATAAAATCCAAGACTGTTTTTCTTTTCCAAAACAAGAGACTGCAACTTGACTTTATGACCAGGACCTAGAATAGAAGCATAAAAGATCTGCTAGAACTTTTTATGGTCATACTACAAATGTATTTTCATTATTTTATTGATGAAAGTTAAAATCAGGATGTAGTTAACTATGACCTGAGTACCTAAACGGCTGACCTCTCTATCTACACATACTCTTGATTAGTGTACTGGTTTGACATTAGACATATCTGCATCAGCTCAATATCGGGATAATTAAGGTGTTTACAAAGCTAGTTCTATTTTCTAGATTTTGTAAAATTGCACTATGTACCACTATAAGATTTTTTGGAACTTCGGTCCCCTCTAAATGGCCATGCTCTCGACAGGGTTGCTAGTGTTATCTATCAGTTATTCTACCGAATGGTGCTCGGAAGAAGCTTCGGTGCAGGGTCAATAATAAAGTTCTTCGCAGAAGGTTCACTGAACATCCCCCAAGTTATTCAAAGTATAATTCGGAAATACCAACAATAATATCATTTTGATTGCAACAGGTTAAGCAATGCAGGTAGAACTGACTGAGTATATGTTGTGAAAAGAAACAGCGTTATTTCTGTAAAAATCTCGAGGGACAGGATCTAGAATTTTGATGTGCGCAGAAATGGATGAATTGACATACTTGCTTTCAGATTTTGAGCTATAGATTGTGTATCATTGAACTGAAGAATATCATTCTTCAATTCCATATCAGCTGTTGAATATCTACATATATGTCTATATTTCTTACGATAAACCGATATCAGTATTCATTACTAGTAGCTTGTTATTGAATGGTTGTGCATCATGAACTGTTTTATTTTTCTCATGTCTTTTGCAATGGACATCTAAGCTATGAATCTGGATATAGACTTTGCCATTTAATAAGTGCTTAGTCCTTTAGATTTTTTATTTGGAGGCTATTTTCTTTTGTTTATATTATTCATATCAGGCGCAAGATGCACTGGAGGTCTCTGGTATTTTGACCGTCATGACCTTGGGGATGTTAGTAAAACTTGCCTTCACAATCTGATTTGCATATACTTTAATATCATTCCTCCAACGTTAACTTTGTCATATTGGCAGGTTCTATGCAGCTTTTGCAAAAACTGCTTTTAAGGGTGACAGTCTGCAAAGTTTTCATCATTTCTGGTATGTTCTAGAAATATATGTCACTTTCTGTTGTCAACAACGATCAAAATTCTCAACAGATTATTAACCTGAGTATTCCTAGTCACATATGCTGATTTGTTCGCTAGCTCATGTATTCCATCAATCCCATAATGCTGCTCATGCTTCCTTTCTGTGAGCAGTACCTGAATTTCAGTAGATTTACATTTAAACCTATGTGCTCCCATAAAGACACCAGTTGATAAGTTTGTTGGCGCCCAACATCCAGTTATCTGTCCACCTCTGTGTTGCTATCACCTGTTTTAATAATTTTCTGTTGATAGCCATGTAATTGCATCATTAATGCCCTGAAGTGACCTTGACAGCATTATCTAGGTGTCTGTAAGTGGCCAAAAAAAGAGAGTAGAAAATCACACCTTCAAGCATCACTGCCAAAATTTGATAATTTGGGTGCAGAATGTTTCTAGTAGACTGGTACCATTCATAAAGTGTAATTGTTATTCTTATGTCTTTCTTTTCCGAGGTGTAATGTGGTTATTATTTGGTTACAAAAATATATTGATATCTCTTCAGTTGACACTAAATTAGGTATCATTATGTATTCTCATTTAACCCAGCAGATAATGGATTTATGTTTACTTTATAGTTTCTGAGATATGCATAAATTTCATGTGAACTTCATATTTGAATACTGTTTTACTTGTATTGAGGGAAATAGTTGCTTATATTGTGAACACGCTTATTTTCATACTCAGTTATCAACAACTTTTTCTGACATCTATGCTCCTGGCAAAAAATATTTTCTGATCTTTCTGTTTTAGCCTGGCGAAACCAGACTATGCTTGCTTTTGTTTGGCACAATTTTATAGTTTATATAGAGACACTGATATAATATTTCTAACACAAAGTAATGTTCATTTTGAGAGGCATGGTATTTATCTTCATGTATCTCTACCTACTCTTTATTTTCAAGCAAAAAAGCTACGAAAACATTTCTACTTGGTCTTTCACCTCTATGTTCCTTGCCCACTGAGCTTTATCCTTGGTGGATTACAAAAGCATTGTTTTTGTAGTTTCCATCATCTACCGGTATTTCAGGCATATGCTGGTGCAATGCGTGATCTATTATGCATTTATGGTAATGGGTTGTCAACATAGTAATTAGACCAAATCCTCTTATGACAACACTTCTTTTTCCTACTGATGGATTTTACTGCCATTTTCATCTGCTGAGTTATGTGTTATCACAGCAGTTAGTCTACAATTGCAACCCAGCAATCACGTAGAAAAACACTTGACATCTTATTTAGTCAAAAGTTCAGCTGAAGTATCTCCTTATGTCTCCTTCTGAGCTACACATTATGGGGAAGAACAATTGATCTTTGGTATCGTTATATTTTTATTTTCTTGCCTGTAGTGTAAAGAATTATATTATTCAGTAGAATTGCGATCTGATAATATTTTGCAACTACTGAATGGAGCTTTCTGTACCATGAGCTTGGTTCTAATCCATCTTTGTGTTGTGTATAAATTCTTTTTATATCTTGCTCTGCTCTTCTAGGCACTTCATGGGGGTTCCTTCTTCTGCTCTATATCTTTGTGCAAATATCATGGGTTGTAGTTGTTGGTGTTTTGTACCTGCTGTTGCCTCACTTTGGGTATGGTTTGGACTTGAAAGAAGCCACAATTCTTTGGTCAGGGCTGCGAGGGGCTGTTTCTCTATCACTGTCGCAGTCTGTTAAAGTAGGTTATATTTCTTGCACTGATTAACCCTCTCATGCCTCTTGTTATCATTATGAGCATATTTACTTTTCTTAAAGTAGTCTATTCTGAGGTATTTACTGAAATACTTTTACTAGCGTGCTAATGATGCAGTTCAACCTGATCTGAAACCAGAAGTTGGAACAATGGTATGCTCTTATATTTTTCCTGACAAAGTCTGTATTATTTGATTTCAGCGTTGCTGATTTTATTGCATGTTTTGCAGGTTGTGTTCTTCACTGGTGGCATCGTGTTTCTGACATTGATTTTGAATGGTTCTACCACATAATTTTTGTTGCACCTCCTTGGTATGGACAAACTGTCAGCAACATAGGTTAGCTTTACAAATTGACATCTGTAAAAAATTTTAACCCTGGATTAAAGGTTTTGCTTGTCTGTACGCTAACCTGCTTTAGAATCATTTGGACTAACTCATACCAGTCTGTCTTTTCCATTGGGTTAATTAATTAATTGGCAGAATATAAGGCGTCATGTGCTACAATTTTTTTAAATTCCGGTTCCTGTGAGTTCAAGGTTAATAGTGATGAATCGACTTGTCTTACATAACCATGACATCACAGATCTAGGATATTGGTTCTCTCTTTTCATTTGCTGACAGTGTATCTAATCATTGACCTGTTGCTATGAAGACCACCATTCCATCAACACCAGAATGTCTAGGTTCCATTTGGGAATTGTACATCCTTCTAAACAAGATAGACATCTTTTATGGGGAAAAATAATAATTTCTAATTTAGGTTGAACCCAGGTTCTAAATAGCGGATAACGGGTTAGTATTGGATTGACTTCAGCATATTGGATTGCGGGCGATAATATCAGGTGATACGTTTGGAAGAACCTAAATTACTCTATGTGTCTAGGTAAAGAAAATACTCCGAAATTGCCTACTTTATTCATTGGGTTAAGCCCCCTTTTATAGGTGAACTGTTTGGACAGCAATCCACAAACCAACGTGAATACAAATTGTACTCTTTGTCTAATACGGACTGGACTTTTGCCTAATATGAACTGGTCTCTTGCCTTTCTTAACAATTTGGACTCTTACCTAATAACTTGAACTCTGATTCAAACCGGAGATGTTGTGGTGGGCTTGCCCTATGGTGGTTTGGCCGGTGCACTGATGTGGGCCCAACGGTGATATTGCTAGCCCCACATAACATCACTCCCCCCCCCCTCGGGAAACAGCTCGTCCTCGAACTGGAAAGAAGGAAAACGAGTAGCAAACTCGTCCAGCGGCTCCCAAGTAGCATCGTCTTTAGAAGTACCTGTTCAATGCACCAAGACGTACTTGACACCACGGCGGAGGCTGCCCTGAAGAGCCTTGGCGGGGGCAGGGACGACACGACCATCCTCAACGGTTGGCAACGCAGGCGGAACGTCGGGGGGATCACCGTGAAACTTCTTGAACAGGCTGACATGGAACACGTCATGCAAACGAGTGCCGGCAGGAAGGGCGAGCTTGTAAAACACTGTGCCGATGCGCTCAAGCACCTGGAATGGCCCGTAGAAGCGTGGGGCCAATTTGCCATGCGTATGGCCAGGCAGGGAGGCTGCCGGTCGGTGCTGAAGGCATAGCCAGGCCCACTCACCGACATCGAAGGAGAGCCCCCAATGCCGGTCGTCGTAGGAGCGCTTGGCCCGTTGCTGGGTCTGAAGAAGACGCTCGCGCACCTCATGGAGGAATGCATCACGATCTTGAAGGGCGGCATCAACATCTGCCACCTTGGCATCGCCCGGGCTGTAGTCACGGAGACACGGCGGAGAACGCCCATAGACCACCTTAAATGGTGAAGCATGGAGGGTGGAGTGGTAGGATGTGTTGTAGCAGTACTCCGCCCAAGGAAGCCACTCCAGCTAACGGCGCAGCCTGTCTCCCGTCAAGCAACGGAGGTACATGGCGATGACCTTGTTGACCATCTCAGTTTGCCCATCAAACTGAGGGTGTAAAGCCAAACTCATGTGGAGACGAACACCAGACAGCTTGAATAATTCTCGCAAAAAGTTGCTGGTGAAGACTGGATCTCGGTCGCTGACGATCGATTGTGGAAGACCGTGAAGGTGCACTATTGAAAGGATCGCAGGAGCCGATTAGAGAGGGGGTGAATAGGAGGCTAGCCAAATTCAAAGAACAACTTCGTTTTATCAAGCAGTAGCCTTAACAGGTAAAGAGGTTTAGCTAGTTGTGAAACAGATAGACTACGCAGGTAGCAAATGACATAAAGATTAACACATAGCTGTCACACATGTAGCTAACACAGATCAGAGATAAGCTATAGAGCAACTGTGACACAGCTAGATAACACAGGTGAAAAGATGTATCACAGCACTAACAAACAACACAATCAAGCAAGCAGGTAATCAAACAGTAAGTGCTGAAAGTAAACACACACAGAGAGACACAGATGATTTTTTACCGAAGTTCCCACTCCTTGCAGAGTGGTATGTCTCCGTTGGAGAAACTACTCCGAAGAGATAGCCGGCACTTGTGGTGCCTTTTGTTCCGTGTACCTGAAACTTCAGGCACGCTCCTTTGCTTGTGGAAGTCCTTTTGCTTGGCAGCGGGTAGACTTCAGATCACTCTCACAAATGTCTGTGCCAACCCACACAATGTTGGGTGATCAATAGTTTTCTGACGCATAACAGGAGAAACCTCCAACAGTTTTCTGACGCAGCAGACAAACCATTGCAGTGCAGTTCCCTTGGCATTTTCAAGTTCTCTCCTGGCACAGAGGTGTACCTGAGTCATAGAGCGGTTGTTCACCTGTGACATAGCTGTGCCACACAGGTAACTATGGCTCTAGGATTTAGGAAACTAGCACAGCAGTGTACTAGCACAACCCAGTTTTACACTTGTGCAAAAACTGTTGTTACAGGGCCACTGGCCTCAAGGCATCAGTGCCACTGTCCAACACTCTAAGCATTGAGCATAAGAATTTTTAAAAGTAATTGCAACTTCATCCCTCTTGGTAGTATAGGTGTTTCCTAAGGACTAACGAAAACTAGCAAATCTAGGCTTCAGCTTCCACCACGGCTTCTTCACAGCTGTGGCACAGCTGCCTAGCACAGCTATCTCCCTGTCTTGGGAAAACACCTTTGTACTTTTAGTGGTCATTCTTTCATAGATGAAATCTCTTCCTGGAACCTAATCTTCCTGTTTACACTCAATGTAAATATTAGATCCCAGTTTGGGTTACCATTAGCCATCAAAACTATTTAGGGGCCTAGATGCTCTTTCAACTATGCCATCGAAGAATGCTCGGGCAACTGAGCTAGCTGTATAAGGATGCTGCAGCAGGATGAAGTGCACATATTTGGAGAAGCGATCGACAACAGAGAGAATCATGGACTTGCCATGCACGCATGGCAGAGCCTCGACGAAGTCCATGGAGATATCACTCCAGATGGATGAGGGAACCGGCAAGGGCTGAAGTAAGCCGGCGGGGTGAAGTGTTTCCGTCTTGTTGCGCTGGCATACCGAACATGCGCTCACTAGGTCCTGAACGAGCCGCCGGTCACCGGGCACATGGAAGTCGGCGTGGAGGCGATGAAGTGTCTTGTGCATGCCCTCATGAGTTGCAGGATCGTTGGCAATGTCGGGGAAGTCGCCAGAATGTGGACCCAACGACCATGAATGATCAAGTCGTCCACGCAGCTCCATGGGGCACCCAGCTGGCCAGCCAGGATGCAGTCGTGCAAGGCCGACAGCTCAGGGGAGGAGCGGAGCTCTTGTTGCAGGTCGTCAAAAATGGAAAATAGTGGCACTGATAGAGCACAAAGGGTCGGAGAAGCGTTGGCGTGTCGACGGGACAGGGCGTCGGCGACGATGTTCAGGCGGCCGTGTTGGAAATATGCCCTAGAGGCAATAATAAAGTTGTTATTATTCTATTTTCATGTTCATGATTAAGTTTATGTTCTATGCTAAAATTGCATTGGTTCTTGAATATGAGATTCAGAGGAAAACCTAATTGCATGTGTGGAATAATAAACACCATTCAGATCCCTAGTCAGGCCTCTGGACTAGCTCATGTATTGTTGATGATCTTGTTTTCCTGATCATGGGCATTGTTAATGTAACAAGGATGCCGGCAATAATGGGAACACATTGTTAGGGTAACAATGGTGTTGGATAGACCCCTTATGAGATACTGCGAGATCACTTCGTCAATATGTTGTCAGTATCTTCTCATGATGTGTTAACGTTTACTTGCGTCCTTAGACCATGAGAATATCATAGACCCGGATACCGGATGGTTGCTTTGGGGTCATCAAACGTTACGCCGTAACTGGGTAATTATAAAGGTGACTTCCAGGTACACCAGAAAGTATATCGTGGTTCTAGATATGTCAAGACTGGGATTTGCCCATCCGGCGATGGAGAGATACACTCTGGGCCCACTCGGTATTACGGTGTCCAGTATCGCCTGGCCAGGTATTGTGACTAAAAGGTTAGTCACGGGGATACCGGAATACGGAAACGAGAAAAGAGTACAAACCGGTAACGAGGATAACTAGGTATGGTGATCAAGGAGTTGATCACAGGGATACCGTCAAAGTCTCGCCTCGGGTTGTGTAATGTATCGTGAGGCAAAAGGAATTGTATGCGACAATACAAGGTTTGCTCGATAAAGATCTTCGATGATATGTGGGAGTCGTTATGGGTGTCCAGATCCCGCTGACGATTATTGACCGGAAGGTATTCCGGACATGTCCACATATACTCGAACCTATAGGGTCACACGCTTAACGTTTTAGCGACATTTAGGAATGCTACGATTTATAGAGAACGAGAGAGAAGGGTTCCGAAATTGTTTCGGATGATCTCGAAAGTGTTCCGGGAGGTCCCGGATGGTTCCGGTGATGTCCGGAAGTGTTCCGAAAAGTATTGGAAGGTTCTAGAAGGTTCTAGAAGGTTCTGGAAGGTTCTAGAAATTCTAGAAGGTTCTGGAAGGTTCTAGAAATTCTAGAAGGTTCTAGTGGAGTTGGACTCCAACTCCAACAGGGTGTCCCTGCTAGAGTAGGACTCCACCTGCCTAGGGAGAGCTGCCCCAACCCCTATAAATAGAGGGGCAGGGCACCTCAAAGGGTATCCCAAGCAGCCCCAGAGGCAGCCCTAGTCCCTTGGACTAAACCCTAGGCCGGCCATCTCTAGATTGGCCACAGCCTTCTTTTTCTCTCTCTTCTAGATTGGATCTAGTACAGCTGCCGGCGCGCTGCTGCTTCTCCTTCTCGTAGATCCCCGCTGTTCTTGTGTGCTGGTCCACACATTACCGCGGTGTCGCTGATCCGGTACGCGTGGATACCTCGGAGACGTCGTATACTTCGGCGTTTGATCGGGCGAACTATCCACGAGGAGATCGCTCTCGCGGCTGGGAGGTATAACTTAGCTGCGGGAGTCTGCGGACTTCATCGACATCGGTCAACTTCTCCGCTGCATTGACGTGATCGTCGAAGGTATGATATCGTTACCTACACCTCGATAGTGTTTCTTGGTTTGGTTCGTGCGCGGAAAAATTTTGTTTTTCGTAGCGCGTTCCCCAACAGTGGTATCAGAGCGGTTCTATGCGTAGTTGTAGGTACGACTAGAGCATCTGTGATATGCGGCATTGCACATATGATGTGCGGGGTGTTAGATGAGATCTACCACCAGATTTTCTTGTTGTTTCCCTCTCATTGCAAAATTTTGATCTCGGCGGCATCGTGAAATTTTCAGAGGTCCGGCGAACCTTACGATCTTCGGATCGAGACATGCTAAGGATGACTTTGGTTTCACTTTAGTTGAGAAAGATAAATTTGCAATGAGCGGGCTTGTAGATGTGATCTACACGGGGGTCATGCGTATGACGAAGTTTAGTATGGGGTTCGAGATTTCCGAGTCTCCAATTCCAGACACCCCGACAGTTAAATAACTGCAAGAGCAATCATGCTTATGGTAACGTAGGTAGCAAACGGTTTGCAACGTAGCCATAAAGCCACGTATTGTAGCATAAACGTTAGAGGCGTCTAACTTGTTTTTGCAGGGTATGCATGTGATGTGGTATAGCCTATGTGATGCAATGTGATTGTATGAGATGCAAAGTGTTTGTAATTTTAATTTTGTCATGACCTGCGTGTCATGAGTACGGCAATCGGCAGGAGCCAATACGATTGTCATTGTTTATTATATTGACCTACGCGTCAACTAGAAAGCCATGTAATGCATTTATTTTATTAGCTATGTGATAGCAAATAGTTGTAATTGCAAGGACATGGTGGTGACAATCTTACATCGATGGACCTCGACGCTACGTCGTACGCGAAGAAGGAGTTCTCCGCCAAAAGATGTTGAAGAAGTCTTCTTCAACAAAAGGGGCTATACCATATCACAATAATTTAATTGCATGTGATGTTAATCCCTTTTATGCACCTTGTTTGATGCGTGGTAGACGTTGTTAAATAGGGTGATCCCTCACACAAATATCAAAGTAGTTAGTGTTCTTCCAAGTGTAGCACCGTCTGGAGTATTTGCCATTCTGAGGTGCGCCATGTCACATGGGTACGATAGGTTTGACATATATGAGGCGTGCGCGAACCGTTCGCGCAGCAGAGCACTCGGTTGTCTTGACGAGCTTTGCAAGATCGTCTTGGGCTCGGAACACACCCATCGAAAGATGAACAAGAGTCATATGGGATATGATTGGCATGTTGACCTACCGGTCTCGTTATTCCGTCATCAGTGATGTCACATCAATGGTGGAGTAAGTGAGTCGTGGATCTTGAATCACTAATAATCAATTATGAGGGATATTGGTTTTAGTGGGAGCTTACTCTAATTAAGTGTTAATTTGAGTTGCTTTAATCATGAACAATGTCTAAAGTGTATTTGTTTTTAAGTTGTAGATCTATGGCACCCGTAACCACCTTTCCACTATGCGCGTTGCTTGAGAAAGAAAAACTGAATTCATCTGGGAACAACTTTACGGACTGGTACCGTAATGTGAGGATTGTCCTCAAGAGTGCCAAGAAGGACTATGTCCTATCGCAAACTCTCGGTGAACTCCCCGCTAACGCTACGGATGATGAGACTCGTATCTATCAATCTAAGAGCGATGATTCCATTGCAGTACAGTGTATCATGCTTGCCTCCATGGAACCTGATCTTCAAAAGCGTTTTGAGAATTGGGCTGCTTATGAGTTAATCCAGGAGCTGAAAGCTTTGTTTCAGAAGCAAGCAAGGACTGAAAGATATGAGATATCCAAAGCCTTGTTTGAATGCAAGATGGCTGAGGGCAGCTCAGTGAGTCAGCACGTACTCAGATTGTCTGGGTACGCGCAAAGGTTGGATGCGCTAGGTTTTTCAATCTCCCAAGAGTTGGGCACTGATCTTGTTCTTGCTTCCCTCCCTCCGAGCTATAGTAGCTTCATCATGAACTACAACATGAATGGGATGGAAAAGAGTATGGGTGAATTGTTCACTATGCTTAAAACTGCTGAGAGTGGAATCTAGAAGGACAACAATCATGTGATGATGGTGAATAAAACAACCAACTTCAAGAAGAAGGGCAAGTCTAAGAAAAAGGGCAAATTCAAGGGTGCTAGTATGACTGACACACCTAAGAAGTCCAAGACTGGCACCACTTCTGATGTTGAGTGCTTCTTCTGTAAAGAGAAGGGACACTGGAAGAGGAACTGCAAGAAATATCTGGCAGAAAAGAAGAAGTCTGGAAAGTCCAGCTCAGGTATGAGTGTCATACATGTTATTGATGTATTCCTTGCTGGTCCACAATGTAATTCTTGGGTATTGGATACCGGATCGGTTGCTCATATTTGCAACTCGATGCAGGAACTACAGAGGCCTAAGCGACTGGCAAAGGATGAGGTGACGATGCGCGTCGGGAACGGAGTAAAAGTTGCTGTGCTCGCCGTCGGTGTCCTACCTCTACATTTATCTTCAGGATTTATATTAGAGCTTAGTAATTGTTACTATGTTCCGGCCTTGAGCAAAAACATTATTTCTGGATCATGTTTGTTGCAAGACGGTTATTTGTTTAAGTCTGAGAACAATGGTTGTTCGATTTATATGGATAATATGTTTTATGGCCATGCTCCCGTTGTGAATGGGTTATTTATTATGAATCTTGATGGTAATACACACATCCATAACACTGACGCTAAACGTCGCAAGATAATCGATTCGAATTCCACTTATTTGTGGCACTGCCGTTTGGGTCATATTGGAAAGAAGCGCATGAAGAAACTCCATTGTGATGGACTTTTGGAGTCATTTGATTATGAATCATTTGACACTTGCGAGCCTTGTCTAATGGGTAAAATGACTAAAACGCCGTTCACAGGCCACGTAGAACGGGCGACTGACTTATTGGAGATCATACATACGGATGTATGTGGTCCAATGAGTATAGCTGCACGCGGTGGATTCCTCTACTTCATTACCTTCACGGATGATTTGAGTAGATATGGGTATATCTATTTGATGAGACATAAGTCTGAAACCTTTGAAAAGTTCAAAGAATTTCAGCATGAAGTAGAAAATCATCGTAACAAGAAAATCAAGTTTCTGCGATCAGATCGTGGAGGGGAGTATTTGAGTTACGAGTTTAGCGAACATCTGAAGAGCTGCGGAATTGTTCCACAGCTTACACCTCCCGGAACGCCACAGAGGAATGGAGTGTCCGAGAGACGTAATCGAACCTTGTTGGACATGGTAAGATCGATGATGTCATTAACTGAACTGCCATTGTCTTTTTGGGGTTATGCTTTAGAGACTGCCGCTTTTACACTAAATAGAGCACCATCTAAATCCGTTGAAACGACACCATATGAGATATGGCATGGGAAGAAACCCAACTTGTCTTTTCTTAAAATTTGGGGATGCGATGCATATGTAAAGCGTTTACAACCAAATAAGCTCGATCCCAAATCGGATAAATGCTTCTTTGTTATCCCAAAGAAACTGTTGGGTATTCCTTCTATCACCGCACCGAAGGCAAAGTGTTTGTCGCAAAGAACGGTGTGTTTCTCGAGAAAGAGTTTCTTGCGAAAGGGGTGAGTGGGAGGATAGTGCAACTCGACGAGATTGGTGAATCTTCGTCATTAGGTCAAAGTGATGCAACGCCGGAAGTGGTTCCGGAGTTTCCCACAATGACTGATACGGAAGCCCCTACATGTGATGTAGAAACTTCAGTCGAGCCAGCAGCTGAACCACGAAGGTCTGGTAGGATTCGCACGAAACCACAGTGGTTTTCGGACGAGGTATTGTTGTTAGACAACGATGAGCCTACGACCTATACGGAAGCAATGATGGGCCCTGACTCCGCTAAATGGCTAGACGCCATGAAATCCGATATAGAATCCATGTACGAGAACCAAGTTTGGAGCTTGGTGGACCCTCCTGAAGGCGTGAGGCCTATCGAATGTAAATGGATCTATAAAAAGAAAACAGACGCGGATGGGAATGTATACATCTATAAAGCTCGACTTGTCGCAAAGGGTTTCCGACAAGTTCAAGGAGTTGACTACGACGAGACATTCTCTCCCGTAGCGATGCTTAAGTCTGTTCGGATTCTTCTAGCGATTGCTGTATATTTCGATTACGAGATATGGCAAATGGATGTCAAAACAGCGTTCCTGAATGGGAAGCTAACCGAGGACGTGTATATGATACAGCCCGAGGGTTTTGTCAATCCAAAGGATGCTGGAAAGGTATGCAAACTTCAGAGATCCATCTATGGACTGAAGCAAGCATCACGGAGTTAGAATCTTCGCTTTGATGAAGTGGTCAAAGGGTTTGGCTTCATCAGGAACTGCGAAGAGGCTTGTGTTTACAAGAAAGTAAGTGGGAGCGCAATAGCATTTCTAATACTCTATGTGGATGACATATTGTTGATTGGGAATGATGTATCTTTTCTTGACAATATTAAGACTTCGTTGAAAAATAGTTTTTCAATGAAAGATTTAGGCGAGGCAGCATACATATTAGGTATAAAGATCTATAGAGATAGATCAAAGCGCCTAATAGGGCTAAGCCAGAGTACATATATAGATAAAGTACTGAAGAGGTTCAGTATGGAAAACGCCAAGAAGGGGTTCTTGCCGATGTCGCATGGGAAAAGTTTGAGCAAGAATCAGTGTCCTTCGACAACTGATGAGCGAGAACGCATGAGTAAGATTCCATACGCATCCGCGATTGGGTCAATCATGTACACCATGATATGTACACGACCAGATGTGTCCTATGCTCTAAGTGTTACGAGCAGATACCAGAGTGATCCAGGTCATGATCATTGGACAGCAGTGAAGAATATCCTAAAGTACCTGAAGAGGACTAAGGATATGTTTCTCGTATACGGTGGTGACGAAGAGCTCGTTGTAAAGGGTTACACCGACGCCAGCTTTGTCACAGATCCGGACGATTTTCGATCTCAATCAGGCTTAGTGTATACACTGAACGGTGGCGCAGTGAGCTGGAAGAGTTCCAAGCAGGACACTGTGGCGGATTCTACAACGGAGGCTGAGTATATCGCCGCTTCAGAAGCGGCAAAGGAGGGCGTCCGCTTCAGAAGCGGCAAAGGAGGGCGTTTGGATTAAGAAGTTCGTCACCGAGCTTGGTGTGGTTCCGAGCGCGCTGGATCCTATGGAGCTCTATTGTGACAATAGTGGCGCCATAGCTCAGGCCAAGGAGCCAAGGTCCCACCAGAAGTCCAAACATATACAACGCCGATTCCACATCATTCGTGAATTGGTGGAGCGTGGAGACGTAAAGATATGCAAAATACACACGGATCTGAATGTGTCAGATCCGCTGACGAAGCCTCTACCACAAGCAAAGCATGAGCAACACCGGAATGCCATAGGTGTTAGGAGCTTAAGCATTGGCTAGATTATTGACTCTAGTACAAGTGGGAGACTGTTGGAAATATGCCCTAGAGGCAATAATAAAGTTGTTATTATTCTATTTTCATGTTCATGATTAAGTTTATGTTCTATGCTAAAATTGCATTGGTTCTTGAATATGAGATTCAGAGGAAAACCTAATTGCATGTGTGGAATAATAAACACCATTCAGATCCCTAGTCAGGCCTCTGGACTAGCTCATGTATTGTTGATGATCTTGTTTTCCTGATCATGGGCATTGTTAATGTAACAAGGATGCCGGCAATAATGGGAACACATTGTTAGGGTAACAATGGTGTTGGATAGACCCCTTATGAGATACTGCGAGATCACTTCGTCAATATGTTGTCAGTATCTTCTCATGATGTGTTAACGTTTACTTGCGTCCTTAGACCATGAGAATATCATAGACCCGGATACCGGATGGTTGCTTTGGGGTCATCAAACGTTACGCCGTAACTGGGTAATTATAAAGGTGACTTCCAGGTACACCAGAAAGTATATCGTGGTTCTAGATATGTCAAGACTGGGATTTGCCCATCCGGCGATGGAGAGATACACTCTGGGCCCACTCGGTATTACGGTGTCCAGCATCGCCTGGCCAGGTATTGTGACTAAAAGGTTAGTCACGGGGATACCGGAATACGGAAACGAGAAAAGAGTACAAACCGGTAACGAGGATAACTAGGTATGGTGATCAAGGAGTTGATCACAGGGATACCGTCAAAGTCTCGCCTCGGGTTGTGTAATGTATCGTGAGGCAAAAGGAATTGTATGCGACAATACAAGGTTTGCTCGATAAAGATCTTCGATGATATGTGGGAGTCGTTATGGGTGTCCAGATCCCGCTGACGATTATTGACCGGAAGGTATTCCGGACATGTCCACATATACTCGAACCTATAGGGTCACACGCTTAACGTTTTAGCGACATTTAGGAATGCTACGATTTATAGAGAACGAGAGAGAAGGGTTCCGAAAGTGTTTCGGATGATCTCGAAAGTGTTCCGGGAGGTCCCGGATGGTTCCGGTGATGTCCGGAAGTGTTCCGGAAAGTATTGGAAGGTTCTAGAAGGTTCTAGAAGGTTCTAGAAGGTTCTGGAAGGTTCTAGAAATTCTAGAAGGTTCTAGTGGAGTTGGACTCCAACTCCAACAGGGTGTCCCTGCTGGAGTAGGACTCCACCTGCCTAGGGAGAGCTGCCCCAACCCCTATAAATAGAGGGGCAGGGCACCTCAAAGGGTATCCCAAGCAGCCCCAGAGGCAGCCCTAGTCCCTTGGACTAAACCCTAGGCCGGCCATCTCTAGATTGGCCACAGCCTTCTTTTTCTCTCTCTTCTAGATTGGATCTAGTACAGCTGCCGGCGCGTTGCTGCTTCTCCTTCTCGTAGATCCCCGCTGTTCTTGTGTGCTGGTCCACACATTACCGCGGTGTCGCTGATCCGGTACGCGTGGATACCTCGGAGACGTCGTATACTTCGGCGTTTGATCGGGCGAACTATTCACGAGGAGATCGCTCTCGCGGCTGGGAGGTATAACCTAGCTGCGGGAGTCTGCGAACTTCATCGACATCGGTCAACTTCTCCGCTGCATTGACGTGATCGTCGAAGGTATGATATCGTTACCTACACCTCGATAGTGTTTCTTGGTTTGGTTCGTGCGCGAAAAAATTTTATTTTTCGTAGCGCATTCCCCAACAGGCCGGGCCTGTACTCCACAGTGAAGTCAAACCCGAACAGCTTGCTGACCCACTGGTGCTGTGGAATCGTCGAAAGACGCTGGTTCAGGAGGAACTTCAGGCTGTAGTGGTCGGTGTGGACGGTGAACGGGTGGCCCCAGAGGCATCGGCGCCAGTGACGAACAGTTTGGACCAAGCCAATGAGCTCCCGCTCGTAGGCTGCGAGCTTGATGTGGCGCGTGGCGATGGGGCGGCTGAAGAAGGCGAGGGGGCTGGCGCCCTGGTGAAGAACCGCACCAAAACCAGTTTCGGAGGCGTCACACTCGACGATGAAGCGACTGTTGAAGTCGGGCATTTGCAGTACGAGGCCCTTGCCGAGGACACGCTTGAGCTCCTAGAAAGCACTCTTGGCCTCGGTGCACCAACGGAAGCCGTCCTTGGTGAGGAGCCGGGTGAGTGACGCCGCGATCGTCCCAAAGCCCTTGATGAATTTGCGGTAGTAACCGGTGAGGCCAAGGAAGCCACGCAAGGCCCGGATCGAGCGGGGAGCCGGCCAATCCGCAACTGTGTGCACCTTGTCAGCGTCCATGGCCACCCCATCGGCGGAGATGATGTGCCCAAGGTAAGCCATGAACGAGGTGCCGAACATGCACTTGCTCCGCTTGAGGAAGAGAGACTGCTATCGCATGACCTGAAACACATCACGAATGTGGCGCAGGTGCTCCGACCATGATGAGCTATAAATCAAGATATCATCAAAGAAGACGAGGACGAAGCGGTGAAGGAAGGGCCGCAGGACATCGTTCATCAAGGCCTGAAATGTTGCCAGCACATTGGTCAAGCCTTGGCCGCAGGACATCGTTCATCAGGGCCTGAAATGTTGCCAGCGCATTGGTCAAGCCAAAAGGCATGACCAAGAACTCATAGTGTGTGTCGTGGGTGCAGAAGGCCGTTTTGGCGACGTCGTCCGGGTGCATGCGCACCTGGTGGTATCTTGAGCGCAGATCAATCTTGGTGAAGAACCTCGTGCCTCGGAGTTCATCGAGCAGCTTGTCAACCACGGGGATAGGGAATTTGCCCTTCACTATCTACTCATTTAGTGCCCTGTAGTCAATGCAGAAGCACCACGTGCCGTCATGCTTCTTGACGAGGAGTACTACGAGGAGAATGCGGAGTCACTAGCCTGAATGACACCCTGCTGCAACATGTTGGCACACTGCCTCTCCAGTTCGTCCTTCTGCAACTGCGCGCATCTGTACAGTCACACGGCCACAGGAGCGGCATCGGGCAGGAGGCGGATGCGGTGATCCCGGGTCCTGGCCGGGGGGAGCGTCGTGGGCATGGCGAAGAGATCGGCGAAGTCGTCCAACATGTCATCCATGAGTCCTGTGTTCTTGCCCGTGATGGACCGGATGGCAGGAGGTGCCAAACCGGCCAAGCCTGACCAGGTGACCTGGGTGCCATGAAGATGGAATGTCAGTAGGAGACGGTCGAAGTCTCATAAGATGGGACGAGCACATGAAGCCACCAGACGCCGAGGACGATGTCGAAGCCACCTAGTGGGATGGCGAAGCAGTCGATGTGGAATGTGGAGCCCTTAATGTCGAGCGGAACGTTGCGACAGGGACCGGCGCTAGCCACCTGATCGCCGTTGGCCACCATCACGCGAAGGCCTGCGCGGGACTTGGGAGTCAGTCCGGCGGGCCCTAGGGCGGAGGAGTTGATGAAGTTGTGTGTGGACCCTGTGTCCAGTAAGGTGACAAATGCTGCGAACACGAAGCTGCATTGTGTTTGCTGCACGGGTGCTCCAGAGCCCGGTGACCGCATGTAGTGAGATCTGGGGTGCCCCCAATGCATCATCGTTGGGCGCATCGTCTGGGGTGAAGTCGTCGAGCTCGATGTAAAAGAGCCGTGCGCACCGATGGCCTGGGATGTAGGGCTCGTCGCAGTTTTAGCAGAGTCCCTGACGGCGGCACTCAGCCATCTCGACTGGTGTGAGGCGTCGGAGAGGGCGAGCCAGAGATGGAGCTAATGTAGCGGCAACTGGCACGGTCGCGGATGTGGTGTTGGTCATGGGTGGCTGGGTAGGCGAAGTTGAAGGCGGCCCGCGACCCCATGGAGCTTGAGACCGTGCCCGGGAAGCTAGGGCGGTCGTCGGTGGAGGGTGACGTTGCTCGTATGCCTTGGCGACGGAGATGGCCATGTGGAGGTCCGATGGTCGCTGAAGCTCGACGTCGATGCATAGGCTCTCGGGCAGCCCCGTGGTGTACAAGAACCGCTGCTGCGATGGTGTTAAGGGCTCTGTGTTGCGGCACAGGAGCGCCAAGAACTTGCTGGTGTAGACGGCGACCGAGGCAGTGAATGGGAGGCGGGCCAGCTCGCCAAGAGGATTGGCCTGAAGGGACGGCCCAAAATGTACGTGACACACCTCCTTAACTTGCTCCCAAGTCAGCATGCCGTAGTCATGCTCGAGTTGCAGATACCAAAACTTGGCATCATCGGTGAGGTGATAGGCTGCCGTCCAGACCTCATCCACCTCGTCCGTGCGCTGGCCACGAAAAAATTGCTCACACCGATTGAGCCATCCGAGGGGGTCGATCGAGCCGTCGTACTTTGGAAAGTCGAGTTTGTGGAAGCAGGGGACGCCTGATCCACTGCTGGAGCCAAGGTGAGAGTACGGGAGGGGTGCAACAGAGGTGACGGGTAGGGTGAAGCCGTAAGTGGGCTGGGCGAGAGACTGTGGCCAGAATGGCAAGGTATATTGGCCGGTGAAGGGCTGTTGCGGCTGTTGGTTGGGGGGTTTTGAATAGGATGGCTATGGCTGGGGGTAAGGTTGCGGGTGTGGGTAGGAGTGGTGATAAGGAGGTGCATGCTGGAAGTGTTGGTTGTTTGGTGATGGGGATTGGTGGGTGTTATGGAGGAAGGTGGAGGGTGGTAGGGAGGCGTTTGGTGAGTGGGCTTGTGGCGGCAGATGGAGGGAGGCAGAGGGGTTGGCAGTCGTAGGTCCGGGAAGGCCGGCGTGCACCGTTGTCGCCTGGTGTGAGGGACCTGGTATTTTAATTCAATTCAAGGATTTCACAACTAGTGAAGACGGTGACCATAGCCGCTACCTGCGACGGACTATGACCCACCCCCGCCCCGTGCGACCAGCATACGACGCAATGCGTATGGATCACCACGGCCTGATCGAGGGATCACGATTCCAAACACATACGCCTTACGCGTATGACTCACTTTGGCAATGGACCGTATTTTCACTTTGTACTTCACTTGAATCGAAAGAAAATAACGAGTTCCTCCATATGCAACCAGCCACGCTCCCCATTTCAACATACACGCATGACAGACGGGAGGTGGGGGCATATGTTGGACAGCGAGGAATATCATCACACAAGCTCTACAATATGATAATAAAACTAGCTGTCCACATAGTGAACTTTAGAGATACATCAGTCGGCGGTAACCGTAAGTTTAGTCAAATCTGAAATATTTACAATGCAGCGGATAAACGAAACCAAAATCCCGCAGCGGTGCATCAACCGCTGCACAACAACCAAACAACTCCCATGAGTCGAACGCGGATCAAGGAAACCATCGGACTAAGCATCATCATAAAACTCTGCAACGGTTGGCTCACCTGCAAATGTCTAGGAATATCCTAAGTGAGTATAAAGTACTCGCAAGACTTATTCGTGCTTGATTAAATGCCCTACACGTGCTTGCTACAACAGTAATTAAACATGAATCGTAGATAGCTTTGATACCAAATTGGAAGAACCTAAATTACTCTATGCGTCTAGGTAAAGAAAATACTCTGAAATTGCCTGCTTTATTCATTGGGTTAAGCCCCTTTTTATAGGCAAACTGTTTGGACAGCAATCCACAAACCAATGTGAATACAAATTGGACTCTTTATCTAATACGGACTGGATTCTTGCCTAATATGAACTGGTCTCTTGCCTAATATGAACTGGTCTCTTGCCTTTCTTAATAATCTGGACTCTTGCCTAATAACTTGAACTCTGATTCAAATTGGAGATGCTGTGGTGGGCTTGCCCTATGGTGGTTTGGCCGGTGCACTGATGTGGGCCTAGCGGCGATACTGCTGGCCCCACATAACACGTTCTAGTATTGGAATTCAAACATTATTCAAAATTTTGAGTTAAACATGCAAATGCCATGTCATATGCCATGACTTTCAAGTGTCAAGATAATTTTTATACATGTAAATATCATGCCATATATCATTTTACTAACATAGCATGCTGTGACAAATTACGTATTAGTTTAGAACTTCAAATAAGCTCAAAGTTGAGAGTCTCACAGATAATATCAGGCAGCGGGAACAAAATATTGGATCGTAGCCGATATATTGGCCGATAAATTCCAAAACCGATATTCTAAAACACAATGTGACAGTGGTAGTGGCCGGGCACTGATATTGAAATACCACCATTATTTTGTTCCTTGGTTGAAACCCCTTGTAACTTCAAAAGTTGTTCAGAGCCATGGTTACTATTGTTAATTAAGCCTCTTTCATCAACTCCAAGGTGGGTAGATTTGCTGTGTATGTTACCTTGTTGCTTCCAGAAACAACAGTATTTTGGGTTTCACGTGTGATTGATGAATATGAAGTAGTATAGTTATGTCCTGTTCCTGCTCCAGATAAGAATTCTTATCTCATTGCCGCTGCAGCTTCGCATATTCAGTTATACAAGATATGAAATGCTAAACAAGGCATTAGAGGCTTTTGGTGATCTTAGGGATGATGAAGAACTTGGGCCTGCTGATTGGGTTACTGTAAAGAAATATATCACATGCTTGAATAACTTGGAAGATGAACCTGTGCATCCTCATGATGTTTCTGACAAAGATGATCACATACATACCATGAACTTAAGGGATATCCGTGTGCGGCTTTTGAATGGTAGGCAATCTAGTTACATGATAATTTGCCAATGGTATTTGATATTTGGTTAATCACTCTGATTTTTGTCGCTGTACCTTCTCCAAAATGCACCGTGGGTCCTTAAACTTGTCGCAATAGATCAACTACGTCCTTGAACTCTCCAACTGCACATCTGGTGGCTTAGATGTGCAATTCGGATGTTCAAAGGACCTAGATGGACAATTGTGGCAAGTTTAAATACCTATAGTGTATTTTACTGTATATAAAATACTATGTTATTCACCATTGCTTGCTGTCAATATCCTATTGAATATCTTACTAGTTGCGAGCAGACAAATTTTCGCTATTCATGTTTGTACCTGAACCTTAAGCCCTATTTTAAAATTTTCTTGCTTGGTAGTACTTTTGGTACTTATTTATCTCTGTTCTACATAAACTGCAATTGATTGGCCCCCATTACTTCATTTTTTCTGCTGGGAAACCTTTACGTTGGTTATGTTAAGGACTTCGGTTTCTGTCAGTTCTGTGTATCTTCCCATTTTTGACATCCTTTGTTTGCTTTGCTGTTTTTTCTCTTAAAATATTTACTTAATATCGTCCATGATTCTATCTTCTCTTGATATGTTTATGAAAACTTCTAGTTGCGTACTAAGAAAGAAGATTGTTTATTTTGTAAACATTCTTTGTCAGGTGTGCAAGCTGCTTACTGGGGAATGCTTGAAGAGGGACGGATAACTCAAGCTACAGCAAATATTTTAATGACATCAGTTGATGAAACTATGGATCTTGTTTCTAGCCAATCATTATGCGATTTGAAGGGTTTGCGGTCCAATGTCCATTTTCCAAATTACTTTAAATTCCTTCAGACGAGCAGGTTGCCACGAAAGCTTATCACATACTTTACAGTAGAAAGAGTGGAGTCAGGATGTTACAACTGTGCTGCATTTCTTCGTGCTCATAGAATTGCAAGGAGGCAACTAGACAATTTTCTTGGTAAAATCTTTGACAAGCTCTTTAAATGTTATTATGTGCTATTGTGGATGGTCCAAAATATAATAACTTATTAAAGTTGAACCGGTGCAAGTTTACTTTCTTTTGCAGTTATCATGAAAAGCCTGTCTTAAGTCATCTTTCTCTCAGACAATTTTGAATCCTTCTATTTTCTCCCTTCACTGTATTGTAGATATTTGGAGTTTAACTTGCATGTATGATTCTAATCCACTTCACCAGTTTCCATTTTTGTATAAATAGTTTTGTTCGTCTTTCCTCAGGTGATAGTGAGGTTGCAAGAATTGTTATTGATGAGAGTAATGTTGAGGGGGAGGAAGCTAGATTTTTTTTGGAAGATGTCCGTGTTACATTCCCTCAGGTTTGTGGTTACAGTTGTTCCTGTCATTTGACTCGACTATTATGGAGTCTTCAGTCTCCAGCACAAAATGTTGATAATTCATCCAACTAGAACTACCTTTGCCAAACTTGAGGATGAAAGCACATTTTGTGAACTGAAAGGGACTAGTTTGCTCTGTCTTTACAGCTTATGCTTGTACTTGTATGGCATCGAAAGGCTGAGTGGCTGTACATGGTTAACTTGGGGTTTTGGAATGGAGGGATTTTTGGTAGGAATTTTTGAAGAATTGTTTTGTTTCCTGCAAAATTAATGTGAAATTCTCGCAGGACTCTTGACATTCCAAACAGGCCCTAGACTTAAAAGACTTCAGAATATTTTATTTCATATTCAGACGAGTAGTAAACTAGTAATGAGTAAAAACCTCATTATATGAATAAACTAAGCAATCTCCCATTGATTAAAAAATATACCCTCGTGAATCTTGGGGTTCATTGTACTGAAACTGTTTCCACATATTTTTTAGGTACCTTGTGTGCTAAAGACTCGACAAGTAACATATTCGGTATTGATACCTTGAGTGAGTATATTCAAAACCTCCAGAAGACTGGGTTACTGGAAGAAAAGGAAATGGTCCATCTAGATGATGCTTTGCAGGTAGCTGGAATAGTTGACTTGTACTTTTTGTTCCCAAGTGAAAATGAATTGACTTTATGGTTCCACTTCACAAATAACAACAAATATGCTAACTATGGTAAGTCAATTCATTTGGCAGACTGACTTGAAGAAGCTCAAGAGGAATCCACTGCTGGTGAAAATACCAACAGTTAGCGATCTTTTAAACACCCACCTGCGCTGCCTGCTGCTGTGCGTGATGCTTTCTTAAGTAATACAAAAGAAACAGTAAAAGGACATGGAAATCCTTTATAGGGAAGACTCAAGGCCAACTGGTATATTGCTTGTTTCTATTGGAGTAGCAAAGGTCTGTTTCTGCCTCAAGACTACTTTATTACATTTTGGTTGGAGTATTATACTTTTCTGCTCTGATTGGTTCTATAATGTGCATTTACCTCCCGTTGGCCCCTTTTTTCAACAGTGGACAAATCAGAGACTAAGCAGCATGCATTCATTGGATCCAATTTTGTCACATGGAAGCATTTTGGGTCTATATGAGGCGATAACTGGAAAGTCTTATATTTGTGACATGATAACGGATTCTGTGGTGCACTGTTTCTTCATCAAAGCTGAAAAGATAGAGCAAATTGCGTCAGTCAGATCCTTCTATTGAGGCTTTTCTCTGGCAGGTATCCTTTAATAATGCTGCCTGCTTGTGCCCTTATTAAATTCATTGACTCGTACATTTCCTGCAACTGCATAATTCTTTTGTTGTTGTTGTTGGTTCCTTCTTAATTCCATGAGGGGAGCGAAGTAGATGTTTTTTGTGGTTCTCACTTAATATCACCAGGATTCAGAAAACTGAAGTTTACCGGCTGTGAAACGTTAACCAGGTAAGCAGTGTTTTTTGGACACAGTCTGCTTACAGTTGCTTTAAGTTTCTACTCGAACCTCAAATCTGCAAGACTCAAAATCTTGAAAAATTCATAATAGAGGGCCTGGCTGATTGTTTACTGGTCTTCGCCAAGAAAAATTGGAACTGGCCAGGTTCCGGTGGCTTCTTTTTTCCTCCCCAACCTGAAAACTGACCGGAATATCACCATAGGAGGCAAAGGACACTACAGGCAACACCTACAGAATATTTACAGTCGTATATTAAGTTATCAACAATTGACTGGTTATGGAGAGGCAACCTAGCACGTTCAGTTTGCCACCATGTGTTGGCGGGCACGGATATAAATAGTTTTACTTATAACAATGCAGTCTGCTACAATGATTTGACTACCACATTACAAATTTAAATTTCTGGAGGCTCTAACTGCTTGGCGACATTTTATATTTAAGATTTCTCTATTCAGATTTCAATTTCAGCAAGGTTAGTTTAACAGAAACTAGAGGCGGCTTATTCGAGTAGGCAAGCAAAGGAGGATGCTTGATTCTGTATGCTTCCTGGTAGCTTTCGCGCTCATCCCCTGTTTGTCAAAGTGCAATTTCTTTTTTGTCCAATAAATTTAGGAGGAAAATAAGGGAAAATAGGACAGGTACAACAATTAACTGAAACCCATATTTGTACAATTCTTCTACTATCACAACACAATACTTTGATTTTTCTACTTTCCCTTGATTATGATAGTAAAGGGAAAAGGGTCCTGAGCCGCCGTCGCCTCATATGCCCCCGTGGCAACTAACTTATGTATTTTTGTAACACTGGCGGCCGCAATACGATACCCCAAACAGTTTTCGGATGAGCCTACACACACATCACAACTTGCTCGGCTTTCGTCCACTTCTTCATCCAAAATATGGGACTAACCACCACTAATGCTCCAGTCGGGCCTTGGGCCACATTACATGGTTCACCTCTAGTCAGGTCGGGTGTGACAATGTTACTTTGTGTCTCAGAATTTATATCTGGTGGTCCGTAATGATTTGAACATGGAAATTACAGGAAATCACTCTAGTCATTGCGAGGCTTTTGCTCCCTAGATATTAGAGAAAATGGCTATGCATGAGATGAGGGGTCTCATTGCTGAAAGATCTACTATGAACATCTACATTAAGGGAGAAAACATTAAACCTGAGCAAAATTACATTGGCATCTTACTGGAAGGAATTTTTAGAACAAATAACCAAAATATGATCACACCTCCTGGAGTGCTACTGCCATTGAACACCGACTTGAACCTATTTGGTCTGCAGTCTTCAGGTTCTGTAAATTTTCATCGATTGAGCAGTGATTTTCTTTAAAAATTAAAAAGAAAAGAAATCGCAATGTCCAGTCATATGTTCGTCGGTTACTTGGATTCAAGTGTTAAATCTTATTTACAGCCAAGAACCATATGGACTACTTCTATACGGCCCCCAGTTACCAGGTGGAAGCTCTAGCTAGGATCATCTTCTTTGAAAGAGGTGGCCAGAGAGAGAGGCGGCTGACCTGCAAAGAAGTGCATCGCTCCTCCGACCACCACGGACACTGAGCAAAGAGCATATCGCTTACTCAGTTGGCCTGAGAGCTTCCGGAACTCCAGAGCGCCTCAGAATGCCAGCTAAACTGAAACCAGAAACAAGCCGGGTAGCTTCTCTGCTAGAGCATTGCAGTTCAGCATGTACGGCAGCATGGTGTGTATTGTATGGATCTCCTTGTCAATCTCAGAGCTTAGTTAACAGTTACTTGCATGTATGATCGAGGTAAATTTGTGATCATCTTATTCGCAGATGAATGACATGTACTCTGCTCGGAGGCGGCACAGTTTATCCTATCCAAGAGTGCCTTCAAGGCCATCCATGACACTGCCTCTGCAGCCTGTGCAGTTCGAGGGCTCCAACATGACGAACAGAAAAGCTTCTCCTGCTCCTGCTCCCGGCATGCTGTCCTTCGGTGAGTCGTCCGGCGCACCCGAAGGCAACTGACAGATGCGCATGGATGCTGCCTGTACCAACTCACAACTTTATTATTGCTACAAACCGCTTACGTACAATACACATTTTTTACAATATATATTTCATAAAATAAAACTAATATACGTGGAAAGCTACTTGAAAAAGAGAAAATATAAATGCTAAATCAATAAACAAATATTACGTTAAAAATAATCTTTTAGACATGAAAAAAATAATACTCAGGCATACAAATTGAACTTGAGGGGTAATTAGGAGGTGATAAGTATAATTAGTAGGTAATAAGTATGAGGGTGATTATGGGAGAGTCTATTTGTCCACTACATTGGATAAAAAATTATGAAATTTAATTAATGTTTTTGAAAGTTTGAGATTGAAAGTATCATGTTTTTATATATTATTACGGATATATTAGTTCTATAAAATATTATATTATCTCACCACATCAAACCGTTGTCATGGGGCTCAGCTTGCTCCATGCCCTCCGCTCTACATGGAACTTCGCTCAGGCTAGTGCCATGCCTTTTATTTTTAAGGCAAAAGGCCCTCAGGCCTTAGAAAGTGTTGAATTCTATTAAATTGTTTTGGTACACCGCTTTTTTTACAAAGGAGCCCACACAAGAAAAAGATAACACAAGGGCTTCTCTGTATTACATGAAAGACCTTGGATAAGAAAAATAAACTGCAAGATGGTCCCTGTGCTATTGACCTCACTGTTGACGTCAATGCCGACGGCGAACGGACTGCTTCTGCCTTCACACCTGGGATTTGAGCTCGGTTTCCCTTCACATATGACTACTAAGGGCAGCAGAGAGCAGGCCTCCATATTGGAGGTTGAAGTGGGTGACAGAGGGGACCGGCTAGTGAAGACACCACTGGTGATCAACTCATATTCGTCATTCTAGCTATTAGGGACATGTGGTGAGGTGATCTTAGCCCTGGCAACCTCCCAAATCGACTAGGCAGGTTGTGGAAATTGACTAGCTCAAGGGTAAGGAGGGCCATGTCGCCCACAAGGATAACGAGCGGCAGGACACAAAGCAATCAATGCGAAGACTAGCCAAAAGAGGAGAGGGGGGACTCATCGGAGTCGTCGAGGCCGAGAGATCTGAAGCCACCGTCACATGCAACGGTGGATCTTAGCTGGAGAGGCGATGGGGTAGAGTCTTGTATATACAAGGAGGTGGAACTCCAACCTGACTAGGGAAACCGCCAGGAGATGGTGTGACCACGGCATCGGAGGAGGCGACGCTGAAGCAGGAGGAGAAACCCCACCGAAAGAGAGGGAGGCACCTACTCGACTCCTAACACTACTATATCTACATATATGTACATGGATGGGTCCTCACCCGATTCAATGCTGGCGAAAGCTGGAGAGGAGAAGGGAAGGGGCTGAAGGAGCCCTGGAGGAAGGAGGCCTGGGAAAAAAGGGATTAGGGGCAGAGCTCACAAGAGAGGGCGGCCTTTGCACACTGTGGTTTGTCTTTTAGTGCCACATCTTTGTGGTTGTGCTTGCCTCACGCTGCCAGTTGTATGCAAATGTTGATTCCGGTATTTCTCTGCTTGGTGTCAGAACTGGACAGTGAAGGGTCCCACCGTGCTCAGAGGTGGTGCATGTTCAAAACTCAAATTTTGATCGCGTCAGTGAAAATCAATAAATTCATTAAAGAGCACCAAATGTACGGTTAGGAATTAAAATACATCATTAATAGTTAATAATGTAGCTTATTTTTAATATGTAGAGCCTAGTTTTAACTCTAAAACCTAGGGCAGTTCTTAAACAATGAATATTAAATCTCGTACTATGTGTTGGACTACTATGCACGTTTCTCCTCAGCCCTGTGGCTCCTTGGGATCACGCCCACGCACCACAACGGCACGCACCGGCTCCATCGGATCACAACTCCGTATGTTCTCTTTTACCGTTGCATGTTAACTTATATGTACTAACTTTATATATCTCTGTCCCTCCTGTACCTCTATATATGTATATGTGTTTATTGGATTACATCAAGGGAGAGTAATACACTTCAGCTCTATGAAACCTGGTTAATAATTGAACTACGAAACTTGTACTATTATTGTTCTCCGATAAATACTTCAAAATCTATTGAACTTCTCAAAGTTGATGAAAATATGGCATCAAACCAGATTAAAACTTATTTTCAAAACAAAATAACTAAGTTGTGGGATACTGGAATTTAGCTCTAAGACTAATCAACACATGAGTAGACATTAGCAGAAACTAGCAAAATAAAATGCACAGACGACGGGAATAATGAGAAAGAGGATATATGTACAGATATTAAAAGCGTAGCGGGCCCGTATGTACTGTTTATGATGGGACGTAATGCATGTATTTGATTTATGACTTCTGGTCTTGCACAGATCTCCAAAGTCGCCTTAACGGCCCAGATTTCAGTTCCGAACGGAGCCACAATTTCACAAAATCCATATTCAGCTTACGAGCACTACTAGACAATGCAGTTTATTAGGGTTTTACATGGTTCCATTTTGATCCACTACAAATTAGCTGATGTACCCAACTACCCAAGCCTGTGTTCGATTAAATTTCATCAGATCGTACTTTAGACTTTGGTGAGTCGAAATTGAGCCAGAGCCCGGAGAAAACTCACTAGGATGAGGTGCATACACGGCTGCAGACAAACTCTTTATAGATGGATCAAAATCGTCATACGAATTCATCCACATAATATCATTTACTCAGCATTACATCACAGAAAAGAACTTAAAGTATATACATTTGGAAACAAGTGTTTGATCAATACATTTAGATAAAATTTGGAATAAATAACAACCAATTCAATACACTAATGCTATAACAAATAAATGTTGAACTATGCTCCTACACATTCACCGTAGTACTCATCGTCAGGGTTTACGATCTAGGTATTGATAAAGAAAGCAAAACACTCTGGAATGCACTTTAGTTTAGTTTCATCAAGATGACTCTTGTTGTCAATTGTCCAACCCTGTCACTAACAAAGATCAATTTCTTAAAATCATGTATATACAAATTGACAAGTATTAACAAATTATATATGGAACAAATCTTCAATTTTGTTTTTTGTGTGATGAAACTTGTGATCATCTCTATGTTGTAGCAAACATAGAATCCACATGTTTTGGTTGCTTTTACCTATTGTTTGCACTGAAATAATTTGTTAGTTCGAGAGGAATTAATGACGCCGAAATGTGCTATATTAATATAGTAGCAGAGGTACCGGAAAGTTCAATTTGTGCTGCAGCTTAGCCTTTCCCACCATGAGCAACGTACTCGATGAACACCTTGTCAAGTACGTCTCGGATAGGCTTGAAGTCACGAGTATGACTTATTGAGGAATCAAGGTATAAAACCTTGTTTCATTTTAGTATATGAACTATTAAGACTCAATGCAAGCTACATAGGTATGTCGTCATGGTTATTAAACATATTGTATTATCATAAAGTTTAGAAGTTACCAATTAAGTATGAGAAACAGTGCAAGACTTACCCGGGTTGTAGGAAAATGATGTTCGGTATCATTTTAAGCCACCACCGGTTCCTTCTTTAGCTTGACTTCACTATACGTGCATCTATACGAAATGAAGGATATTATATATTGTCTCATATGTATTATAAATGTAGATCATGATTGATTCAGTAGATTTACAATATATAGCATCTCAAAAGGTTCCTTTCGAGGGCGTCGAGGTTGAAGAGCTCGAACAAATCCTGAAGTATACATAGAAGTAGTCGTTGATGTCCTGGTGGAATAAGTACTCCTCCTTGAACTTGGCAGATATACATTTTAGCCTTTCTTGTCCTGGCTGAAGATTGTTCGTCTGTTCCATGTACCACACATGCAATCTCTGACAAGTTGTTTACAAGTTTTCTATTTCATCTATCGAAAACAATGTTTCTCCATTGTTGAATTTACGAGCCAACGGCATGAAGGGGAGATCGTCAATATTTTTTGAGAACCTAGGAGATAGTGGATTGGCACTCTTACTGCTCTTCGCACTACTCTTGGTATTCTTGCCGCTCTTGTCCCTCTTGTCACCTTTAGTTTTCTTGCTAGCATATGTGTACTTCACCAGAGAAGGCTATCAGCATTACTAGCTCAATTGTAGTTGACACTACTGGCTCTGTTGTCCTTTCCTCAAGTAGGGCCAAGGTATCAGCCTGTTGCACTATCGCTACTAGCTCTATCATTGCCCTAGGTGGACTCACTGGATGTGGTTGTGATGCAGGCTGATTGACTAGTCTGATGTCCCTCTTTGGCGCCAATCGCCTCTTCTAGGATCGTGATCTTGTCAGTTGGGGGCAGGGTAGTGAGAGGACTTGAAACCTTCAACCACATCGTCGACATGTCTCCTTACAACGTTAGGTGCTAAGAGGCGACTGTGCACCAAAGACCCCGGTAATGATGGATACGTGATCCCAAAAGCAAGATCGAGGGCGATATCACTAGCTACCTCATGGATATCTTATATTCAGTCACCTCCCACAAAATGATACAGTAATTTGCTAAGTCTTCTCTCAAGTTATCCTTACTAAGCATGCTAGAACTGGTTTATATCTTACTGAGATGAGGTCCCAAGGAAATGTCTAGTTCCCTTCTTCTGTGATAGTACTGTTGGATGCGTAACTACTCCGGCGATTTCCAGGGCTTGCTGCAGCATTACAAAGGGCAAGCTATCCTTAAACTCTTCCTTAAACAACATGACCTTCCTTGATACATCCTCTTGTATATGTCTTTCAAGCACTTCTTCATCTATCGGAGTCGTAGTTTGAGACCAAGTTTGACTCCTCTTGGCTCTCTTCCTTCTCTCTACTCCTCCACGGTCTTAGGGAATCCCATAATTCCAGGGAACGTCACCTCCTACGCCTCGTGTTGATTTTGGTGCTCAGGGTTTCCCAAGACCGTGGTGAGGAGGTCTTGGGTCCTAGATGTCTGCACCTCATCATTTTGCGTGTTTTGTGAAGTCATCTATATCTGAAATAAGCCCCAACAAGTTATTTGACATGCTATGAAGGTATCGACAAAGTACATACAAACCTAGTGGGCATTACTTTTAAGTTTAGCAGTTTTCATCTTAATTAATAGTTTCTATATAGCACTCTGTCATTTTCATAGCGATTAATCCATGGGCCTAATTATGACAAGTTTTAGAAAACAACCTAGCATAAATGACACACTACTAAGGGAAAATAATAATTATCATCTTAAGAATGATTTAGGCCACTGACGGTGCGAGGAGTGGAGACTGACGGTGGCTAGGGCTTGAGAGGAGGCTAACATTGGCTAGGGTCGGGAAGGACATGGAAGTCGGTGGCGGCCCGCGTCGGGCTCTGGCCCCATGGCAGCTGCAAGTCGGCAGGGAGGAGGCAGACGACATCGGGGATGGTGATGTCTGGATGGGGAGGTGATGAACCGGTCGACAAGGATGCTCCACTTGGGCTTGGAGGAGAGGAGGCGGGCAGCATCGTCGAGGGTCTAGCGGTGAGGAGGACACAGTGGTGATGATGAGGAGGGTGGACAAGGCGGCAGCGGCGGTGACGACAAGCACTAGAGTGAGTGTGCAGGATGTCAAAAAAAAACCCCAAATCCAAATATATATAGGGAACTCATCTCAAATGGGTGAAGTGAATCACCCGTCTGAGATGACAGTCATCACAAAAGTTTTGGAGGCCCACCCATCTGTGTTGAGTGAGTCATCTCAGAAGGGTGAGGAGACTCCATATCACACATGAGTTTGTTGTGTTAACCGTTGTCGGTGTTTTGATCCGGCAATCATGAATATGGGCCGGCATACGCGTAGTAGATCTAGATGGGTGCACACGGGACATAGAGTTTATATAGGTTCAGGCCCTCGGTAAGAGGTAATACCCTACGTCCTGTGTTTGGTGGATTGTATTGCTTGTGCACCGTATGCAGCAAGACCTCGAGAGGAGCTCTCTAGGTTGCTAGGGTATATATGTGTATCTAAGTCTCTCTGTAGCGTCTCGCGTGTTCGCGTATGTGTAGCACCTACCGATCGGGGGATCCCTGCCCTGCCTTATATAGGCGGCAGGGGCAGAGTTATATGAGCCCGGATCGGTTTACAAGTAGATCTCCTAATCGGTTACAACTAAAATCCGAGATATCGGGTATGTACATGTTTATGTCTTGTACTCCAAGTTGATGATGCGCCCCGTGTAGAAGTCGGACTCCGAGCAGTCGGCCCGGCCCACCCTATGTCCGGAGGGCCGGCTTTGTCCTCCTTGACGATACCCGGGTGCGATGTCATCGTCACTAGCCCCCGAGTCCTTCACGATCTGGCTGCAGCTTGTCTTGGTAATGCCTCCGCCCAAACCAAATACTTTTTGCCTTCTCCTTTGGGCAAGTTTCCTGAGTGTTATCCGCCTGAGCGCACCTCCTTGTTGCTTGCAGGGAGATTATGAAGGACTCATAGAACTCCTGTGGAATAAAATAATAAGCTGAGTAATATTCACCCGTAGGGCAGAAATATCATGGCAGGTGAGCTAATAACGGGTAAGTCCAGGTGGTATCCAGTCATTTCCAGCGGGTAGTGACCCAGCGGGGGCATATCATGAATCCCGACCGAATTCCCGAGTGGCTCAGGTCCAGCTAATGTCCCTATGGGGAAATACCCTTGGAATTTGTGTCAGAACCAAAACACAAACTGTAGTGCTTCGGCCCCGAGTTGTTCGGTGTTCGACTAGTGGCCTGCTGGAGGTGCACTTCAGTCGCCCTTCACTCGGGTGTATTCAAGTGGTTGTGGACCCCTGAAGGTCAACCATTGAAACCCTTCGAACTGTAACGCCTCGGTCCCGAATTGTTCGGTAACCGACTAGCGGCCCGTTGGAGGCACGTACAGTCGCTCTTTATTTGGGGTGTATTCAAACGGCTGTTAACCCTTGGAGGCCGACCGTTGAAACCCCAGGTCAAACAGACACTGGAAGCGAAAACGTCGCGCCGCCCAGGCTGTCGTCCCTTATGAGACAGGGAGGCATGGTGAAAACCATTTTACCCCCAATTCATTTCACATTTCGCCTTCTCAGCGCCCCGCAGCCTCTTCGCCTTCTCCGTGCCCCGCAAGCTTGGAAATGCTACCTCGTACCAAGCCCGCGCTGCCGTCATCACCGTGCCCATCACGCCGCCGTGTAGTGCCCCACGCGTCCGTTCCCCCTCCATAGCCGGCGGCATCTAGATCAGAGATCCAAAACCCTAGATCTAGGCCGCCGCCACTGAATGCCCACCATCATCAAGGAGACGGATCTGTTTGGAGAGGAGGAGAACATGGTGCCGTGGTCCACGCTAGGTGAGGAGAGCTTCCCAATTGACCCGATGGCGCCCTGGACGAAGTCCACGATGACGGAGGTGAAGCTGCAGGCCATGGTGGAAGCGGAGGTGCTGCCTCCGTAGGAACTGATCGAGTGGCAAGCTACCGACGGAGAGGACTTCCCCACCCCTAACACGGGTGAGATTGTCGTACTCGCCTCCTTTTTCTTCTGCGGGTTCTCTGTTCCGGCCCATCCTTTTCTGCGTGGTCTGTTGTATTTCTGCGGGCTGGACTGCAAAACATCAACCCAAATGGCATGCTGCATGTTGCCTGCTTCACACCCTGTGCGAGTGCTTCCTAGGAATAGAGCCGCATTTCGCTTTGTGGAAGCATATTTTCATAGTCAAGCCCCAGCCGAGTAAGAACAAGCCAGCCGTAGTAGGGGGTGCTGGGTTCCAGTTGAGAGCCGGTGCTCTTAAGAATTATCTTGAGATCCCCTTCCAGTCATCCAATAAAGGGTGGCACTCGGAGTGGTTTTACTGTTCCAACCCTGAGCCCTCGCTCCCAAGGTTCGAGGGCCAGCCTCCTGAGAGCAAGATGAGCTGAGCCGAGCTTCCGAAGGATTGGGAGCGTCCCGGGGTTGAAGTCCTTTGGGGACACCTCACCCGAGTACTCCAGGCTGGAGTTATCGGAGTCGGGGTCGTCTCGACGTTGGTCGGTCGTCGGGTCCAGCCTGTAAAGCTGAGGGTTCATCCAATGTACGAGTACGTCAACCACCAAGACGTGACCCGGGAGTCCGCCGACGTGCTTACGGAGGACGAAGTGAGGCGCCGAGTTGGGAGGCTAATGACCCAAGACACGAACCTTGACACCTCTGGGCATCCGGTGCCCTTCAGCTTATCCAACCCCCCAAGCCGGGTGAGTAGCTGATCTTCTGATATTGATACTTGCAATTTGTGTTGTAGCCGAGTCCTACTCTGACTCTTTTTATGCAATCTGACCTCACAGGATCTTTTTGGGTTCAGTTCTAGGGCCCCTCTCCCAGAGGACGAGCCTTGGAATCGACCACCATACACCGGTGGCTCAATTAGCGTGTAGCCGCCCCAAAAGAAGGCCAGAACCTCCACCACCGATGCCGAGTCGTTGAGGGGAAAGAAACCGCGGCCGAGGAGCTCAGCGCCCCACCGCCGACTGTGGCGGCTCCTGAAGAAGGTTTTCAGGAGGATGAAGACGAGATCCCCCTCAGTCGGAGGAGGGGGAAACAACCAACCGATGCCACCTCTGGGGGACAGGGCAACTCCTCTGCCCGTCTTGTCCCAGCGGCACCAGCCAGCACCATTGAGGAAGATCCCCAAGAGGACGAAGACGAGGTCCGCCTCATTCGGAGGAGGGAAAATGCTCGGCCGATGATGCTTTTGGGGGACAGGGCAGTTCCTCTGCCCGTCCTGCCCCAGTAGCGTCCACTGCCACCGAGGGGCAAGGAGGTTTCTCGGTGTCGCTGATTCCAGCGGCCGCCGCGACGGAGCGGCAAGCCCCAGAGCCTAAGAAACGCTTCAACTTTCCAAGGTCCACCAGGTAGGTCTCCGAGTGAGCACCTTCTGCCCTTTATCGTAGCAAAGAGTGGTGGTGATCCTAGCTGTCATTGTAGGCCGAAGAACAAAGGGGATATTCCACGGGCAGCCGAGTGCCTAGGGAGCCGGTCAGGGCGAAGGCGTGTTAGGGTCGGGCCCCCGGCCATCGTCTCCCCCAAGAGCTGCCGGCGTCCCTTCGTCGCAGCCTTTTTCCCGACAGGACGGTGCGCCCCTGACCCCGCCGCTTGCCCATCAGATGGAGGAGTTCAGTGCTGGAGCATAAGCTCCCGCTGCGACCAAGCCGGCAGGTCCCAGTCGGGTGCGGATCGTCCCGCCGCGTCCCAATGGGGACTTGGTGCTGCCGGTGAAGGAGATCGATGTTGGCCACGTGCCGCCACCTCGACTAAGCTTCCACGTGGACTTCCAGCTGCTTCGGGTCCGCCAAATGGATCCCTCGAAGCCGGATGAAGTCCTGTGGGAGATTGACGACGTCCGGGAATCGGAAGAGTGGGAGGAGGCAATAAGCACCACCACCCAACTCGGAGAACAGCTCCCGACGTTGTTGAAGACCTTGAAAGAGAGCGTCAACTTGGTAAACGGCAAGCTTCAGCTGTTAATGAAGGTATATTTTTTTGTCCTTGTATTTTCTTCTCTTTTTTGCCTTGAGTGCGCAGACGGTGCATTCACTGGGTAGTAGCCCCCGAGCCTCCGGCCGATTGGAGCAGTCGGGCGGAGATTCTTTGTTAGCCTGTAGATTCCACACTGGGGGCACGATCAGTGCACCCAGGGGGTGTAGCCCCCGAGCCTCCACTCGGTTCATGGAACCGAGCGGAGGGTCTTGATGATTTTTCCCGAGTAGTTAACTTCCTTTGTCATTTTTGCAGAATTTAACCAAGAGGTCTAGGGATAAGACCGAGTTCCTTCAAGACAAGCTTCCCGCATTCGACCGACTCGGCCAGCGCAAGACCGAGTGGGATAACCTGAAGGGCACTCTCCGGGTGACACAGGAGCAAGTGATCACATGGGAGGCCGAGGTTGCGTCTTTGAAGTAGGATGTCTGCAGCGAGGCTGCTCGGGCTCAAGGTAATGAGCTCGAACTTCTTTGATCGCTTTTGCTTTTGTTGTACTGACTGTTTCTAACATCTTCTGTAGCCACTGAAGACGAGGCCTTCAAGCTCAAGGAAGAACTTGAGACGATGAGGGCTCATGTTCTACAACTTGAGGAGGAAAAGGCCGCCACCGAGTCCTCTCTGAAGAGAGCTCAGGATGCCACGCTGGTAAGCCCCGACTCATGTCCGACCAGCCGGAGCCTGCTGGTACCTTGCTGACGTAGCCTTGTTGCCTTTGCAGTGCTTCAGACGCGTCTTGAAAAGCGCATCTAATGGTTGGGTCCTTGAAGGCGGCTGCTCAAACGGCATGTGACGCCCTCTGGGAGGCCGACCCGACTCCGAACCACGCGGAGGCGGTCATGGAGCGCCTTCAGTGAGTGCCTGATCAGGTGAAGACTCTGCTGAAGAAATCTACCCGGGCTAGAGCCCAATTGGCACTCGTAGTGGTAAAGTCCCATTATTCATCGCTTGACATGGGAGCGATCGGGAAGGACTAGCCACCGACACCGCTGATGAAGAGGTCCCCGCGTTGATGGAGGAGGTCCAGCCTGTGACGAACACCCTCGCTAACAGCGTTGTCCTGTAGAAGTAGGAATAAAATGAGTGAACTGTTCCATATACATTTGAAGTACTCGGGAAGACCGAGTGTAACTTGCTTATGCATGTTTTGGTTTACTTATTTTGTGTTTACTAATCTCTTCTTTCGTAAAAATTCGTTTGTGTGTAAGTTAGCCCTTTGTGTGTGCTCTTGCTGACCCGTCGTAGCCCCCATTGCATAGAGATTAGCCGTGGGCTATTTCCCGTGTAGCGTAGGGTTGTGGCGTAGACCGGAGATCAAAGACAAGAGTTAACGCCGAGCTTTTTACACAGTACTAAAAATAATTGTTAAAGGAGAAGAGCCCGATTGCTCTTGGGCACACCCAGTGTGGTGTAGCCCTCGAGTGTCTACTATGCATAGCCGTGAGTGTACATAGCAGGCCAGTCAGAAACCCCAAGAGTTGCTCAGATGGAGCAAAGAAATATTTATTCATTTATCCATACTTAAAGTATGGAAGTACAAAGCTTAAGCATAGAAGCGACGTAGCTGTTCAATGTTCCAGGCGTTGGTGATGAGGTTGCCGTCCTTATCCTTCAGCCGGTAAGCTCACAGGCGTAGTACTTCAGCGACCACGTACGGGCCTTCCCACGGTGGTGAGAGCTAATCGAGCGCTGCGACGAGTGTAGCGTCTTGCCTCGAGGGTGTTCCGCATGTCGCGGTCTGGTCCGAGTCGGCTACGAACCGACCCAGCGTGGCAATGAAACTCTAGGCTGGTGCAACGACCTTCTATGGCGCGTGGGTTCTCTAGCGGGGAAGAGCGCCGGCTCCTAGTGCTCACAGGAGATGCTGGACGGACCTTGGAGATCACGGCCTGCTGGAGAGCTGCCTCTTCCATCAAGATTCGGAGCTATCAGAGATCGTCGTAACCCGAGGTGCCCTCGGGGATGTTGATGGCACGTGCCTTCACCGTGGCGGCGACGAGGTTGTGACTGGGAAACGGAAATATCTGGACGCCGTCCCTCTCGCGCATGCGGAGTGCGTTGTTGACCTGGTGAGCTCGGTCCCGCATGTCCTTGTTATGCTGTCGTTCCTCGTGCTGGCGAGCGAACACGGTCTGCTGCTCGGCCAATCTCTCCTCCTTGGCAATAAGACAGAGCCGGGTGGCTTCTAGCTAATCGGGGGTCTGATCCGCGATGGGGACTGACTGGTCACTGTTGTTTACCAGCGCATCCGAGTCAGCCATGAAGACCTCCTGAGAAGGATGGTGCTTCTCGAACTCTCGAAGCCATCTGAGTCATAGTCGAGGATGGGCAAGAGGGACTCGATCGTGCCAACCAGTCGGGATCCCTGCTCGACGTGTGAAAACCCGTGTTCAAGCAGTAGATCCAACTTTCACGTAACCTCGTCCTCAGAGATGGCCGCCAAAGTCATCGACTCGGAGGAGAGTCCCAATGGGAAAGGCGGTGAAGCCTCCGCTGACCGGCTAGAAGCCGAGTTGTAGAGGTGAAGTTTGCCGAGCTTGTCGGTGATGAAGTCCAGTTTTCCGAATCGGAAAACCTGTCCTGGGTCAACGACAGAGTCCAGGGGGCCAAAACTCATGATTCGGCTCGGAGCGAAGTCGTCGTTGTCATTTGAGAAACACATCTGGATCTGTTTAGATGGATCTATGCGCACTGCCCCTACCTAGCGCGTCAACTGTCGGTGTTTTGATCTGGCAATAATGAACATGGGCCGGCGTACGCGTAATAGATCTAGATGGGTGCACACGGGACACAGAGTTTATACAGGTTCAGGCTCTCGGTAAGAGGTAATATCCTACGTCCTGTGTTTGGTGGATTGTATTGCTTGTGCACCGTATGCAGCAAGACCTCGAGAGGAGCTCTCTAGGTTGCTAGGGTATGTATGTGTATCTAAGTCTCTCTGTAGCGTCTCGTGTGTTTGCGTATGTGTAGCGCCTACCGATCGGGGGATCCCTGCCCTGCCTTATATAGGCGCCAGGGGCAGAGTTACATGAGCCTGGATCGGTTTACAAGTAGATCTCCTAATCAGTTACAACTAAAACCTGAGATATCGGGTAGGTACATGTTTATGTCTTGTACTCCAAGTTGATGATGCGCCCCCGTGTAGAAGTCGGACTCTAAGCAGTCGGCCCGGCCCACCCTATGTCTGGAGGGCCGGCTTTGTCCTCCTTGACGATACCCGGGTGCTATGTCATCGTCAACCGTCTGAGATGACTCCCTCATCACGAAAGGGTTTTTCCTCTAACTCGTCTATGATGAGGTTTAATAAGGCTAGGATTTTTCATGTTTTTAGGAGAAGAAAAATAATAGATTTATTTCACATAAACCAAAAAATAGCTTTCATCATTCATATGCACATTGAATTAATTAGATACCTTTTCATCGTTCACAAAAATATAAAGCCACAAAAAAGTAGCTTTTCCATCATGCACTACATGACTTGATTATTTCCTTTGAAAATAACCCCTTCACGATGATTGCTGAGGATGTCACACGTCACGTCTTTCGAAGGAGGTATGTGGTCAAATTGGTCGTAGTCATCCTCATCGACAACATTGTTGGCTCCTATAATACTCACTTTCCATTCCTTACAATGTGGTGCTTTTTATTTGTTGGATCGATTATACAGAAGACTTGGTGAATATGTTTTGCGAGTATGAATGATTCATCTTTGTAGCCAACATATTTGAGGTCCACGTAGTCACGCCATATCTGTCAACTCTCACATGTGGAAGCTGGACTCAACAACACCGAAGTATGGAGATCTTGAATTTTACGTAGTCGAGCTCTCAAATCTTCTCTATAAACCCATAGTACGGGCGTTTCCTCCCAGTTGTATTGAGAGCACCTCGCTGACACCACTATTCTGATATCTGTTGTTTGCATCCCGAGCTTTCGAATAAAATATGTACCATTTATGTTGTATCCTTGATACGTTCGGATTGCATTGCTAGTTTTCTTGCCAATCATATAAGCAATTCATCATTTGACGAGCTCCTATTGATTTTGTCCTTTAGCCATTAGTTGAAGAGTGAGTTATGTTGTTTCATGATCCAAGTTGCGGATTTTCTAGGATTTTATTGTCGCAACATGTCCATGTGCTCATTGATGTACGATGACACTACAACCATATGTTGCAATAATGTGAGACCCCTAGTTTTTAGAGTTAGTCATGAGAGGCGTGAGGTAGAAGTCAGGTCAACTCACGTTGCTGTGTTGACCCGATTCTATCGAGCTACGTCGAGAGTTAGGCCGAGAGGAGGGATTTTGTTGTGCATTCATGGCATACATGTGATTCATGGCATTCATCGTTCATATACGTTTAAATATAATTGAAATTAAAACTTTATTAATTAAAGAATGTTACAATGTCTTAAGTATAGCATTGTTACAAGACTAAAATGAAGAAGAAGAAAATAAAAATTACATGATGGAATGTCCATCTATACATCAATACTAACCCTAATCTTTGGATACGGAGATGTAGAAGAACACTGAGTCGGAGGGGGGGAGATTGTCTTCGGAAATGTAGGCGACATCTGAGGTCGTCGAGTATGTGCACTCGAGACCGTTGGAATTACGCCATTGCTGTAGGAGGCAAAAAGGTTTTCGAAAATGAGGTTTTGAAATACAGGCGGTCCCACCGGCAAAGTTTCGCCGACATCTGCAGATTTTAGTTGCAGGGGTAAAATAGTGACAAGGACCTAAATAATTTTAGTTTGGAAAATAGTTTTGTAAAACAATTTTGTTTTTGAAAATGTCCGAGGGCCACATGGCTAAGACCCTCGTCGGACGAATCTAATATATGTATATGGAGAAAAGAGGTGAGAGGATAAAATAGTTTTGATTTTTCCTATACTACTGCCTCCATATGTTTTGTTTTGCAAAAAGAAATTGATTTCCTTTAAAAAAAGGGAAGTTAAAGATTGGCTCAAACATATCCATCGAAAGATATTTATCCATCGGCCTTCACAATTGCGAAAGTCAAATTTCTTAATCGAGAAGGCAACCAGGCCCAAGGGTATCACCACAGCAGTCATTCGGTAGTGACACCAGGAGTAGTTTTAGGTAGCATGAGGTGGCCAAGGATAATCACCAAAGGAACTTAGAAAGTTTCGGTATAAGTAGTACCGAGACAACCGAGCAAAACCAATACTCCAGTGGTTGAAAAAGCATCTAGGCCCCTAAATAGTTTTGATGGTCAATGGCAACCCAAACTGGAATCTAATGTTTACAATGAGTGTAAGCAGAATGAGTAGCTTCCAGGAAGAGGATTCATCCAGGAAAGGATGACCACCCAAAAGTACAAAGGTGGTTTCTAGGACAAGGAGATAGCTGCGCTAGACAGCTGCGCCACAGCTGTGAAGAAGCCGGTGCTATGCAAGGAGTTACAAGCAAGGTGATGGTGGCTTGATGCGTCAAGGGCTGTCGGCGGAATGGGACCCACGGTCCCCCGAACCGCCGGCGCAGGCCAACCAGAGGCCACAGGGCGTGACACGTGGCGGCCTTATCGGCAAAAGCCCCGCTGGAGAAGCAGGTGGGCCCGGTGGTCAAACCCGGGCACTCGGGGGATTCCCCCGAGTGCCACGTTCGTGCGAGCCATCTAAGGGCCTTGCGGTCCCGAGGGTCCAAGGCCCAAGAATCAAGGAAGCGATCGGGGCCCTCTCCCCGAGCGACCGGCATCCCGCAAGGCGTGGGCCCAGAAGAGTGCTCGGGAGGGTCCCCGGGCGGACCCCCCGAGCACCTCCCCCGAGCGGAGTCCCGAGCGACCCCCTGACGGACGCTCCCCGAGCGCCCGGGGTCGGCCAAGGCAGTCCGGGACAGCTGGCGCTCTCCGAGGCCGAAGGGGCTGCTCGGGGGAGGTGGCGCTCGGGGGTCGTGGGGCCCCCCTGTGGGGCCCTCCTCCGGGCTGCCGCAGCAGTGAGCTGGCTTCTTCCATAAGCCTTAGTCCCGGCAGAGGCATTTAATGCCTGTCATTCAGGCATTAAATGCTAAAGTCCCGTATGGGCATGATATCGATCAGGCCAGTCCCATCCCCGCAGGGCAAATCCCTTTTTGCCATAGCCCCTGTCAGGGGATGGGGTCCGTCTGACAGGGTTGTTGACCGGCCAGGCGCGCTGCCCCGCGCGCCCGCGTCGCTGTCACCCCTTTCCGCCCCTTTGGGTCAAATCACCGCGCGCCTCGTGGCCCGCGTTTGGTCGCTGACGCGCGGGGCCCAGGGGCGGATACTTCACCGACTTAGTCAGGAGGGGCCCGGCAAGCCTCTCTTCGCGGGTCCCGCTGAGCATAAAACTGTCAGCCCCCCCCCGGGTGGAGGGCATGGCGAGAAGACACGCGGCGCGAACACCGGCGCGGCGCATTAAATGAAGAGGTAGGCGTTTCCTTAGCGCTCACGATACCAGGTGCCATAGCCTTTGCTTGGCCTCTGTGGTGAACCCCCGGCTATATAAGGGGAGTTCCCAGACCATGCAAAGGGTTCGGGTTCCAGAGAGAAAAAGGGGCGCTGGTTAGATTTCTTTATTCGGTATCAGAAGATCAGCTAGCCTGTTTGTAAGGAAGAACACCCCTGTAATCTTGATGGGATCAATACACCCACAACGAAGCAGGACGTAGGGTATTACACCTCCGGGTGGCCTGAACCTGGAAAAATCCCTGTGTCTCTGGCATCAAGCATCATAACCACCCTCATCCTTGAAACGCCATCACCGGCTCATAAGAAAAACTCTATATCGCCCCCGGCCGAACCAACAAGGGGGTCCATTCGGACCACCGCTAGAGACGTTTACTCGTCGTCAAGGGCCGTGACTACAGTTGGTGGAAGCTGAAGCCTAGGTTTGCTAGTTTTCTTGAGTCCTTAGGAAACACCTGTACTACTAAGAGGATGAAGTAGCAATGATTCCTTGAAGTTCCTTTGCTCAATGCTCAGAGTGTTGGACAGTGGCACTGATGCCTTGAGGTCAGCGACCCCGAGCTCCGACGCATCCCGAGCGCTCAAGTGGTCGGCTTCCCCGATCACTTTCGACTGTTCGGACCACCCCGCGAGCATCTCCGGCGTGGGACGCCTCCCGCTCGTGGTCTCCCCCACCATCTGCAACATTAAGGTAACCCGCATGCTGATTGACGGGGGCGCAGGGCTTAATCTCCTGTCCCCCGAAGTATTTAGCAAAATGCAGGTGCCACCTGGGGACCTGAAGGCGACGCTGCCGTTCTGCGGCGTCTCTCCCGGCCTCACCATGCCTTTGGGCCAGGTGTCCTTAATGGTCACCTTCGGCACCAAGGGCAACCATCGGACCGAGAACATCATCTTCGATGTTTCCGAGTTCGAGCTCCCCTACAACGGCATCTTGGGGCGTCCGGCGCTCGCCAAATTCATGATGGCTTGCCATTATGCTTACTTGACGATCAAAATGCCGGGCCCCAACGGCACCATCACCGTGCCAGCCGACATCCAGGGCTCCGTCGCCTGCGCCGAGCAGCTTTTCTCCAAAGTCGCTGCTGCCTTCAACGACGCCCCCGAGCTCTCCGAGTCCTCGGGTCCACCTCCAACCAAGGCCAGAGTCGCTGCCGATGACTCTGTCCCTGTTAAGGAGGTGGCCCTGGGGGAAGACGCGTCCAAGACCGGCAAGATCGGCGGTCGCCTGACCGCCAAATAGGAAGGCGCGCTCGTCACTTTCCTCCGGGCAAACGCTGACGTGTTTGCGTGGCAACCGTCCGACATGCCCGGGGTCCCTAGGGAAGTGACTGAGCACCGTCTTGCCGTGCGTCCCGACGCTCGGCCCATCCGGCAGAAGGTGCGCCGCCAAGCACCAGAACGGCAGGAGTTCGTCCGAGAGGAGGTCGACAGGCTCCTCGGGGCCGGCTTCATCCGGGAAGTCCTTTACCCCGAGTGGCTCGCCAACCCCGTCGTCGTGCCCAAGCCGAACGGCAAGCTGAGGATGTGCGTGGACTACACCGACCTCAATAAGGCTTGTCCTAAAGACCCTTTTCCTTTACCTCGCATCGATCAGATAGTAGATTCCACCGCGGGGTGTGATCTTCTCTGTTTTTTAGATGCCTACTCTGGTTATCATCAGATTAGTATGGCGGTAGAGGATGAAGAGAAAACTTCATTTACAACCCCTGCGGGGACCTTTTGCTATGTCCGCATGCCTTTCGGGTTAAAAAACGCTGGCCCGACCTATCAACGGGCCATGCGTATGACTTTGCAGTCGCAGCTGGGTCGCAATGTGGAGGCCTACATCGACGACCTCGTCGTCAAGTCAAGACGCGAGGAGACGCTCATCGAGGATCTCGCCGAGACTTTCAATAGTCTCCGCAGTACTCGTATGAAGCTGAACCCCGAGAAGTGCATCTTCGGGGTCCCATCCGGCAAACTTCTCGGCTACTTGGTCTCAAGCAGAGGCATTGAAGCCAACCCCGAGAAGATCCGGGCCATCGACCAGATGCGCCCGCCAGTTCGCCTCAAGGACGTGCAGCGCCTAACGGGCTGCATGGCTGCCTTGGGACGATTCATTTCCAAGCTTGGGGAGCGGGGCCTCCCCTTGTTCAAGCTCCTCAAGAGGTCGGGCCATTTCGAGTGGACCCCTGAGGCCGAGCAGGCCCTCGAAGGCCTCAAGAAGTACCTCACATCACCTCCAGTCTTGGTGGCGCCGAGACCCGAGGAGCCTTTGCTCCTCTATCTCTCGGTGACACCCCGGGTGGTAAGCGCCGTCCTCGTCGCCGAGCGGGAGGTCGGGGCCGAGCTCGCGGCACCCCTCGACCCGGCGCAAGAGCTCGGGCCGCCGCTCCCGAGCGGTGACTCCGAGCAGCCAGAAGAAACCCCCGAGAGCGAGCTCCCGAGCAAGGCTCTCGGGGGAGCGGGCGGAGCTCTCGGACCCAAGTCCCCGAGCGCCCCCAATCCCGAAGACTCAGCCCATCACCCGAGCATACCCGAGCAACCCGTCTTGCGCGGGGATGAAGTCAATCGCTCGGGGGCTGGGCCCGAGCAGCCTTCTACTCGGGTGCGCATACAGCAGCATCCCGTGTACTTCGTCAGTGAAGTATTGCGGGACGCCAAGACGCGCTACCCTCAAGCACAGAAGCTCCTCTACGCGGTGCTCGTCGCGTCGAGGAAGCTTCGGCATTATTTCCAAGCGCACGAGGTCCGGGTGGTTACGGCCTTCCCCCTCGAGCGCATCCTCCGCAACCGGGAGGCCACTGGACGAGTCGTCGAGTGGGCCATCGAGCTCGGGGAGTTCAACCTCCGCTTCGTCAGCAACCATGCAATCAAGAGCCGAGCTCTGGCCGACTTTGTCGCCGAGTGGACGCCGGTGCCAGAAGACGAATGCGAGCAGCTCCCCTCCGACCCGGGTCAGGGAGGAACCGAGCACTGGACGCTGCACTTCGACGGTTCCCTCACGCTCAAAGGCGCGGGGGCTGGAGTAGTTCTCACCGCTCCGACCGGTGAGACCCTCCAGTACGTCGTGCAGTTACTCTTTCGCGCCACCAACAACATGGCCGAGTACGAAGGCCTCCTTGCAGGGCTGCGCGCCGCCGCGTCCCTCGGGATCCGCCGTCTGCTCGTCAAAGGCGACTCCCAGTTAGTCGTCAATCAAGTGTCAAAGGAATACCAGTGTTCGGACCCCCAAATGGCAGCGTACCTGAGCGAAGTCAGGAGGTTGGAACGGCGTTTCGATGGCCTGGAGCTCCAGCACATCCCTCGCCGCTTCAACGACGCCGCCGACATTCTATCGCGACTGGCCTCCTCTCGGGAGCCGGTCCCGGCTGGGACCTTTGAAGAAAGGCTCTCTCGGCCGTCCGTTGAGGCCGCCGACCAAGACGAAGGGGGAACCTCGCGCCCAGGCGAGTCTACCCAGGCGGCACCTTCAGTGGGAAATCCTCCCGTCAGGCCACCGCCGGGTGAGCACCTCGTGCTCACCATCTGTCCTCAGGTCGTCCCTTGGATCTCCGAGATCCGGGCATACCTGAAAGAAAATATCCTTCCCGAAGACGAAGCCGTTGCAGAAAGAATTGCGCGGCAATCAACAAGGTACGCGCTCGTAGATGGGGATCTCTATCGGCGCGGCACCAATGGCATTCTTATGAAGTGCATTTCTTGGGAGGAAGGCCACGATATACTCGTGGATATCCACGAGGGCGAGTGCGGTAGCCATGCATCGTCTCGCACGATGGTCGGTAAAGCCTTTCGGCAAGGATTTTACTGGCCGACAGCCCTCGAGGACGCCTTTGAGCTGGTTCGACGCTGCGAAGCCTGCCAATTCCACGCCAAGCAGATACATCAGCCCGCTCAGGCACTCCAGACCATCCCCCTCTCGTGGCCTTTCGCGGTCTGGGGGCTGGATATATTGGGGCCGTTCCCCCGAGCAGTCGGGGGCTACGAGTACCTCTACGTCGCCATCGACAAATTCACCAAATGGACGGAAGCCGAGGCAGTCGTCAAGATCAACAAACAATCGGCGATCAAGTTCATCCGAGGCATCATGAGCCGGTTCGGGGTGCCCAGCCGCATCATCACCGACAACGGCACGCAGTTCACGAGCGACGCTTTCCTCGAGTACTGCCAAGCCCTCGGAACAGAGATTTGCTTCGCCTCTGTCGCACACCCCCGAGCCAACGGGCAGGTTGAGCGTGCGAACGCCCAAGTCCTTCGGGGGCTCAAGACAAGATCTTTCGACAGACTCAAGAAATGCGGCGCTGGCTGGATAGAAGAGCTCCCCGCCGTCCTTTGGTCCATCCGGACGTCCCCCAGTCGGGCGACCGGTGAAACCCCCTTCTTCCTCGTTTACGGGGCAGAAGCGATGCTTCCTTCCGAGCTCACCTTCCGCTCCCCTCGGGTCGCGGCGTACTCGGAGGAAGATCAAGACCGGCGCAGACTCGAAGACGTCAACTTCCTCGAAGAGCATAGATGCCGAGCTGCCCTTCGCGCTGCCAGATACCAACAAAGCCTTCGCCGCTACCATGAGCGTCGTGTCAAGCCAAGGTCTCTCGAAGTCGGGGACTTGGTCCTTCGTCGGGCGCAGACGCGGGAAGGCAAGAACAAGCTCTCCCCCATGTGGGAAGGTCCATACCGAGTGACTCGAGTCACTCGGCCAGGCTCGGTGAGGCTCGCTGCCGAAGACGGAATGGAGCTGACCAACTCCTGGAACATCGAGCACCTGCGCAAGTTTTTCCCGTGAATAGCCCGGGTAAGTTTTTGCTTTTAGGGCCGGCTCCCCGAGTGCCAAAAGCGAGTCATGGGAAGTGTCGGGTTCGTCATCCCAAGCCCCGGTCGCTCGGTCTGGTTCCCGAACCCCGAGCGCCGGTCCGGCCAAAGGTCACCCGAGTATCCCGCGCGCTCGCACCCTCGCTCGGGGGCCCCCTTGTATTCCCAGCTATTTACATAGCATTATGGTCTATAAAGATGCAATTTTCCTTGATATGAATCCCCCATGCAAAGTTTATATTCCTTAATTCAGTATCAATATCAACACTTCCTCCATAGTTAGCAAAAGCGTGGCTTTCCGCGCGGTGCGGGGCTCCCGAGCCCCCATCTCTCGGTGCGAGTAGGTCCCACCGCTCCGAGCCCGAGCAGTCAAGCTTATCCAAATACTTGTTGTCGGGCCGTAAGACGTTCGGGCAATTAGCTGTACCCCGAGCACGTCCGAGTCAGGGCAAATAAGCCCCTGGCCACCGTGCTCCGCTGGTCAGCAAGACCCGAGCGCCACCCAACTTCATGTCAGCCGGATAGCTTCACTCCTCGCGCTCGGGACAGGTCGGCTGACCCGAAAACCCGAGGGCCGCGTTAACAGGCAAACCCCACGAGGGACCTGTGGAAAACACCCCTTTTGCTAAGAAAAACCATATAATCATTCGCAAAGTGAGCAGGTTCACCATGAGGAAGTCCCCGGGCACCGCCCGCCAGATCAATACCAAGTCACAGGGCGCCAAGTCACCCTGAGGCCCGATCTCTAAGCTAAGCTTCTAATCGCATTTCTATGTTTTCAAAGCTCCCGAGCACTATATATGAACGGCTAGTTTTTTCCTCGCCAATTTTTCCCAACTGCCTTCTGTGCTCGCGATGGGTTTATACCTGAAGGCAGCGATGAGAGTCACGGGGAGTGCTTCGGGTTGTCCGCTCAAAGCCCTGGTGTCCTGCCTGGTTTCTTAACCCTGGACATCAGCCTGGTAAATAAGCCGCCCAAGTACCCTACGCGCTTTCACACGCGCCCGGCGGTGTCTTCCAGTAGCGTTTCCAGAGACATAAGGAAGCATTGCCGAGTTAAAATGAAAGTTCTCAAAGTTAGGAAAAATCATGTAGATACAATGATTAACGCAATACATATCAACAGTTAATTGTTGCAATAATTGTCCCGAGCGCAAAAACTTGGGCAAATTCTGCAGGCAAAGTCAAGAAGATAAAAGAAGCTCGGCTCGGGGACACTCTGTGTCCCATGGGCCGGGCCTCCGTAGCTTCAGTCGCAGCGCGTCCAGCTCTCGGGGGCTGGGGGCTTTGGGGGCCTTCGGGGCGTCCCGAGGACCGTCCTCCGTCCCTCTCCGAGCAAGAACCGGACGCTTCGCCCGAAGCAAGCAAGGAAGTGAAGCCATTTCCAGTACAAGTACAACAAGAAAGAAAAAGCAAGGATCAAATGGCTTTCGGGCCAAAGATCTCTTTGCATATCAGAAGCTTAAAAGTTCTTACAAAGGGGTCAAGCCCCGGGCTAAGAAAACAAAGACAGAAAGAGGGAGGGGAGCTACTCTCCGCCGGCGCCGCCGTCGCCGTCGCCGGCGCCTTCGCCATCGCCTGTGCCGGCATCCCCCGAGCGGGAAAACCGCTGGGCAATTTCATCAGCCGCCCTGCGGACTGCCTTCCGGGCTTCCTCCTCGGCGGCCTCATCGATCACCTCGAGCCCCTCCAAGGCTGGCGTCAAAGGAAAGTTTGGGTCACGGCCGCGGTAGCACGCCAGTGTGTGCTCCGCCACCACGACCGCCAACTCCCGGCCTTCTTCCTCAAGGCGGCGGCGCACGGCTTCGCCGAGCCCCTCGAGGCGCTCGGCGATCCTCTCGAAGCCCAAGGCGACGTTCGCCGGGTCGGCGTCGTAGCCCGGCAAGGAGGCGGTGCCAAGTCCAGCAGCCTCAGCGGCGTTCCTCGCGCGAAAGAAGATGGCCTTCATCACCCTCACCGTCTGGTCCCGCTCGGTGACCAGCCGGACCTTCTCCCTCTCAATCTCCTCCGTCGCTGCGGCCGCCGCTAAGGACTCACGCTCCCTCAACTCCTCCGCCTCCCGGAGCTGGTGTTGGAGATTGCGTTTGGTCGCCTTTGAGTCTTCGAGCCGCTGCTTGAAGTGTTCGCTCTCCGAGCGGAGCTGCGCCATCTCCTTGGCGAGCTCCTCGCGAGCAACGGCCACCCGCGACTCGACTTCGGCGTCCAGCTTATTCGCCGCCTCGTCAAGGGAGTGCTTGAGTTGGCCAAGCTGCTCCGCCTTCGCGTCGAGCTCTCCGTCCCGGAGAAGCTGCTGTTCTGCGCGGCGAGCGAGCTCGGCGGCGAGCTGCTTCAGCCGCGCCTCCTCGTCGGCGGCGCGCTTCTCCCGCCTCGCCAAGTCCAGCTCGCGCGGCTTCACCAGCGCGACCCGGCGGTTGAGCTCTCGCTCCTGCCGATCGAGCTCCTGCGTCCTCGGGATGATCTCCTCCCTCATCTCATGGAGGATATCCCGCTGGCGCTCGATCTTGGCAAGATCATTCTCGTACTCTCGCTTGGCGACGCGAGCACGGGCCTCTAGCATCTCCGCCATCTCCCCCAAGACCCGCTCCCGATCCTCTAAGGACTTCTCCTTGAAGAGGAGATCCTCGCGGAGCTGATCGATGGCGGCATGCGCGGCCTCAAACATATCGGAGGGAGCCCCCCGAGACGTCTGGCCTTGCCGCGCAGAAGGCTGCTCCTCGGCCGGAGCAGCAAGGCCTTGGCCCCCAAGCTCCTCCTCCTGGGGCTCGGGGCGCCCGGCCACGATCAAAATCCCGGCCCTTCCCTCGGGCCGGATACCTTCGGCCCCTCCAACCGGGGCCGTTCCTTGTTCGGTTGCCGCCACCCGCTCCTCGGGCGCGGCAACACGAAGTTCCTCCGCCGCCGGCGTCTCCTCCGTCGTCGCCGGCACCTCCAGCGTCGCCGGCGCCTCCGTCGCCGCCGGCGCCTCCGTCGCGCCCGGCGCCTCCACCTCCGCGCTTGGGGCAGCTTCCTCCCGCGAAGCGGCGTCAGCACTCGGGGCTGGCGCCGTGCTCGGGGTCGGGCTCGCGCTCGGTGCAGAGGGCCCGCTCGGGGGCGGGCCCACCGACTCGCTCGGAGCCGAAGGGCCGCTCGGGGGCGTAACCGCGCTCGGGGTCGTTGAAGCCCTCGCCGAAGGAGGAGGACTCGGGGACGGGCGAGTTCTCTTGCGCTCCCTAAGAGAACAGATGCAGGCAAGTTCGGGTCAGCACCCGAGCAGGACACTTAGCCAAAAAAAAAGGAAAAAGAGAAGTTGGAGGGAAGAAAGTTTTTCAAAACTTACTGCCACGAGCCCCTTAAAACATGGCGTTCCACGCCGAGGGGCAGCGGCGGATCCTTCCTCTTCTGACCGGCGGCGGCGCCCGCGTCCGCCGCCGACGCGCCTCCAGAAGGCGCAACTCCAGAAGGCCTTTGCCCGGAGCCGCTACCTCCTGCCCCCTGGGCCGCAGAGCACACGGGCGGAGGAGGCGGCGGTGCAGGGCCACTGCCTCCCGCCCTCGGCGTCGTAGGGCGCACGGGCGGAGGTGGTGGCGGAGGCACCGGGCCAGAAAAGCGCAATGCGGGCCCTCCCTGCACGGAGGGGCCCGCCCCGGAGCTGCCTCCCGCGTCCGTCGGTCGCCTCCCCGTGGCCGGCGGTGCTTGTGGACGTAGCTTCGGCGCCTGCGGCCGCGGTGGCGGGGACGGAGGGGGAGGGGCTTGCCCCTTGCCCTTCGGATCGGCCGGATCATGGATCACGGCGGGGGCCCTCGGCTCCTGAGCTGCCCTCGCCGCTTCGGCCTCCTCGCCGCTCGCGAAGATCCGAATGCCCACCGCAGGCCTGCGGCTGCCGTCCTTCGGCGGGGCCACGATGCCCTTCGCGTCGCACGACGGCATCATGTCAAGGATGGCCTGGCGATCTGCGCTAACGCAGAGCGGCAGGTCCGGCCGCGACAGGACGGCGCTCGTGGCGTCCGGCACCCCGAGCAGCGACTTCAAGATGGCCGCTAGCACCGTCTCGGTCCAGTTGTTGTCGGCGCCGACCTCCGTCCGGGTGACGTCCATGTCCCCGGTGTACATCCACGCCGGCCGCTCGCGTTTCCGCAGCGGCGCCAGCCGGCGTCGCAGAAAGTCGCCGACGACCATGGTGGCAGTCAACCCCAACTCCCGGAGTTGGGAGATGCGAAGGGTCATCACCACCAGCTCGTTGTCGTTCTCGGCGAGATTATCCCACGACTTGTCATGCCTCGCCGGCTCCTCCGGAAGAGTGAGCGACTGCGCCGGGTCAGTGTTGATGTAGAACCACATCTGACGCCAGTCGTCCCACTTGTTCCGCAGCGTTTGCTGGATGTAAGGGTCGGCGAGCTTCGGGCGAAGCTGAAAGTTGGCGCTCCCGCTAACCTCCGTCCGAGCCGAGCCCCGGCTCCTCCCGACGGAGCGGAGGACGAAATAGTGCCGGAACAGCGGCACCGACGGCATCACCCCCACGAACATCTCACAGAGGTGGGCGAAGATCGCCAGCACCACCACGGAGTTGGGGGTGAGGTGCAGCAGGTGAATGCCGTAGGCCTCCAGCACCTCCAGGAAGAAGGGCGAGAACGGCGGAAGCAGCCCGGCGGCGAGGAAGCTGGCGAAGATGACGGTCTCGTCCGCCCGCGGCGCCGGTGGGTACGTCGCCGGCCGAACCCTTGTCGGGTGCGGCCGGCCCTCCGGCACCGCTACCTTCCGAACCTTGTCCATTGCCTCCTCATTGAGGAAGCGGGACTTGGGGAGCACGGCGTCATCGGCGTCCTGCGCCAGGGGGGTCGATCGGGTGTGGCGGCGAGTCATGGCGGCGGGGATGGTGGCGAAGAAAGAGGCGAAGGTGGCGAAGAGAGTTTTTTCTTTTCGGATGGCGAGAGGAAGAAGACGGAGAAGAGCGCCAAAGCTTTGGGAGCAAAGTGTTTGGCGCAAAAACCGGAAGGTCCAAAAGGTGCGGGGCCGTTTTTCTCTTTAAGGAAAAAAGGCTTCGGAAGTTGCAGACCGCCCACACCCGTTGATCTTCCGCGCGATCGTGGGTTGTCAGTTGTCAGTCCGCTGCCACTGACATTGGGCCTGCGGCCGCGCGAAACCCGGAGGGCGTGCAATCATGGCCTGCGGAATTACTGCCGCGCGCAGTAAAAACGCAGTCGCACGAAACCCGGGGCACGCAACCACCTGCGCGCGGCATAAAAAGGCGCGCGCCTTTCCCGCGCAGGGCAAAAACCGAAGCGCCGCCGCCAGGTGGAGAGAGCGGATTGGCCGCCCCTTCCACCCCGCACGCGCGCATTAAAAGCACTCCTCGGCAGGGCGCATGAAGATGGGCCGACCTCTCTGGTTGACCCGTTAAATGAAAAGATGGCCTTATCCCCAGTCGCGGCCCTTCGGGTCGCGGCCCATTGGGCCGTCGCTGGAAGACAAGGCCGGGGGCTACTGTCGGCGGAATGGGACCCACGGTCCCCCGAACCGCCGGCGCAGGCCAACCAGAGGCCACAGGGCGTGACACGTGGCGGCCTTATCGGCAAAAGCCCCGCTGGAGAAGCAGGTGGGCCCGGTGGTCAAACCCGGGCACTCGGGGGATTCCCCCGAGTGCCACGTTCGTGCGAGCCATCTAAGGGCCTTGCGGTCCCGAGGGTCCAAGGCCCAAGAATCAAGGAAGCGATCGGGGCCCTCTCCCCGAGCGACCGGCATCCCGCAAGGCGTGGGCCCAGAAGAGTGCTCGGGAGGGTCCCCGGGCGGACCCCCCGAGCACCTCCCCCGAGCGGAGTCCCGAGCGACCCCCCGACGGACGCTCCCCGAGCGCCCGGGGTCGGCCAAGGCAGTCCGGGACAGCTGGCGCTCTCCGAGGCCGAAGGGGCTGCTCGGGGGAGGTGGCGCTCGGGGGTCGTGGGGCCCCCCTGTGGGGCCCTCCTCCGGGCTGCCGCAGCAGTGAGCTGGCTTCTTCCATAAGCCTTAGTCCCGGCAGAGGCATTTAATGCCTGTCATTCAGGCATTAAATGCTAAAGTCCCGTATGGGCATGATATCGATCAGGCCAGTCCCATCCCCGCAGGGCAAATCCCTTTTTGCCATAGCCCCTGTCAGGGGATGGGGTCCGTCTGACAGGGTTGTTGACCGGCCAGGCGCGCTGCCCCGCGCGCCCGCGTCGCTGTCACCCCTTTCCGCCCCTTTGGGTCAAATCACCGCGCGCCTCGTGGCCCGCGTTTGGTCGCTGACGCGCGGGCCCAGGGGCGGATACTTCACCGACTTAGTCAGGAGGGGCCCGGCAAGCCTCTCTTCGCGGGTCCCGCTGAGCATAAAACTGTCAGCCCCCCCCCCGGGCGGAGGGCATGGCGAGAAGACACGCGGCGCGAACACCGGCGCGGCGCATTAAATGAAGAGGTAGGCGTTTCCTTAGCGCTCACGATACCAGGTGCCATAGCCTTTGCTTGGCCTCTGTGGTGAACCCCCGGCTATATAAGGGGAGTTCCCAGACCATGCAAAGGGTTCGGATTCCAGAGAGAAAAAGGGGCGCTGGTTAGATTTCTTTATTCGGTATCAGAAGATCAGCTAGCCTGTTTGTAAGGAAGAACACCCCTGTAATCTTGATAGGATCAATACACCCACAACGAAGCAGGACGTAGGGTATTACACCTCCGGGTGGCCTGAACCTGGAAAAATCCCTGTGTCTCCGGCATCAAGCATCATAACCACCCTCATCCTTGAAACGCCATCACCGGCTCATAAGAAAAACTCTATATCGCCCCCGGCCGAACCAACAAGGGGGTCCATTCGGACCACCGCTAGAGACGTTTACTCGTCGTCAAGGGCCGTGACTACAGTTGGTGGAAGCTGAAGCCTAGGTTTGCTAGTTTTCTTGAGTCCTTAGGAAACACCTGTACTACTAAGAAGGATGAAGTAGCAATGATTCCTTGAAGTTCCTTTTGCTCAATGCTCAGAGTGTTGGACAGTGGCACTGATGCCTTGAGGTCAGTGGCCCTGTAACAATAGTTTTGCACAAGTGTGAAACTGGGTTGTGCTAGCACACTGCTGTGCTAGCTTCCTAAAACCCTAGAGCTAAA
>JAGXJF010001298.1:0-137172 GCA_019208055.1 Stipa capillata
AACGCTTCTAGGTTTACAAAAATGACTCACATTTTCAAGTACAGTATTCTCTATTTATGTTACCTGTGAAAACTTATAATCGTGTCGTTCAATCCACAATGGTGACCCCCTTCATGAGAAAATTTGTTAGTGCAATTGACCATCAGGGTTTCACATGAAAGGGGACAACACTGTGACTAAATGAGATATTAAGTTCTAAATTTTCGTAGATAGCATGATTAGAGAGTGTTGAATTGAAACTAAGCTTTCAAATGTATTGAAATAGATGCATCCATAACACACTACTACAGAAAGGCTCATCCGGGACGTGCCATCTCAGTCGGGCAGAGTTGAACCGCCTCTGATTCCATCATCAGAAGCGGGTTCACACGGGAACCGTCTCTGATGTTGATCTTGTGTCCCCAGATGGAAACATCAGAGTCGGCTTGGAGCCGAACCGCCTCAGATGACATCATCTAAGGCGGTTTGAAACGGAACCGCCTCTGATATAGCGTCATCTGAGGCGGTTCGTTACTGAACCGCCTCAGATGTAACGTATATCACAGGCGGTGTGCGATGAACCGCTTGTGATGATTTATCACAGTCGGTTTAAGTGATCCAACCGACTGTGATAAATGTCGCCTTTATATGCAGCATTTTCGGGAAGTCTTTTAGGGTTTCCTTGATCTATTCTGTTGGTTGGCGGCTGGTTCGGGCAGGGGCGATTTTAAGGCGATTTTGAAGGGACGGAGAGTGGTTGGTGAGGAGTAATTGCATTGGACATTGAAGAAGGTTAGTACTACTTGCCCCTTTAGCTCCTTATTTTCTTTCATTTGGTTGGATGAGATAATTAGGTTTAGTTGTTTGGAGATGATGAAGTGAAAATTAATCATGTGGTTAGGATCTTTTAGTATGTGCTAGGTTAATAAATCTCTTGCATATGTATTGTGTAGCAGTATGTGCGAGATGGATCGAAGTTGGATGTATCCCAAGAACCGTGTGACCCAAGAGTACATTAATAGTGTAGATGATTTCCTATTAGTAGCACAAGATGATATGTTGGCAAAGGGAGCCAAATTTATGTGTTGCCCGTGCTGTGATTGTAAGAACGAGAAGATGTTCAAGGAGAGAAACCAGATACAAGATCATTTGATTCGTCCTCACCACTGCATTGGGAAACCCCGAGCACCCTGGTCGCACACGAGGCATAGGAAGTGCTGTTCCATGGCGCCAGGGATTCCCCGAGACTGAGGAGGAATACGAGCGCAGGAGGAGGGCTAGGAGGAGCCAGGTGCAGTCACAAACAACATCGATAGACCACGCTGCCATGGAGGAGCGTATCAGAGCGGAGGTATCGAGGCAGGTGGATCTTATCAAGGAGGAATTGAGGGCACAGTTCGCCCTTGCTGCTGCAGCTGCGAGCCCCGGCAACCGTCGAAGTAGCTGCGCGTCCGGTGGTTTGGTTGGAGATGAAGGAGGCAGCCAAGGGTTACCGGTGGAGCGTATCACGGTAACAACAATAAACCTATTTGCTGTCGCGTGTTCAATTGTACTATGAACATGTGTTACAAAATCTTCACGCTATTGTGTAGGAACCAACTCGATGCAAGCTCATGGCGAGAGTGATGGGTGACAATCTCCTTGATGCTGCTTTTGGGGTGGCACATCCTTCGCAGCCGGGGAGTATGGTGCACTGTGTGCCCCTTCGCCCTAGCTTCGTGAAGGTTATGGTGGACTCCGTTATTGATGGTTTCAAGGTCCTACCGGTGCCCGTGCCCGTACCTGACGAGATCACCGTCCTGCAAGACTCCATCGGCACCTTGATCCAATGGCCGAAGAAGGACGTCGTCCTATTGGACCAGCCTTCATCGCAGTCGGCATCACAGGCGTGCGAGAAGAATCCGACACCCATGGAGCTTGTAGCGGAGACCGTGCATGATGACATCCCTGACGTCGTCGAGTTAGTTGCACCGCCGAGAGAGGAGCATACCATTGTGGCAACAACTCACCAAGAAAAGGCGCTTCCAAAACTTTCAGAAGAAAAGGATGGACAAGGTCAGGAGAGAAGCATGACCAGCAAGAGCACGAGCACGAGCATGAAGAGCACGAAGAGTCCGAAGAGCGTCAAGACTGTCAATCCACCCTCTCCTGAGAAGATGGAGTTGACTGTCAAATTCGTTAACGGAGAGCCAATGGTGGCGGAGCATGAGTTGAAGTCCTTGTCAACAGCATGTCAGAGATTGCACCAATGGTACATGGAACAGAGCAACATTCTTCGAGGAGACACCAGAAGCAGGGCAGTCGGCATCAAGGTCAAGTTTGGAGAGGAGCACTTGTGGCACCAAGACCTCGATGGGCTGTTCTATGTGTACTTCGAGGACTTGTTTGATCTGTTAAGACTCGACGCCCTCGACCAATCCCTCTTGAGATGCTGGACATTGTAAGTCTGCTCACTCGGATCATAATCGTAATATCTACATGTGTTAAGCTAGTTATAATATCGTCCTACAATTTCTGTAGATACATGTATAACGAGGCCAAGACGCTCAAGGAACCGGTTGGTTTCCTTGACCCATGCAAGGTCACGGACGAAGCCATTGCGGACAATCCTGAATTCGTGCTGCAATATGTTACAAAGGCGTTGTTGGCTCAAAAGGATAAGGAATACTTCATGTTTGCATACAAACCTGGGTATGTGTTCCGCTATTTGTTTATTTTCAAACTAGATCAACATTTTGTAGTACCCATGACAACACATCTATATATGCAGCTTCCATTGGGTTTTGATAGTCCTCATTCCAAGAAGAAACAAGGTGATATACCTTGATTCTTCGAAAAATCCTACTCGCGACTTCAAGCCCATTAGGCAAATACTTGACAAGGCATTCGTAGAATTCCGTGCTCGGGGAGGGAAGGGCAGAGGATCCAAGTTATCGCACAGATTTAACTTTCCGGTAATATATATGTTATCATATCACAACTCCGCTAAGTACCGTTCGAATGTAATCTAACAATACATTCCTTTCTAATTGCAGTGCAGACAACAGGTTAAAGGAACTAACACTTGTGGATTCTACCTTTGCCACCACATGGAGAAGGTTATGAGTTTCATCACAAGGAAACAAGATATCAAGGTTTGTTATTTCTCAATATATATTCATATATGTATTTGCATGTCAGATAATTTCTCCTCTCCGTCGTTTGCGAAAGATTTGGAAGGTAGAAGATGAGGGAGGCCCAGAAGATGATCAAGCATTGCTAGCGCGGATTAGAGGGATTTTTGCGTTCTTCATGAACACACAAGTCCTAAACCCTGAAGGCGATTTCTATGGTGGAGGTGTAGCAGACTAGCTTTGTCTCAAGACTTGTGATAATTTCAGAACTTTGTGAATATTTCAGAACTTGTGATTATTTCAGAGCTTGTGATTATTTCAGAACTTGTGATTGTTGGTTGTGAACTGTGATGTGTGTATTTGCTTTATTGTGATGTGATTATTGGCTGTCAGTTACTTTATTATATGAATCTGCCATTATGTATGTGCATCTGTCAATTTTCAGAGGGCATGGCTAGCAAAACCTGAGGCTAGGCCTAAATGCAGGCTAGTCATGCCCACTGGACGCAGACATCAGAGGCGGGTGCAACAAGAAGGCCGCCTCTGATGTCATCATCAGAAGCGGTTCAAGGAAAGATCCGACTCCGATGACTCAGTCGAAGGCCTGGCATGCCCTCTGGACGCAGACATCAGAAGCGGGTCACGGTAACATCCGACTCTGATGACTCAGTCATCAGAAGCGGTCCATGGAAGGTCCGCCTCTGATGACTCAGTCATCAGAAGCGGTTCTCAACTACGGCCCGCCTCTGATGACATTTACATCAGAAGCGGTTGTGGTATGTGGACCGCTTCTGATGATATTTACATCAGAAGCGGTTGTCGTATGTGGCCCGCCTCTGATGAATGAGTCATCAGAGACGGGTTTTTAGCAACCGACTGTGAACTTAGGGGTCATCAGAGACCATCTCTCACAGTCGGTTGGACGAACCGCCTCCAATGATCATATTCAACCGCCTCTAAAGGCATGTTTCGTAGTAGTGACATCATAGGCCTCATATTATAACTTTCTCTTAACTAAATGTGTGTTTGCTTTTCTAGAATGAGGTAAGACTTTTTAATGAATCCTTAACACATATTTTTTGAAAATAAAAGTAGGGGAGGCTGAAAGTGCATCTAGGTGCCCCAAGGTATGGTTTTGGTGGTTAATGGCAACTCAACTGGGAATATAACAGTTTCATTGAGTGCGAATAGGAAGTTAGGTTTCTAGAAAAGGTTTCAGCCAAGATCAGTGGCCCCAAAAAGGGTAAGGGTAGCATGGTGATCAAGAGATGGCTGTGCTAGTTGGCTATAATACCGGTGTGAAGAAGCCGTTGCTGCAGAGGGACTTGTAGGAAGGTGAAGGTTGGCATGGGTGCGTCTCAGGACTGTGACTGCAGCCGGTTGGCCTGGCTGTAATACAGGTGCAAGGATGCTTCTAGTACATGAAGTGAAGGTGGCTTGGATGCGTTCAAGAACCGTGACTGCAGCCTGTAGGCCTGAAGACTAGTATTTGCTAGTTGCTTGAGTCGTAAGGAAACATGTACTATCAAGGGGGGATCGATCAAAGGTTGATTGAAGGAGCTAATGCCTAAGCTCTTGAGTGTTGGACAGTGGCACTGACATCTTGAGTTCAGTTGCCTTGTAGCAACTGTCCTATTTGGCATGTGTTGAAGTCTTAGGACTGATATATTAGCAGGACTGGATTATGCTAGTTGCATTGTTGCACTAGTTTCCCAAAACCAAAAGTTGTCTGTATTACTTGTTGTAGTACAGGTAGTCATACCCAAGAGTGACTGCCTGTAGCAACAGGCAGTCAAGGAGGGATCGATCAAAGGTTGATTGAAGGAGCTAATACCTAAACTCTTGAGTGTTGGACAGTGGCACTGACATCTTGAGTTCAGTTGCCTTGTAGCAACAGTCCTATTTGGCCTGTGTTGAAGTCTTAGGACTGATATATTAGCAGGACTAGGATTATGCTAGTTGCATCGTTGCACTAGTTTCCCAAAGCCAAAGGTTGTCTGTATTACCTGTTGTAGTACAGGCAGTCACACCCAAGAGTCTGTACTAAGGGACTAGCTGGTCTCTGTAGTACAGTGGGGTCTCCAGCTGTGTTAAGCATCTATGCTACAGCTAGGGACTTGGCAGCCTAACAGGTTACCATTACTGATGGCTCATCTGTACCACAGGTAGTTGATATAGGCGGGACGACTTATCTGACATGACACAAGTGTAACGGTCAAATTCCAGGAGCCTCTATAAATAGAGGGCCTGGGGAGGCAGTTGCCTCAATCTTTGCCAAACTTACACTCCAACGTTCCAGCAAGCAGAACATTGTCTCCGTGAGCTAGAGAGAGCATCTGGATGGAAAAGGGCTTGACTGTGAGAGAAAGAGTGAGTTGAACTTGAGGGCTTCAAGGCATTGGTTCCTCCAAGAGATCAGAGAGAAGATCTTGTTACTCTTGGAGCATCTGCTCCTAGACAGGTGTAGGAGCCACTGGGATCTCTCAAACTCGTGTGAGCTGACCCAGATGTTTGTGAAGGCGATCGGAGTCTACTTGCTGCAAAGCGAAAGGACTACCCACGAGTAGAATGGGTGCCTACAACAGGTACTCGGGGAAAGAGCACGATTTAGTGCCAGCTAGCTCCTTGGAGCAGCTTCCCCAACGGAGACGTACCATTCTGCAGAGAGTGGGAACTTTGGTGAAAAATCCCTTGTCTCTGTTTACTTTCCTACACTATGTGATTGCTCTGCTTTGCTACTGTCTTGTTTCACCTGTTTTGGGATTTGAACTGCCTGTGGTAGCCAGTTGTGTCATGTTTATTGTCTATCTGTATTTCCCACAGCTGAGTACTTAGCATACTTGTGTATTTGCCTATTCTATTTCTACTTGTGTCAGTTACCTATATCATAGCTAGGCAGTTATTCTTGTTATTTGCTTTGCCAGCTTGTGTTGCTTGCCTGTATTATAGTTGTTGTTGCCACCTGTCTTACCTATATGTATTACAGTCATTGCACTGTCTCCACTAGGACTGACCTATTAATCGCAAAAAACCGCATATCTGTTTAAGTTTTTAAAAGCCTACTATTCACCCCCCTAGTTCGGCACCCTGAGATCCTACAGAGGCCCCTACCATATGTATTAATCACAACTAAAAGTATTTACAAGGCCAGCTACTAGAGGGGGAATATATACATGGAAAAAGGAAAAAGCAACAAAACCAAAGATAGATTAAGGATTTAAGCCATGATGACAAGAGGGGTTGATGCTCTTTTTGCACTCAATGCATAAGCAAAGAGGATTCTGGCTTGAAAGCTTGTCGCCAATGACAAAAAGAAGACCTTTGATTTTTGAAGACTTGGGCATTCAGTTGTGTCCATATGTTCCAGGTGGCAAGAATCAATATGTCCATGAAGAAAGGTTGCTGAAAATCCTTCTTGGCATGACAAAGCATATCATGTGGTGAGGTAGGGGGACCCCAATTAATCTGCAAATAGTTCCAAATCTTTGGCTGAATTGGCATGTCAAAAAGAGGTGGAGGGTACTCTTCTCTGATGCTGAATACAAAGACCACAATTATACTCAGAGGGAAGGGTCATTTGTTTACGTCAGAGCATGGATCGAGTGTTCAATCTGCCCATTAGAAGGAGCTAGGCAAAGACCTTGTGCTTGAGCATGCACTTAGGTTTCCAATCCATTGAAAGGGCACCGGAGCATGAATGTTCTGAAAAAAGAGGGTGTATAGTCTTCGAGACAAGTACATATGAGAATCCCATATATATTTCCAACGGTCTGGCAAGTCTAGGGTGATTGTCAATGTATGCAAAATAGTGTTCAGAACTTGAAACTCACTATAAGCCAACTCGAAGAGGGGCAAAAGGAAGAGTGTCTAGAGACAATTGGATTGCACCGCAGTAGCCACAGAAATCAAAGGATCTTTGGCAAAAGAGAATAGGTGAGGAGGTTGATTGCGAAGACATGATCCATTCTAGGAATCCTCCCACAGAAGCACAGATCAACTATTCGTGACTTCGCAAGACGCAATTTGACATTAAATATCAGTGAGCTTCAATATGTCCTTCCACCAGAAGGAGCCACTGGGTCTCGCTCCCTACGGAGTATCATGCTGATAATAAGATTGCCAAAGCAATGTTACCCATGGAACATCCATTTTGTTTAAATAACTTGTGCAAGTGTTTAGTGATCACCCCAAGATCACCCTTTCACTTAGGTTTGCTGACCAAATCCTAGGCTGCCAACAACCGTTTGGTGATCATGTTCTTGGAACCACTCCACAAATAGTGACGTTGAGCACGATGATACTCTTGATGACTGCAATCGGAAGCTCCAGAGCACACATGTAGCAAGTGGGCAGAGATGATAACATCAAATTAACCAAATGCAGTTTACCTCCATAGGAGAAAAGCAAAGCACACACTCAACATATAGCGAAGTCTTATAATCATCGGTAATCATATTTTGTTTCAAAAGCAACATAATTGGGCGGCATGCCTAAGTTTAGAAAAAAAATGTGACGATGAGTAGTATAATTCTATAGTATACAAGACAATGTCTGTATACAATACCCTGGATACCCAGAGCAGCTGACGTATTCGTAAAGGATTCCAGGAGATAAGGGAACCCCCCGCAGGATAACAGATGCAGCCCCTTAAACTAGGAAATATATCCCTACGTTTAAGGATGATAGAGTCCTAGTCGAAGATAGCTCCATATCAGATACGGAGTACCCCCCTATAGAAGGACCCGACGGCCCTACGGAGAAGACACGCTCTTCTACATCCACAACGAGCTTTTAGAGATCATTGTCCAGAGGCTCCAAGCCTTCTGATGTCCAAGAGAAGATCCATCGCCTCTAGCAAGTCGATCCCAAGCAGATCAATCCAATGAGATTCCCGACTAGTTGTAGATCCCATCTAGGCTAGACACTAACTATTCTCTCATGTACTATTCCAGATTCAATATAAACCAACAGGACGTAGGGTAGTTATCCTGAGAGAGGCCCGAACCTGTATAAAAAGCGTTGTCTGTGGTGAAAAGGTACGACTTAGCAACGTCCCCAGGGGGTCCCTACCCTTCAATAAATCTTCTGATCAAGACTACCGTAAGATCAGGGTTTACCAATCGTCGACAAAATGCCTCAATATTTCCCATTTTAAATAATCGCACATCGGTCAAAAATGGTTCATTGGTTGGCTTTAGGTTTGGGATAATGCAATTTAAACCTTATCGTGAACTCTGAACCCTAAATCCTTATAAACCATCATGCACAATTTATTAGTGGGTCTTTCTCGTTATTGCCATAATCAAAGTGTAACAAACTACCGTCATGAATAAAACTTGTACCATATTAGTCGGTTTCTGTCAAATGAAAGCCCAGAAGGCCCAAGAAGCCTCCAAATCACATAAGAGGTGGGGATAATCCAATGAGTTATCACCACCCATGAAGAGGTCAGACCTCTCCACTGGTACAGTCACCTCTTCTTCACAGGAGGACGGAGGAAACCCGTCGATTTACCCCCACCTCTTTTGTGATTCAGATGCTTGTCGAAGCATTCGTCCTTTCATTAAAAGAACCAAAGAAATGATACAAATTTTACATCTTAACTGTGTGTATTGACACATTTTACAAGGGCTCAAGTAGTTTATTGAAATTTAAACCAAGTCCTAAACCATAAACCATTGATCCCTTGTAAAATTTTAATTGTGCAGCACGAAAGTTATTAATCAACACATGGAATAGCTAAATAAAATAGCTAAATATAGCTCAACAAGCTAACTAAAATTTACAACCCTAATATAAACTTATCTATAGTGGCATATTAATACATCTTATATAGATCTAAAATGCTCACAACTAAAGTCTAAAATCCCTAATATTATTTTTTATCATGTTAGCTCAACTCAAATTTGGACCAAATTCACCCAATTTTCATCAATAGTTTTCTAGCATTCGGAAAATATCATATATCATCAAATACTCATAACAAATTTTGCATATAGCACATATCACCCATTTTTCATCAATATTGTGCTAGCATTTGCAAAAACAGTGACAAATAGGGAGAGGCACATACCTTGTTGTCTCGGGCACAGAGGAGAAGGCCTACACGAAGAAGGTTGAGGAGGGAGAGGAGGCTGCGCTTAGTAGAAGAGTCCCACGATGGTGGTCAAGGGCGTTGAGGAGGGAATGAGGCCACGCTCGGTGGAGGAGTCTAGCGGTGGTCAAGAGTATCGAGGAGGGAGAGGAGGCCGCACTCGTTGGAGGAGTCTGGCGGCGGTTGAGGGTGTCGAGGAGGAGCACCCTCGGCTTGTCGTCGTCGACCTATTAAGAAGGGAAGGTAATGGAGAAGGGGAGGTGACCTGGTGATGAGGACTAGGCTTTTTTAGGGCGGTTTGGAGGAAAATGGCCCAACTAGGTCAGTCTAGGTTTTTTTAAATGGTGTGTGATGACATCACATGCGGTTTTTTTACAAAATCATATGTGATGACTGGTTTATCGTAAACTTTTTTTAATGAACCGCATGTGATGTGTATTTTCTTAACAATCGTATGTGATTAGTCCTACTATAGATGATTTTTGGTGAACGCATGTGATTATGGGTTTTCTATGATAGTAATGACATTCTCACTACTATAGAATATCCCATTACAAGCAGTTCTGAACCCCAATGCAGGTGGTTTTCTGAACAACCTATAAGCAAGGGTCTGTGATGAACCCACGTCATCACAGGCAGTTCTGGAACCGCCTGTGATATGTCAAATTGCAGGTGGTTCTTAGTAAACACCTCATGTGATATCCCCCTTATCTTAGACGGTTCTGACTGTAAAACCACCTGTGATGAGGTTTTACAAGAAAAAATATATTCCAGACTATTGGCTAGCATTAGGAAAGAAAACAACAGAAAAGAATATACACATGCACTTAAAAGTATACAACGAATTAATTCACAAAGTATCACACACCAGCCTTGTAAACCCTCTTGCAAAATTCATTCACATTTTCAAATATAATACTCTCTGATTGCACTATCCCTAAAAACTTATAATCGCTTCATGAGAAAATTTGACAGTACAATTGATGATCAAGATTTCTCATGAAAAGAGCCAGCGTTGTGACTGAATGAGACAATAGATTATAAGTTTTATAGACAACACAAATAGAGAGTATTATATTCAAATTAAGTATTCAAATATATTGAAATAGATGCATCCATGCATATCTTAGGCCTCAAATTCTAACTTGCTCTTAGTATATAGAATATGTGTCTGCTTTTCCAGGATGATGTAAAGATTTGTAGTCGCTCCTTACCTCATACTGGAAATGCAAAACACACACTCATTATATAACAAAGTCTTATCATCATTGGCCTAATCATGTAAAAAAACTTGTACCATGTCAGTCAGTTGTGTCAAATCAAAACCTGGAAGTTCCACCAAGTATCGGAATTGCATAAGAGCTGGGGATAATCCGACGAGTTACCACCACCCCTCCTATGAAGGAGAGGATGAACCTTTCTATTAGAATAGGTTTTCTCTACTTCGATGGGGGAGGTAACCTCTCGATTTACCACCGTCTCTTTTGTGATTTCGATACGTGCCAAAGTATCTGGCTTTTTATTAAGAGAACCACAGAAATGGTACAAATTTATTACTGAATACATGGCATAGTTAACTAAAATAGCTAAGTATATATATATATATATATAACATCATCATTTGCCAATATGTAGTCTCGTATCATCTAGTTAGTAATAAGTTGATTTGCTAACTGCTTTAGATCTAGATTTTCACCACAATATGCTTTGAAGTAATTCTTTCAATTATGTTACAAAAAACTGGGCAGATAGAAGATCAAAGACAAATAATGGATTGTCCGGAACGGAAGAGATGGACAAGTAAACATCGTTTAAACGGCCTATTTCCATTGAACAATACATTATTCCAAATGTAGATGATAACATAAAGGCAATAATGTCAGGTATAGACAGAACCACGAACTAAATTGTCTATTGAAATTGTAGTGCAATTGACAAAAGATCTTATCTGCAAATACATACAACACAATAGTGCAAAAAGCATATTTTCTGAACATATGGGCATCTGTCTACCTTTTCACATATCACAGAAAAGAATTTCGATAAGAAAGGAAGGACCAGTATTTCAGTGTGGCAGATGCTAATGCTTCTACCTTTGCCTTGGTGAGGGAGGGGAGCGGAGCCAAAGCCCAGGGCCGTGGTGAGGGAGGTGTCGGCGAGTGGAGCTTTATGCCGCAGGCGCAGGATGTTGGCCTCAGTCTGCACCGTCTCGCGCAAGCCACGCTCACCAACACAGCCGACTGCACCTGCTCTTGCTTCGCCTAAATCGACCCGCCCTGGGCCAACGCCATGGGGCAACATGGTGCAGCAGCTGCTGCAGTTGGCGGCGGAGCTGGCCGGCCAGAACATGGGCCGTGCCTCTAGCCCACATTTTCGCGTGGTGGCTCACCAACGCCGACATCTGCCTCGACTCTCTCGCCACCTACATCGGCGCCTCCCCCCTTGCACTGGCAACGTGAAGATGAGGAGAAGCACGAGGTGGCGGTGGAAGCAGGTGGGGGAGGAGAGGTGGTGGAGAGGACGTAGCAGTCGGCCTCAGGCTCCGGGACGCCAGATGGTTGGGAGCGGCGATAGCGTCGTCTGCGGCAACGGCCTCCAGGTGGCTGCCATTGGCACTGGCGTTGGGGGCATCCTCCACCGTGGTAGGAGAGAGCAAGGGAGAGAGGGCTAGGGAGGTAGCCGGGTAGGGTTAGGTTAAGTGTTGTGGGGAGAGAGGTGGTAGAGGAAGAGAGTGCGGTGGTGGTTAGGAGGGTGATTGACACTTAGAGTTATAGGAGGACGATTGGCACTTAGGGTTTTTAGTGAACCGTCTGTGACTAAATGTCTTATATGATAATTTCTATGTGTCTTGAATAGTGCAGAAACGAGCAAGCACTGGTCTCTTCCTTCTTTGCCAGCCAAACGGAAGTACGGAACAACGTTGTGCGGAGCACTAACCATGTCAAAATTAAACCAGAGATCGAGACGCGTTGCGGCCGGAACAAAGCAAGACGATACACACAAGCTGGCAACACACCGTGCAATCCGGAGAGAATAATATCATATCAATATATATATCATATCTGACCTATACGTGCGTACCAAAAACTTCCATTTGACTGGAAACAATCAGCGGATCTGCAGATAGTTTCAGGCTTCATCTAGTGTGTGTACATAAGCCCCTGTCTCCCTCTGCATTTTCATTAAGTCTGGGCATACATTTCGTATACCAACTACCAAGTAGAAGAGAGAATTTGGTGCAAGGGCGAAGGATTAATATAAGATGGAGAGCTGGAGGGCGCTCCTCCTGGTCGCGGTTGCCGCTGCGGTCATGGGCCTCGCCGGCGCCAACTTCCGCGACGACTGCGACATCCCGTGGAATCCTCAGAACGCGAGGTTCTCGGAGGACGGCCAGGGCCTGGCGATGTCCCTGGTGAGCAACACCTCAGGCTGCATGCTGCGGACAAAGAAGCAGTTCATCTACGGGACCGTGTCCACTCTCATCCAACTGGTCCCAGGCAACTCGGCCGGCACCGTCACCACATACTACGTACGTGCTTAATTAGTTGCTTAATTACTATTCATAAATTTAACTCAGCCTAATTCAATGGTTCTGTTTGTACTTCTTTAATTCGCTTCAAGTAATGAAGGAACTTACGATCACTGCATGCATATGTATATGTGCAGACGTCATCGGTGGGAGAAAAGCATGACGAGATCGACTTCGAGTTTCTGGGGAACCAGAGCGGGAAGCCGTACACCTTGCACACCAACATCTTCGCCGACGGCGTGGGCAACAAGGAGATGCAGTTCCGGCCCTGGTTCGACCCCACCACCGGTTACCACAACTACACCATCTCCTGGACACCCTGCATGGTCGTCTGGTACGTGGATGGCATCCCGATCAGGGTGTTCCGCAACTACCAGGAGAAGGGCGTGGCGTACCCGACGAGCCGCCCCATGTACCTCTACTCCAGCATCTGGGCGGCGGAGGACTGGGCCACGCAGGGCGGCCGCGTCAAGACCGACTGGTCCAGGGCGCCCTTCACCGCCAACTACCACAACATGGTCCTCGACATCTGCGAGTGCTACGGCGGCGACTGCGTCTACGGCTGCGCGGGGGCGTTCGGGCAGTCGTACTGCGCCGGCCTCACCCCCGAACAGAAGGGGCAGATGCAGTGGGTGCAGGACAAGTATAGGATCTACGACTACTGCGTCGACTACAAGAACGGCAAGATGCCCGGACCCGAGTGCAGCATGCAGCAATACTAAATCGATCCATCCGTCCAGCCGTCCGCCTCATCACTATTCTTTCTTTATACCACCGTACGTGGCACGCACCAAGGATCGATGGAGCGTTGGTCTATCTATTACTACTTTGTATAATTAACTTGATATTCTTTTTGTTCGAAATTACTATCCATTTTGTATTTTTTTCTTTCTTTTGTACAAGCATATTATACTTGTATATTTCCGAGCTATGCTGCCTGAATGATTAATATATACTTTTGTGATTATTTCCTAATATTTTCATGGTCGTCGCCTCCCATGGCTTCGTCGCTCTCACCACTGCCGTGTCGCCCGTAGCTCCTCCTCACAACCCTAACTTATCCGCCGCTGTTTCCTCCCTCGGCTCTACCATCATCGCCGGTGGCTCTGATGAAGCTTCTGTTGACAAGGAAACCATAGCGCGTTTGTCCGGGTTGTTCACCTGCTGTTCCTTGGTCTTCCTACAAACTGCCCATGCATACGAATAAAGCGGCTGCACGCATTAACTGCCACGGGACGTGGGGGCAGAGATCATGGGCACGAGCCGTGCTCGAGACCGTTGTGAGGCCAGTCAGGATCTGCAGTACTTCACCTTTATAAGAAACTCGGAGGGCCCGAGGGCTGCTACCGCGTTCCAAAGCCTTTGCTCTCTCAGGCGCCATGTGCTTAAGCCCTAGCTCCTTTGTCTTTCTTGCTCCTGCATTTTCTCACTCTCGGCACCAGTCGGATAATGGGAAAGAAGAAAGGATCCTCGAAGGCTGCTGCTAGCTATGGGAAGGGCGCTGATGACTCTGGCAAAGGTGCTGATGACTCCGGCACCGCTCCCATGGTGGTTATCTCAGAGTTCGCCATGTCAGAGGTTCAACTAAGTATCTAGACAAGCTGGAGCACCTGGAGTTCATCTCTCCTCACACCATGACCGCGTGCATGCCGACGGAGGGACAAACGAACCTCAGTCTAGATACGAACTGGACTCTGGTGTTCGTCGACTTCTTTAGATGCGGGTTTCAATTCCTACCGTCAAGCTTCTTCCTCCTCATCACCAGCTTTTATAGGATTGAGCTCATCCACGTCAATCCCAACTTGTTCATGATGCCGAGCGTCTTCATGCATTATGCGAAGCGTACCTCGACATCTATCCTTGTCTCGACCTCTTCCACTACTTCTACAACCTGAAAAGGTTGTTGAATGAGGTCATGGGCAGTGCCGGTTTCCGACTCCGGGAAGGAAAGAAGGATGAGTACATCACAGGAGATGTAATACGTGGAGAAAAGAGAGTAGGGGTAGGGATACCAGGAGCCACGTCAAGTTCGTCGATGACAAGAGATCTTATACAGGTTCGAGCCTCCCTGAGGATAACAACCCTACGTTCTGTGTGTCTTGTATTAATCTCGAGACAGAGTACAAAGGGGAATAGCTAATCTAAATGGCATCTACAACTAGTCGGAAGCGGATGCTGGGATGCGTCTTCCCTTCTACTCGCTCAGAGGTCTTCTCGGGTGGAGGTGTATGGCTTCGTGTATCGTCTGGTTGCTAAGGCTTCTAGCTTCTAAGTTGAGATGTCCTCTCTGTAGAGTCCTTTGGCTCCTTATATAGAGGGTATGCCGTAGCAAACACCAACCCTTCTCTGAGTAGGACTCATGTCCTCCTTAATCGTCGGGATAGGCTTCCTTGTTTAAGAGATATCCGGGCACATGTGGATAGCTTTCTTATCTTCCTAGAGTTCTTCCTGAGTATGGGCATAGCTTCGAGTATCTAGGAGATCCTTGGGTATTCGTATACGGATACCAACATCGTACACAGTAGAGTTGTACTACTCGTCGTCATGAAGAGCACCTCGACTAGAATTTAAGAAAAGGAAAATATGCCCTTGCCCCCAGTGGGCTATACCACCCCTCCATCTACTGTCGATTCGTGCTCTAAGATTATCTTTATACTATGCAACATTGTACTCTCCGGCTCCTCCGGCCTCCTCGGTGGCATCTTTATCACGTGCGGCGGCAGCAAAGGAGGTGGTCCGTGACACCGCAGTCATCGTCTCCTTCCCCTCCGGCGGCCACGGTTGTCGTCTCCTTCAACTCCTGTGGTCAGGGTCAACGTCTCCTCAACTCCGGCAGCTGTAAATCTGGAACCAAACGGCCTCCCTCAACCAGCGGCCGGACCGTTTGGAGGAGACAGCCACGCAGATCCGAATTTTAACCATGATTTTTGTTTAGTTCTTTCTTATCAATTCCCAGATATAAAAAAAATAACCATGCATGATTCTTGCTTCAAATCATAGAACCGGAATTTGTTTCTTCATTTGTCCTCAATTCCTAGTTTCATTTTTTCTGCCTCCTTCCATTTGTTTTTGGAGATGGTTGTTGTTTGTCCGATCATGATAGTGAAACATGTGTTGGTTCATGATATTGATGGAGTTTTGATTCCATCCGATTGGTGAAAAAAATATATGCGTTCATGGAACAGAGCCAAAAATTGTGTTCATGAATTCAACATTTTCTTCATCTTCTTCAAAGAATCTGTTCATGTTCTTGAAGAAATTTGTTTCATAATGAAAAATTGGTTCATGATTTTATGAAATGTGTAGAAATGATCAACTTGATTATTATTTTCGTGATCTGAGATGGTAAGAAATATGCATGACCTTTTTTTGTTAGTAATCCCAAATGTGAAGAAATATCCATGACATTACAATTTGTGATCCAAAATGGTGAAGAAATAATGCATGGAGTATTTGTTTGATGATGAAATGTTGAATAAGTATGCATGGATTTTTGTTTGATGTCAAGAAATATGCATTATATTTATGGTCATATTCATGCGTTTTTATTTGGTCATGAAAACATATGCACGATATTGTTGGTTAGTAATCTGAGGTGCGAAAAAATATCCATGAAAGTACAATTCATGCTCCAAAATGGTGAGGAAATAATGCATAAAAATATGTTTGATTATGAAATTTTGAAAGTTATGCATGATATTTTTGGCCATGTTCATACATTTTTGTTTGTTTATGAAAAAATATGCATGATATTTTTGGTCATGTTTATGTTCAAGAGAGAGGAGGGATGAAGAGAGAGAGAGTATGGATGGTTTAGTAAGGACTGTTGATTGAAGAATGGGGAGTTGAGTATATTCTACAAAACAGGAGGGACTACGCAATGAAAAAGGATAGCTAGATTTGGAGGGTTCTTTTATGAAACTTTAGGATGAATTCTGAAGCAGTAGTGACGGTGGGGATAGTATGTGAACCCGCATGTATGAATGGAGTGAAATTTTTGCGAGTAATATGTAGGTACATGTTTTCCACTAACTTGAGTGAGTCCCATTGACTACATGTTGGATGTTCCCGCAAAGAAAAAACATTTAATTAAAATTAGGTTAGTTTATTGTCAATTTTCTGGAATTAACTCCATGACTTAAGAGATTACAAGACCTATACATGTATAAAGAGAGACAATAGGAGACTCGAGAGCTGGAGTGAGAGTTTGGAAAAGCTTTAAGAGATCATAAGACAAGATACCAAACACATGAACAAAACCAACCTGGAGATCAGGTTTAGCAAACTTAATGCTTGGAAATTGAATGGATTATTCATGCACCTAATAGCGAGTTGAAGAGGATGCCCATAGACTCTTTGATTTGATATACAATTAGGTTTGTATATCTAGTCTTGATTTAAGACTCGAAAGGTACACGATGCTCCAATGATGAGTAAAGACAAGGTGTGCAATAGGAATGTGAGAAATAGTCGACTCTAACTTGTCTAATGATAAAGGCCAAGCGAGCTTCTCTCGTCTGTGTCTTCTAGGAAATCATGATGTAGTCAAGAAACACTAATGCATTGGTCCCATAATCTCTACCTTAGTAATCTTATTGAACCACTGTTACGACAACCTGGCATTAAGGTTGGACAATAGTGTATGTATTCTAGGTTCTTGGTGCATATGATGTATGGACACAATATCTGATAGAAGTTTGGGTGTCCCGATCGTTTGATGGGAAGATAACTATTGATTTGTAGAGACGATTTTGATGATTCGACTACACCGTACAACAATGGTGCGTCTTAGCAATTGCTAAACCAACTCCGGTAGGTTATTGACGATGTCGGAAGCACGGTCAACCTGAACACGAGGTTCTAATCCCTGAGAGCAATCGAAGAACAAAAAAGAATTATGAGATAACAATCTAAATTGCGAAATAGATGAAGTATATTGATATCTTGACAACTGGTCATTGGACACAAAACACGACTATTTCTAGAGACTCTAAGAGCTATTTATGAAGAGGACCAAGGGGAGGATGTGGGGAATGAGAGGATTTTGGCCAAGGGGTGTAGGAAACCCATATGACTTTTTTAGACCCCTCTCCCAAAACTCACTTAGGGGACCTAGATGCACTTTCAATCTCTCCATTTTTGGTGGTTGATGACAATATGATTAAAATTTCAATTTTGGATAATAAAGAGATGCTTTGCATTTTATGATTTAGACTAAGCTACCCCTAGAGATGTGCATTATATTGAATTTGCGTTGAATGCATATGCACGTGATTTGGTTGAAACGAGAAGAGCTCTCCCTAAATCCTAGGGTGTGGTTATGTCATAGAGAAATGAATGAAATACTTGAAGGATCATGGTGTATAGAATATAGGAGATTAATACATCGTATCCATAGAATTTCGAGCATAAGCATAACCACAAAGTTCAAAGCATAAAGTTCACAAGACACATGGAAATCTCATGAAGAAACAAGTCTTGTAACTCTCTGACTACCCACACAAGAACTGTAACTCCCAAAAACAAACTTGTACATCACTCTCCCTTTGGCATCAAGACACCAAAAGGGAAAAGATGTAGAAGATCAAGACCTAAGCAACGAACGACAACAGAGGAGCAGCATGAGCATCGATCGGAGCAACCGTCAAAGCAAGAATGTGTGTAGAGCCAGAGTCGCGAAGAGGTGAACACTCGCTACGAGGAGATCCAGAGTGAATCGGGGAAGAGATTGGTGTCAAAACATCTAAAGCACACTCTGACCCTGGCTCAGAGAGCTCCTAATCGTCGAAGACCTCAAACACATGTGGCGTTGATTGCGTATGATCTTCTTCTGGCGCTAGGTCACAGTCTTCAACTGTGTCTTGAGGTCGGCGATGGCGTTGTTTCTGCCTATGGAGTATGTCAATGATTATTGCCATGTCTTGCTTGAGTGACATCAAGAAGCATTGGCGATCATGTCATCAAGTTCGGCATTGTCATGAGCCTTTTGGCGCTTGAAAGCCCTAGTGCTTTCAGTCCCGCTTCCTTCACCTTCTTCGGCTACCTTTCTCTTCTTCTTGTCCAGGGCAACTTCCTTTAATTTTTCTTGATGAGCAAGCTCAGTCTTTTGCAACTCTGGCTTGTAAGGTAAATGGGGAACTTCACACATGAAAATCTTCTCCACCATGTGATTGATGAGTGTCTGGATGTACGATGCATTGGGGAGAGATATCGTGTGATCTGCACTAGCCATCCTCATCACTTGAAACATGTAGTCTGAGATGAGGAAATCTTCCCCTCACGCCATATGCATCAAAATGTCTAGCTTGAAGCTACGGATGAAGGTGGCATCGCCCATCTTTGGTGCTATTGTCTGCTGAAAGATCTTGTACGTAGTCTTGGCAAAGAATGTCAAATTTGTTGTTTTGCCAAGCTGAAATGACGTGTCAGGCTCATATAAGAGTTTGAGCTATTCAACGAGGAGGCACTTGTCATTGTCATGAATTTCTGGTTTCTCGGACTCAGATCCTTCTAGCCCAAGTGACTCAGTGAAATCGTCAAAAAAGCAACTGTAGTGCTTCCCATGAGTCATCTAGATAATCTGGCCCTTCCACTCAACAAACAGTGGTGTAGAACTGCATGACCAACTCTTCATTCTAGTCTTGAGCATCACAATCCTCGATGACTCAACGAAAAACAAGGGTATTGTTGAAGATAAGCGAAATCGATGAAGTGTTACAGAATGATTGACTACTTGCAGTGAATGATGAAGGATTGGTAGAGACCAAAAACAAAATCCATCACATCACGAGCATGCTCATATGGGTTCACGTTCCAACGGATCTATCTGAGCTCGGCATTTGAAAAGGTCTTATAGTCCACTGAACCCTAGGGACTTTGCCTTGGTGAGGAAGATGTCGGACAGGAGCTAGAGTTATCAACATAGCTACTTCGGGTTCCTCGGGCTCAAAATGAAGCCTTGACTTCTGGACTGGGGGAATAGTCTGAGTTTGAGGCTGTGGAGGGATCTTTCCCTTGCCCTTCTTGGCGGGAGCAGCCTTTGTCTGAGTAGTTTTCCTTGGTAGGCAGGGAAGAAGTTGGTCAAGCTAGCTGCCCGCTTGTAGTTGCGACAAAGAGGATGGGTGAAGACTGATCAGGAGCCTCTACTTCCTCTTGTTCTTCAACTCTAGCGGCTTCTTCTACAGCTCGCTCTTCGCTGCCTCAACTTTGGCCGCTACTGCTTTAGCTACTTTGGCCTAAGTGGCTTCCCTCTTTGCAACCCCATCTGTCTCTCTCCTCTTAGCAGTCTCTTTTTCCTCTCTTTTCTTGGCAGCCTCTTCCTCTGCTTGCTTCATCTTTGTAGCCCCAGCCAACGCTTTGAGCAGCTATAGCCCTTGCTTTCTCAATTGCTATCCGTGCAGCTTCTTCTTCGGCTGCCAACTACTTGGAGGATTAGGCAGCATTGATGGCCTTGGCTTGAGCATCCTTATTGACCTGAAATTGGGCAATCTTGGCAGCCTTGGCTTCTTCTTGCTTCTTTGTCATATGCTCAGTAAGATGTGTGCGACGAGCCTTGATGGCAGCTCGAGACTCAACCTCTTCATTTGAGCTAGACAAGCATATATCAATAAATTTAGCTGATGAAAGCTTCTTGGCAGGTTGACGAGCAGCAGGCTTGCGAGCTTTGGGGGATGATGCTACCTTGCGCCTTCTCACAAAGTGAAATTTCTTCTCTGAAGAATTGCTCATAGGAGGATAAAGAGGTATAGATGACTCGGAGCTGTCATTACTCCATCTACTCTCTGAACTCATTGTAAACCAGTGAAAAGAGGGATAGGTAAGAGCATGATGTAAGCATACATGTTAACCTAGATGAGAAAAAAAAGAGTTGGAAAATATTTTGAGGTGGCAGACATTTGAAACTCACATTTTCAAGGAAACTCATATGTTCTGAGATCAAAGTTGGAAGCTCCAAAAATGACCTATGGACACAATCCTCAGAGAACTCGGAGGTTCTGAGATTTTCTCGGAGCTTCCCAGTTTGCTTTCTGATAAACTAGTGAGCAAATTCGGATTCTCCAAAAAAATTCTAGATACCCCAGGTTTTTTCGAGGAATATGAGTACACAATTAATTTTGGAAGTTTTGAACTATTCTTGGAGGTTCTGACTTCTTTTTGCTTAGAGAGCAAAATGAAAGCTGGAGGCCTTGGAAATAATTCTGGAGGTTCTGAGTTTCGTTGAAAACTAGGCTTTCACAGTCCGGTTGCGTGAGGGATTTGGATCTAAATCTCACGATCTTTCGAAGGATTTTGATTGAATCTAATGTAAATCAAAAGAAGAAGTCTTGTATTATCTTAGAGAAGGATTTGCAATGCAAGAGATTTGGAGAGATTGCAAATCCGGTAGCCGTGCCCTAAGTTGGTGGCTGCGGTGGAGAGCAGGAGAGAAGCTCGGCATCAACGGAGGATGACCGATAGCAGGCTGCGCAAGATCAGTGAAGCTCTTGCCAAGCCCACGATAGTAGTTAAGTGGTGGAACAGTGGCAAAGCTGCAGTCAGAGGTGATCTCGGAAGCTCAGGTGCAAAACTCGGAAGGTCTAGGATTTGGAATCTGAAGCAATATGGATTAGGGTTTGCACCGAGGGACTTGATTCAAAAGGTTCTTGGAGGTTCCAAAAAATTGTTGGAGGTTCCGAGAATTTTTGGAGGAACTGAGTGTTAGTATAGAGTACAGAGACAATTCTCGGATGCTCTGAAAATTTTTCGGGAGGTTCCAGGATCTTGTGGTAGAAGTTTTGAAAAATGAAGTTTTGAGACTTCAAAAAATATCGGATACTCCAAAACAAAACCAGAGGTTCTAATACTGAGAACTGGAGGCTCGAAAAATCCTGAGTGGTATGGAATGGCAATTTCAGAAGCTCCGGGAATGATGTCTGTCGACGAAGTCGCCCTCAGACAGTAAACTTTGGGCACCCCAAATCAAACAGCTGAGGTGCTAAGGGGACGGACTAGAAAGCAGCCCTAGCGATTGCTACTACTAGACCCGAATTCCAGCCAAAGATTAATATGAGAAATGTAGTGGGAAAATAGCTGAAAGTCGCCAGCAATATTTCTGTCTGGTCTCCCTTTTATGGAACCGCCGTCCCTTTTATAGGCAAAAGTGACTTACAAGTGTTTGTACATATCTGCCCCTAGGCAGTTTACAATTTTGCTCCAAGCTATGTTACAAAGTTCAGGGTTAGTTATACTCCTCCTCGCCTCTACCTACTATATTCGCTGGAATCTTCTTGATGCTCCTTGCCGATACGGATCGCCTCGCGTGCGAGACATTTCCTATAGCGTCCTCCATCTCTGCCTAGACCTATTCGCCCCTCGTCTTGGGATGTCACCAAATCTCGTCGAGACACACGCCGCCCCTCTGATCAGAGCACACCTTGCCCAGGCACCTCGTTCGTGCCTTGTACGAACACACCTCCCCAAGTCGTCCCAGCTCAACACGTCTAGGCATGCTCCTATACTTTATCAAAATTGCATCTGAGAGTTAGTACTTATTGAGATATTAGGGGTACCTTGGCCAGGGCATCGGAACGGACTCCTCCAACAATGTCAGAAGTTCTGGGATTTGCTGTTGATTTTGAAAAGTATGAATCTTGGAAGCGTCGGGAAAAATCGAAAGCTCTGACTTTCATGTCAAAAGTTCACATGTGTAGATTTGAACATATTTTCAAGGTAAGTTAGATACATTAGGTCTAGGGACATCCTTATGAGTTCTCTCCATGTCAAATTGGTGAACAATTAGTCAAGCAAAGCTACAATTTGGATGGGAATTGAATGAAATCAACTCTAAATCTAGATAAATATACAAAAGTGTAGCATTTAGGTAGATAAGAGATAGCAAGAAAATCTAAGATATTCAACTCATTCCTCAACTCATATAATCTATGGTCATCTAAGAGTTAGTAAAAATATCCGCTAATTGTTTCTCCGTCCTTACATGGCTCAAAGTTATATCCCCTTTAGACACATGATCCCTAAGAAAATGGTTGCGGATATCTATGTGTTTGGTTCTGGAGTGTTGGTTGGGGTTTTAGCTATCTTGGTTTCACTTGCATTATCACACGGAAGAGGCACTTCCTTCAAATTCACTCCATCATCCATCAAAGTTTGCCTCATCCAAGCAATTGAGTGCAACAACTACCGGTGGTTATGTATTCAGCTTTAGTAGTGGATAGGGCAACGGAGTTTTGTTTCTTGAAGGACCAAGATACAAGGGATCTTCTAAGAAATTGGCAAGTGTCGAAGGTGCTCTTACTATCTACTTTGCATCCTACATAATCTGAGTCCAAATATCAAACTAGGTTAGCATCTTTGGGATACCATAAGTCTAAGTTGGGTGTATGAACTAAATATCTTAAGATTCTCTTAACGGTCTTGAGGTGGCACTCCTTTGGAGTCACTTGAAATCTTAAACATATGCATACACTAGCATAATATCGAGCCTAGATACACAAAGGTAAAGGAGGGAACCTATCATGGAATGATATACCTTTTGATCCACGGGTTTACCTTCCAAGTTGAGGTCGAGATGGTCGTTAGTTTGCATGGGTTTGCAGATTGGCTTTGCATTCTCCATGTCAAACTTCTTGAGCATGTCCTTGATGTACTTGCCTTGACTTATAAAGATCCCTTCTTGGAGTTTCTTGACTTGAAGTCCAAGGAAGAACTTCAAATCTCCCATCACGGACATCTCGAACTTGTCGGTCATCATTTTGCCAAATTCTTCACGAAAGACATTGTTAGTAAACGTGAAAATAATATCATCCACATAGATTTGACAAAAAAGTTCATCATCAATGGTTTAGTAAACAATGTGGAATCAATCTCCCCAATTTTGAAACTATTTTTGAGTAGAAACTCATTAAGACACTCATACCAAGCTCTAGGGGCTGGTTTGAGGCCATATAATACCTTATGGAGTTTATAGACATGATTGTGGTGTTTTGGGTTTTCAAACTGGGGGTTGTTCGACATATACTAATTCATTTATGGTTCCATTAAGAAATCCACTTTTAATATCCATTTGATAAAGCAAGATATCATGATGATTTGTATAAGCAAGCAAGATCCTAATGGCTTCTAGTCTAGCAACTGGGGCATAAGTTTTCCAAAAAGTCCAAACCTTCGACTTGTGTGTACCCTTGGTTCACAAGTCTCGCCTTGTTTCTCACAAAATTTTCATCTTCGTCTTGTTTGTTGCAAAAGACCCACTTGGTGCCGATCACGCTTTGACTTGGTCTTTCCACAAGCGTTCAAACTTGATTTCGCTCGAAGTTGTTGAGTTCCTCATGCATTGCATTTATTCAATCCGGATCATCTAGAGCATCTTCAACCTTGGTAGGTTCCAAAGAAGGAGAAAAAAGAGTAATGCTCACAAAAATTTGCAAGGCGAGATATAGGTTGAGTTCTTTTACGCATATCGCCAAGAATTTGGTCGACGGGATGCTATCGCTGCAAGCTTCTATTGATTCTTAGTTGATTCGGTTGTGCTTAAGGTAGGTCTTGGACTTGATATTGGGCTTGGTCATCATCATCTTGAGGTGCCTCCATGCCTTGGAAATCTTCAAGTGTTGTAGATGGAGGTTCCACTTGGATGGATGATGAGCTCTCCCTCACCACGGTTGGCAAGACATCTCCAAGAGACATGTACTTGACGAATTTTGCCAAATCATCTTCACTTATTTTGATAGAAACATTTTGCACTTGAGAAAAGTTAGTTTGATCAAATTGCACATCACCAATTACTTCAATTATACATGAAGTATTATTGAAGACCCAACACGCATGGTCATTTGATGCATAGCCAAGGAAAAGTTCATCATCACATTTAGGAGTAAATTTAGAAAGTTTTTGCTTTTTTGTTAAGGATATATTATTTCCTCTCGAAGACGCAGAAAGTAGGAGACATTGGGCTTGTTGCCGATTAGTATCTCAAATGGCTTTTTCTTCAATAGTCGGTGAATATGTAAGTGATTGATGGCGTGGCATGCAGTGTTGACGGCTTTCGCCCAAGAACTATTAGGGGTCTTGTATTCATCAAGCATTGTCCTTATCATCTCGATGAGCGTGCGGTTCTTCCTCTCTACAACCCCGTTTTGTTGAGTTGTATAGCTGGAGGAGAACTCATGTTTCATGCCTTCTTCATCAAGGAACTCCTCGATGTTGGTATTCTTGAATTCAGTTTCGTTTGTTGCTTCTCACATTCTTGATCTTCAACTTTAACTCATTTTTGGGCCCTTCTTGGAAACTTCTTGAAGATCTAGCGCATTTCCCTCTTTTCATGCAAGAAAAATACCCAAGTGTAGCGAGAAAAATCATCGACAATTACAAATCTATAGGAGTTACCTCCTATGCTCACATAGGTGACAAGATTGAATAGATCCATGTGAAGTAGCTCGAGTGGCTTAGTTATTGTCAAGATGTTCTTCATCAGATGTGGACTCTCAACTTGCTTTCCCTCTTAGCATGCGCTACACAAGAGATCCGTGTCAAAAGTCACATCCTTGATGCTGGTGGTGTGCTCTCCATCGAGTAACTTGTCAAGATTCTGCATCTCGATATGAGCCAATCTCCAATGCCAAAGCCAACCTAAAGAAGACTTGGCTAACAAGCATATTTGTATACATGATTCTTTAGATGAAAAATTAACCAAATAGAGATTGCCTTTTTGAAAGCCCATAAAGACTAAGGGATTCTCATTACTCTTAGTCACTAGCACACCATTCCTAGAGAATTTACAATCAAGATCAAGGTCATATACTTGTGAAACCGACAACAAGTTGTAAATCAAGAATTTAACAAGAAGTACATTGCAAATGGAAAGATCATTTGAGATTGCCATTTTACCTAGCCCCATCACCTTTCATTTAGCATTGTCATTGAATGTGATATTCTCATGTGGTATCCATGACTATAAAAAGGATGTGAACATTTTTTTTCCTCTGGTCATGTGGTTTGTGCATCCACTATCTAGCACCCAACATTTTTCGTCAGAGGTATAGTTATACAAAAAAAGTTATATTTGTTTAGGTACACATACCTTCTTGGGTCCTTGGGTGTTAGACACAAGAGACTTGGGCACCCAAATATCACTCTTCCTGACATGATCAACATTCCTAAGCAACACTTTTGGTGAAGGTCTTGCCATCCTTGCTCTTTCTAGCCACATGTGATGTACCTAAGATACAACCAAGGTTAAAGTGGCCCCTTTTAGCCGCATGATCCTCAAAATGGAAGCTTGTCTAGCTTCCATTTTCCTTGCATGAATTTAATCTTAGGGTATTGTCGAGGGATCCATTCCTTCCCATTGTAAAGCCGAGTCTTTCATGATTGAAGTTCTCCTTTTGGTGACTCAAGATCTCCTTAAGAGTCATGCTACCCTTGTAGCATTTGAGAAAATTGTATTGTAGTTGAGCTTTCAACCTAGCATTCTCACTCAAGATATTTGCTTCACACGATATGGGATTAGAAGAAGTAGATACGACACTATCATGAGTAAGTGTGGGTGTGTCTTTAGATGAATCAATGCATTTTGGACATGGCATATCTACACCCACTTGAGATAAATTAAATTGCTTATCAATGAGAGCAAGATGATTAGTCTTGAGAATGTCATGCTTATCTTAAGAGTCTCGTAATCATCTTTCCTCTTGATGTTCTCAAGATTAAGACTCTCATGAGACGTCTAAAGTTCCTTAAACGACTTCCCAAGCATATGTTTTTAGAGGCCTTAACCTCTTTGTACTTGTAGGTTAAGGACTCATTCTTCTTCTTCTTCTCATTGATGAGCAAATCTTCTTGCCTCTCAAGAATAGCAATTAGGAAATCATAGCTAGGCAAATCCAACTCATCATCACTATAATCATATTTGGCTGGTTTAATGGATGAGAATATATTTGATCCCATAAGACAATGATGTATCTCGTCATCACTTGAGCGATCAAAGAGATACTTGGTGGGCATTGTGTTCACCATGGTGAGATCGCTAACTCCATCATATTAGTGTTGGACTTGGAGCTTGAATCATCGAAGTCCCACTCTTCACCAATGTGAGCTTGGGCCTTGTACTTGTTTTCTTGATGTACTTGCCCTTCCCATGGTGCTCCTTCTTCTTGTGGTCTTTGTTATTTTCATCCTTCTTGTCCTCCTCCTTGGGACAATTTACGATGCAATGGCCCGTCTTGCCACACTCGAAGCATGCCCTCTTTATGAGACCCTTCTTGATGAACTTGTTGCTCTTCTCCTTGTTGAAGAACATGTTGACTCCACCTTTTTGAACATCTTAGAGAATCTTCTTATAAACAAGGCGATGTCCACATCATCAAGTTCTTCTTCTTCCTCATCATCACTTGAATCCTCTTAAATGACGTGCTTGGCCTTCAAAACAATATTCTTCTTGTGGCTTGAGTTTGAGACCACAAGCTCCTCCATATCTTGGATTGTCATCTCATTGACAATGATTCTCCCGAGCACCTAGGTGGGAGTCAAGGTCTTGAAGTTACTTCTTTCATGAAAGAGCATCACCAAGTACTCATACTTGGGCGTGAGCGCTTGAAGCATCTTCTTGATGACGAAGTGATAATTGACCTCCGTGCTCTCGAGGCCCTTTAACTCATTCACAATGTCATTGAGACATGTGAACACTTCAGTCACACCCTCATTCTCTCCCATTGTGAAGCGATCAAGCTTGCTTATGAAAACATCAAACTTGGACTCTTTGACGGATGAAGTTCCTTCATATATCTCCATGAGAGTGTCCCATATGGCCTTGGTGTTCTCGAGGGTGCTCACCTGCTTGAATTCATCTGGACTCAACACATTAAAGATTGCATTGGTTGCTTGTGCGTTGAGATGGATGTTCTTGTAGTCATTCTCATTTGGCTCTGCCTCATTGAGAACTACAAAACCGTCAACAACAATTTGCCATATCCTTGGATTGATGGCCATTAGATGTATCTTTATTTTGTGTTTCCAACTAGTATAGTTAGTACCATCAAAGTATGGACCTCTCCCCACATGCATACCCTCACTAGAATACATGCTAACTCTCTAGGTGGTGAAACCTAAGAAATGAGAGAACCTTGCCCTGATACCAATTGAAGGGATCAAGGCTATTGACTAGAGAGGGTGAATAGGCGATTATCCAAAACTATGATAAATTCAACTCCTTGCATACTAGTTGGCAAGATTAAACAAGTATGAAGGAGAGGAAAGTAACACACACAAGGAGACAATGATTTGTTGTCAAAGTTTGAGCCTTTGTCGAAACTCTACCTCTCTATTAAGGAAGCTTGATCAATGATCGAAGTCACACCAAACATGCTCTTCCTCAGGAGGCATGCCGATACAAAGCCTCCCTTTGTGGCAACTCTTCCCCTTGCGGTAGGTAAGGCTCCTAACCCTCACAAATTTGAAGGGGATCTTCACACTTCTTCTTGAAGGCTCCCAATGACTCCTAACCATCTAGGAGATGTCAAATCTCTAAGAGTTATAAACTTTGATCAAGATGGCTAGACATGAATTCTTTCTCACAAAGAGTTCCTCTCAAATATTAGACCTAGGGCTTGAGGAAACTGGGCTTGAGGCTTGGGAGAGCAAGAGATAAAGGAATCCAATAGCTCTCTGCAGAAAAAGGCTTGGGGCTCTATATAGCCAAGCCTCGAAAAACTAGCATTTGTACAAAAAGCAAAAAAGTCGGACCTTCCGACTTCAATCTCAAAGGATCCGACATTTGAAACCAATGGCTATTTTGATGTCGAGGAACAAATCTCGGAACATCCAGAAATATCCTAGAGGTTCTGACTTCTAGCACAATTCCGACACGGAACTTGGACCATCCAGGAAAAGAGGTTTCTTTAACAAGACAACTCCAGTATGAGCTTCCAAAGGCTCCGACATGTACTCAAAAGTTCCTAGAGTCTCAAAAGATGTAGAGATATTTCACAGAACAAAAACTTGGATGTTCCGGAAATGAACTTGGGACAATCTGAAATTTTCAATGAGAAGCTCATCGCAAAGATTTAGAGCATCTACAGAACTTCCAGAGGCTCCATCTTTAGAACCGATAGGGCTTGACGATTACAGAACCAAAACTCAGAGGGTTCAGAAACAAATTCGGATGTTCTGGAATTTCAAAGGAGGGTCTAGAGCTAAGATTCAAAGCATCCAGATAGAACTTTCGGTTGTTCCAACTTTGAAACACGCTGGACTTGAAGACATCAGAACCTGACCTCGGAGGTTCCGATAAAAACTCGAAACTTCCGACTTTTGGAAATCCGGATAGAGAGAGCAACTCAGAGGCTCTGAGTTCTCTGGTTGTACACACAGAACTGGGTCTCGAAAGCTCTAGGATCAATCTCGGAGGTTCTAAATTTTTCTGAAAAAATGTATAGAGAGGTTTGAGAGGCCTCTTTCGATTTGGAAATTGATTCATATTTGAGAATTTAGCAAGGTAATCTCACCAGCTACTTAATCTTAGTCCCCTTCAATAGTATGGCTTATCTGAAACTCATAAGATTCGATGAATTATCAAAATAGCTATAAAATGTCCTTAATCTTTAAAATCTTGAAGCCTTCCCTTCATTAGAACTTTTAGGGGTCACCAACGCTGGCTAGAGAATGTTTATTAATCGTTTTTATCATTAATCACCAAAACTCACTTAGGGGACCTAGATATACTTTCACTATCATTGTATACACAATATAGCCATTGATTTGAAAATTTGGGAACCTCCGGGTTCATGTCGGAACCTCCGAGTTCTACTAATTTTGCACTTACGGTTAGTTTTTGAGGGATTAGTTATATATACCTCTATGCCTCTTTGTACATCCTTCTATTTGCTAATCCATTCATCTACTCTTTCCGATGCTACTTCACATTTCCTCGAGCTCAAATTGTGATTATTGTGAGGAAATCTTTCAGAGAGAGAGATTGATCGATAGTTAAGCATGAAGCAAAGTTCATCTTCAAGCCAAATTGATGGAAGCATGTTACTCTTGGAGATTGGCGTCTCCTAGATGGCTAGGAGTCGCTTGGGAGCCTTCGAGTAGTTTGTGGAGATCTCCAAGAAGTTTGTGATGGTTTAGAGAGCTCACCTACCGTAAGGTGAAGAGTTACCGCGGGTGAAGGGGCTCCACATCGGCAAGCCCTTTGAGGAAAGAGCACAATTCTGTGTCGACTTTGATCTAGGATCAAGCTTCCTCATTAGAGGCATAGAGTCTCGCCAAATGCTCAAACTTCAGCAACAAATCTTGTATCTTTCGTGTGATTATCTCTTTCCACTTCTCATAGTTGTTTCTTTGCGTATTTTGATTATTAGCTTGTTTTTTACTCAGGGATATAGAATTGCATGTGTAAGATATACTCTTGGTATTAGTTTTTTATAATCTTCTATTCACCCTCCCTTTAGTCGATAGACTAGATCCTTTTACTTGAGTTTCCGCTATGGTTATTAGATCTGGTGTGCCGATTTGTGTAGAAAGAGGGAATGAGAGAATCGATGTGTGTGGGGGGTGGGTGGGTGGAAAGGGTGCTGAAATGTCCTATATACAATAAGCTCTAAAGGTTGTACTTAAGTGTTTTAATTAGAGGTTGAAGATGCAAAATATATCCGCACGACTCGCAAAGCAATATGAACATGTTAGATAGTAGGCCGGTGTCTATATAGGTGGGGATAACTGCAGTGCAAAAACCATCTCCTGAGAAACAAAGCAAACAAAATTCTTATCATACGGCAAAGGACTGCTATGCAGGTCACACTGAAGACCGACCAGATGTCCAGGTGGCAGGATCTGTACCGTCTGCCTTAAGCTCCGTCTCAGCCCTCTAATCTCACTGACTCAAATTAACGGGCCGAGAATCCCTGTCTCGCTCTCCTCTCCGTCTATTGAATTTCTTTTTGTATCGACGGGCCTCCACGTGGAGGCGTGAGAAATAAAAGAACACTTTCTAGGCTTTGCCGCCGGGGAGGCGAGTGTTGTCACGATCGTTTCTTCTCTGCGTCATGTTCCAGCACCCAACGGTCGTGATATGCTACAAAGTTTTCTGAATTCCATCTAATTCAGATCTATTTGGGCCTTATTTATTATCCTTAATTTTAGTGAATTGCTACCAGTCGCATTGTATGATGCGAAACAATAATATGCAACTGTAAGTATGTTAGTGAATTGGCATCACCTGTGGGGACCTTAGACAAGAACCTGGTTGGCAGTGTGTAAATAAGATACAACTAGTGCGCACAAGTGATATGGCAACAAAGAAATTTCTAACCATATATATATATATATATATATATATATATAGTTAAATCTAGTGGTTGATTTATTACATAACTTTTATATAACTTGGGGTAAAAGACAGGACGAACTTGACCTCAAATTAGACAAAATATATAAAGAATATAAAAGGCTTGAAGAGCAATACTCTCTTATCAGTAATAATTTAAATCTAGTGTTAAAGGCTCTAGAAGACAGTAAGATAAAACAAAATATAGTCAGCCAAAATAGCGATTATATCAAAGAAGATATAAGATTAATTGGTAAAAGGTTAGAATTAGATAACACATTCGCTAAGAAGGATAAGCTACCAGAAGGTTTAAATTTCGAGCTAGAAATAATTAAAAATTTAGTAGAAGAAGTTAAGACCCTAGTTCTTTCATAAGTGTATGTCAGAATATAAACAAGCTTTAAAAGAAACAGAAAAATATCTTGCTCATCCTATTGGTTTTTCCAACTACGAGTCATCTAAGGAAGATTCTAAGGTAATAATAAGACAAAACAATACCATACTGCAGCTATTGGTTCAAATCTTGAACAAACTCAATACTGAAGAAAGTGGTAAAGAATTAGTACTAGCCTCATCTGGTTTAATTATATCCACCAGAACAATAGATTCGGAAAAATGGACATATCTAAAGGCAACTGTAAGTATGTTAGTGAATTGGCATCACCTGTGGGGACCTTAGACAAGAACCTGGTTGGCAGTGTGTAAATAAGATACAACTAGTGCGCACAAGTGATATGGCAACAAAGAAATTTCTAACCATATATATATATATATATATATATATATATATATATATATGTATATATATATGTATATATATATACCAATTCGTTGTGGTCATGGTCCATACTAGACCTACAACATTGGTGGCCCAGCCGTACGGCTCGGCCCTACCCAGCCCAGTCGAGCTCGAGCTCAGGATGAGATTTTTAACTTGAAAGTCCGAAATAAGCCTAGAGACTTAAAATATAATATTTTTATTATTATTATAATTAAAATAATATTATTTAAATTCTAAAATGAATAACTTAATATAATTTAGAAAAGCAGTTTTTATATGTTTCGAGTCGGGCCGGGCTAGGTTCAGGCTTGGTATTCTTGGGTCGGGCTTTTTCAAGCCTGGGCTAAGGTATGCTTAGGTCTAGTCCATAATACAGAGGCCGGAGGATCAAGATGCGATTTCTACGGCATGTAAAACTCCGTAAGTCGTGCTCAGGGACTTTCTCACAACTCATGAGTAGTGGTTTAGTAATAGGATTTGTGACTGTTGAGGCAGTTATTTTTTCGTTACTTATGCTTTGTTGCCGTTACCTCCCATGCTTAGTGTATAGCTGGTTTTTAATTTTGGCACTGCCGTGATTGTTCTTGTAATAAACTATGGTTGTGTACATCAATCAATGCGAAGACCGGGAATATACTATTTCATTATCTAAAAATATGCATAAGTGATATGGCAAAGATAACATTGATAAAAATCAGCTACAAATCCAAAAGGTAGTATAACATTTCGGAGTGAACTATAAATTATTTTTTTTGATTTTGCTATTTTTCGGTTGCCTGAAAAATTGTTATTTTTTAGTCAGTCGATGTGCATATTAACAACCTTGCAGTTGCACAAATTTTATGTGTAACTTTAGGTCTAGAAATATACAACTGTCCAGTTACACATCATTAGACCAAAAATTATGCACAGTTTCTAAAATATGTAAATATTCAATTTACCGTTAGATATTGGATCAACGCTCAAGATCGCTAACTTAGAAATATAATTTCTAAGACGACTTAGAAATAGATGTTTTTATATTTTTTTATTAATAGAATCTGCGTAACAAATTTGGTTACATCACACAGCAAAAAGGAACAAATTGATGTTATTTTCCATAATAGTTACATCAGACAAGAGACAAAATAAGTTTTCACAATACTATTTCACAGGCCTCTGCTGCAGTTAACTTCGGAAGAATCAGAAAGGCAATTCATCGCTGCATTTAGAGACAGAACAGAGGACATCGACAGCGGGTGTCCAGAACACCGGCACCGAGGAATGAGTGAGTAATTTGCTGCTGTTGAATTCGAGTCAGTAGGGTTGGAAGGCTAAGATCATGGCTGAGACTAGCTTTCCCTTTATAACGGCTAATATACGATTTGAGAAAATGATATCTCCAAGCAAACGACAACAACCTTTACAAGCAGAAGAAAATCGAGTAAACATATGCAGACATCTCAGAACCTTTTTTATAAATCATTATTTGTACTTTTTAAACTAACCTCACTAATAAAACATTTCAATTCTAATCCTTTTGGGTGCCACGGCAATTGGCGCAGTAGAAACACTCTGCACAGGCCGGCCATCCCACTCCTCCAGCCGGCTGGCGACCACTGGTCCTATCGGCGGCCAATCGCTCTGGCAGGTGCTGACCACCCTAGCTTCCTCTCCATCGTGTTGTCCACCATAAATCCACCACGTGACGCAAGGTGATTTTTTTTGTATTTTTAATATGTAATACGGTGAAAATTGCACGTAAATTTGTGATGAAATTGTGTCCACGTTACATGTCAATTTGTGATAAAGAAGTAATTTGATTGTGATTAGGCACTAGTAAGATGTCGAAACCCTTATGGAATGAAAATTGTTTGTCAATTTGTGGTGAAGAAGTGATTTTTGAGTTATGATGATGAATAGTACGGCTTCCCGCGTATTAGGGGTATCCGTATGCAGACTCCCGTGACTTTAGGAAGGTACAGCTTACCCAGGAAGGATCCCTAGACGATAAGGTAACCCCTCTCGGGAAGAGGAGACTCTCCTTAAACTAGGAAATCGATCCCGACTTTTAAGGAGACCAGTGTCCTACTTGGGCGTAAGTCCACGTCCAGTACGACCTCGGACGCCCCCTATATAAGGATCAGCAATCCCATAGGGGAGGGGGAGGGCGAAATAGATCCAACAGAGCCAATCAAGTCAAGACATCTAGTCGGAGCTCCCGAAGTCGAAGCCCTAGAAGGTCCACTGCCTCGAAGGAGTCGAGCCCGGTGGTTTAGGATAGTTTTAGTCTCCGATTAGGCCTAGGGTAGCCACTAATATACACCCCCCCCCATTGTAAAGCGTATTCCCGAGCAATATATAGCAACAGGACGTAGGGTTATTATCCTGAGGGAGGCCCGAACCTGTATAAAAACGGTTGTTCCCTGCTGTCAGATCTCTCGGCGCTTGGGCCCTAGAGGTCCCTACCCCCCAGTAATCATCATCTCACGAGTACCGTAAGATCGCCGGTTCACCGATCGTCAACAAGTTAAATAATTGAGACCACGAAATTTGATTGGAATCAGGTATTAGTGAGATGTCAAAACCCTTTTTCGTTTGAAAATTGTTTGTCAATTCGTGATGAAGAAGTGATTGTTGAGTTAAATAATTGAGACATTAAATTTGATTGGAATTAGGTATTAGCAAGATGTTGAAACCCTAACATGCATGGGAATTACTCCATGTTTTTTATTAGGTATAAGTGACTTGTAGGCTTTCATGTCCACATTATATTGGTTGATTTAGTATGTAATGATGGCTAAGAGGGACACTATCAGTAGATCATTATTAAAATTTAGATGTGTCGGTCATTAAATTTGTTATTGATGAATTGAGTATGTTTTGCTAATGTATATGGATAGAATTGTCCGAGTTTATAATTGCTCTGAAATATGTGAGAGGGGCAATACCAACATTGATTTTGAATCAATGGCAGCAAGGGAAGTTATTTTCCAAGAGGCACCAACACTTAGTGAACTAATAGCAAGACTCCACTTTGAATTTGGATTTTTAGGAAGTTTTATTTAAGTAGAAGGATGATATGATGCCGGTTTTGATATGTAAAAGGTACCCTTCGATGCTGCCCATCTGATCACCCAGTGATTAGGACATTTATAGGGAAATTATGGATGCTTCGGATGTTCAGCCATTGGAGGTTTGTGTATGGAGAAGGTAGCATGGTTCTGTCGGCTCTATCAACGCCGTTGAGGGAAGTCCCGATCAGTTGATGACATTTCTAGATGTTGTCACGCAAGCTGATCACGAGTTGCCATTTGATGTGGACATCTCTCAACAAGGTTTTGAAGCAGTTTCTCATCCACCTGCACATGAAGAGTTGGCTTTGTAAGATGGAAGAGTTGATATGATTGCAAATCAGTTGCTGGGACTGTCGATACGTCCAATTAACGTGCCACCACCTATCAATGCCGACATTTTAGCAGCCGATCAACATGCCCAAGAATTCAGTGGCCCATCCCATGGTAATTTCAATGTACGATCGTGAACAACTCCACTAATGGTGAAGCTAGCTTGAATGACACTAACGACTGCCCAAGCGACTTCATAGAGGATTGGAGCTCTAGTAAGGATGGAAGGCCTGAACCTTGTTTCACTCCTTATCAAGCTAGAATGGTAACCGTGGTACTAGATGAAGAGCACACATGCCATGGTTTTGACGACGTCCATAACATTGGCAATGACGTACGTAACGACGACCTGTTGAGAAATTTCGTGGGTATGGCACATGCCGTGATAGAATATAATTTTCATACCACTTATAATTTAACTTAGATTATTAATTTATGTATGAAATTCCCGGAGCGTCGAATGGTTGGCGGCGAATCAAACTCCCAATTTGTACACATCCAATACCTCTAATGGTATGTGTCATATGTGTCCGATAAAATCATCTTGCATGGGTCACCGCACCAACAAGCCAGTGGTGCACCGGGTTTCACAGGACCGTCCATCCTATCCCTAAATTTCAAATAATTATATTATTCCTAACAAAATATATTACTATAATAAATTGCATTGAAATGTACACTACAAGATAGAAATCGAGAGGATGATAAGCAATACTTTGAGATGACGGGAGGTGGCTCAGGGAAAGCACGAGGTGTGTCGGAGGAGGTTGGTGGAGGTGTAGGGAGAGGAGAGTTCAGGAGGGTGGGAGGTGGGGCAGGAAGGGCTTGGGGAGGGCTGGCAAAGACAGTGGAGGCACGAGGAGTAGAGAGCTGAGAGAGAAGGAAAGAAGGACGAGGAGACGAGAAGTTAGAAAAGTACGTGGGACCCTGGTGAGGATTTTACGCCCTGCGGCGCCAAGTCTCACGGCGCCACAGCTATAGTGCCAAGTACGTGGCGCTACAGGAGTGACCATGTCACCGCTCCACGGCAACGGGACCGTCAGGATTTTACGCCCTGCGGCGCCAAGTCTCACGGCGCCACAGCTATGGTGCCAAGTACGTGGCGTTACAGGAGTGGCCATGTCACCGCTCCATGGCAATGGGACCGTCATCTTGACATGGGCTGCGGCGCTAGCACCGATAACCGTAGCCCAAAAGAGTTAGAATTAAAAAAAATTATCAAAAAATTTAATTTTAGAAAGTGATAAAAAGAGGATTAATTCATAAAAAAAAACCTCACATCCCCAAGCTGCCAACAACGGTGGCAGGAAATCAGGCTAAAAGGTGGCAGGAAATCAGGCTAGGAGCAGAGAATCCATGTCCTCTGAGAGGACACCTTTCTAACACTTTATCTGGCCTCCCGCCGCCCGCCGCAGCGTGAGCTGAGCACGCAGTGGCCGCTTCATGATGCTCAAGAACCCGACGTGTGGCTCCAGGTCGACAGCGGGCTCGCCCTCCGCCTCCCTCCACTCGAACTCCCTCACAAGGTTTGCCACGAAGTACCCAAGGTGTAGCATGGCGACGCCCATGCCGGGGCACATCCTCCGGCCGGCGCCGAACGGCATCATCCTGATCTCTCCGGCGCTGCCCGCCGCCTCCACAAGGCTCACGCCCTCGCCCTCGCCGACGGCCAGGAACCGCTCCGGCCGGAACTCATCCGGGTCGGCCCACGCCGTCTTGTCCCGCGCCAGATGCTCCAGCGGGAACTGCACCGTCGTCCCCGCCGGGACACGCTGTCCGTCCAGAACGATGTGGTCCTCGGGCATCACCTTGTCAAGAGAAAATTAGGTACGTGACCTTACTTCCTTGACTGAATAACCTTAATTAATTTCGGATTTAGAAGTGGACAGCACTTAATTGCTCACCTGCCTACTCACAGAGGGCACGGTGGGGTGCAGCCGGAGCGCCTCCATGAGGACGGCGTTGAGGTACTCCAACCTACCAAGGACCTCCTCGCCTACCTCCTCAGCGTCCGCGCCCACGACAGCGTCGATCTCTCTCCGGGCAGCCTCCTGCACGTCCGGGTGCTTCACCAGGTTCGCCATTATCCACTGCAGCGCCGCGGTCGCGGGCTCCGTACCGGCGCCGAGAAACTCCGAGCAGAGCCCCACGAACTCACCGTCCGTCAGCCTCTGCTGCCGCCTCCGCTTGCGAGCGTTTCCACCGGAGGCGCTGCTGTCGTCGGGGACCCGGAGGTCGATGAGCGTGTCCACATACGCCGGTGGGTCGCCGGACAGGTGGTGCCGGCCGCGTCGGATGTCGATGAGCGGGAGGTACAACTCCTCCTGCTGCCGCCGGAGCTCGACCAGCCTGTTCCACCTTCTGCGGTAGATTAGCTCGGTCAGCGCCGGGACAACGGAGAAGACACGCAGCCCGACGAGGCACCGGATGAGGTCCCCCATGGCGTTGGCCATGGCGCGGACGCGGCCAGCGTCGACGCCGTCGCCGAAGCACATGGCGGTGCTCAGGCCGAACATGCAAACGTGCATGCTCTCCGCCGCGAGGGCCACGCCGTTGCGCGCGCGCTGTTCGCGCAGGTCCGCGATGAGACCACGGAGCGCGCGGCGGCGGGCGGGGGCGTAGCAGCGGAGGCGCGACGGGTGAAAGATCTCGGAGATGAGGTTGCGCCTGATGGAGCGCCAGAGCGGGCCGTAGGGGGCCGAGCCTATGTTGTGGTGGCGTTGGCGCGAGAGGACGGAGCTGGCCGCGCTCGACCGCGGGCGGTTGCAGAACGCGCCGCCGGCGCCGCCGCGGACGAGGAGGCGGTGCGCGGTCACGCGGTCGGTGACAACGACGTCCCGCCGCAGAACAGTGGAGAAATCACGTACGAGAGCCCACTTGAGCGCGGCGACGCGGGCATGTGTTGCCTTGAGCAGCGATGCATACCGGAGCAGGCCGCTGACGACGACGAGGACCGTCAACGGGAGCAAGAGGAGGAGCAAGTCTTGCATGGCCTGAGTTGCTGCTGCTACCACAGTCACTTGTACATGCATGTTACTGTTTATAGACCCGGCCGCGAACTGAACTGTTTCTATTTTCAAGTGGATCGAGAAATTGTAATTACTCTCTCCGCGCTAAAGCGTAAATCATATTTTGATTATCTAACATAAAATCTAATATAAAATTTTAATTAACAATTACTCTATTATTAGTATTTAGTTTATGTGATACAAAATCAAGTAAGTATTATTAAATACGAATTTAATGACATCAATTTCATATCACATATTAATAGAGTAATTATTAGTCAAAGTCTTGTCTTAACCAATCTAAATAAGCCTTATATATATTAATAGAATATATTCTTAGACAGAGGTAGTAGATAGTTGCATATTTTAGAAACTCTGTGCAATTTTAGATATAGAGACATGCAACTAGGCAGTTGCACATTTCTAGATCTAAAGATGTATAATCTTTTCTAGATTTGGTACTACAGTCATCTGAGAAATTGTTATTTTTGAGTCGAGCAAGTTGCATATTATCAAACCTACAGTTACACAAAAACTTTGAGCAACTCTAGGTTAGTAATGTGTAACTAAATTGCACATAAGTTTTAAAAGTGTAACTACTTAATTAACTGTTGAATAAAGAATCAATATTTAAGATCGTCGACTTATAAATAAATATTTTTAATGTTCTGTGCAATTTAAGTTTAATGATGTGAAAAATGATCGATTCAAAAATAATAATTTCTCTAACGATATAGAAATAATAAATTTATTTTAATAAATATAAGTAACGTTTTGGGCAGCTCAACATTGTTTAAGTTGGGGCTATCACGGTTTAGAAAAGAATCATTGCTGACGAGTCGAAAGTAAGTCATCGTCTTTGTTTGTTTTTCTTTTGCGAGGATATGTCATCGAGTTGCTTGAGACGTTAGCATCTTACATGGTTTTAAATGGCACGGTCACGTCATGATAATATGCATGTTTGTTAACTAGATGAAAACCCTCGTGACCAAAACAGTAGCGTGTAAACAAAAGACTAGAGATTCGTGTTGACCTGCAAGCAAGTTGATCGAGTACTGCGACATCTCAACTGAAGAAGACAAATCACATGGACAATAAGACAAAAACCCCGTCCGAACCTTATCTAGCGTTGAAACCAAACGAATCAGCGTATATGATGAGAAACATGGCAGCAATATCCGAAATATGCCACAAGTTCGCTAGAGGCTCATCTTTATGGGCGACCTACGATGCTATGAAATAATAAAAAGATGCACAGAAATATTGAGTAAAATATTATTTTATTTAGTGATTATATGTGTTAAATATTGTTTTTAACCGAGGTGTGATAAACACCGGTTTTTTCTTACGTTTTGCTCTTCTCTAACGACTATGCACATATCTCATGTTTTCTTCATCCCCGTCGTATGTCTCATTATTCACTCCACCTCGTAAGAAGACAATACAACGTTTTTCTTATCCATTCCTCCCTATCTGCCAGTCCATCAGCTCTTCCTCTAGCTCCATCGATGATGCGCTGTGGCCTAGCTCCACTCCTTATCAATTTGCCATCGCTACACTACTGTCTTCTTTGACTTTGATGAATCTCCACGCAGTTCTCGTCGCCTCTCGTGAGATATTTTGGCACATGCACATCACCTTAATACGGATAATGAAGTGAGGGACAGACGATAATGGCAATATTCATCCCTTGCATTCGGCGACGACGGCGGTGATCTTGTCAGCTGGCGTCACCACTGGCTCCGCTCCACCTCTGATGGCGTGATGGCTCCACCGCTGTTGCACCTTCACCCCTATTTGACTCCGCACCGCTTTGTGTTCGTGTTGCTCCCCGTTCGTGCATTACCGTCTTCTCATTTCTCATTTTAGAGTAACAAGGAGATCACTTCTCAGTTCCATTACTTAAATGAAACTTGGTCCAAAGTACAAACAACATTGTATCAAAGTAAACACTAAACAATGCAAGCAATGCAAGAAACTTTTTCTAGCGGATTATCACTCCGTGCAGAGTCGTGCTTTCCTATGAATTAGAAATATACTTAACATGCTCGAAAACCATTTTAAACTTTGCATCTTAACGACATTGTTTTCATTCATTAAATTTCTAAAATCTACACCCTTATAGCTCATCTGATATTGAAGTGCTATATCAAGTCGCAATCTTCATCACCGCACTTAGCCAGTGCTACCCGATATGTTGCCACACCCAACCAAGTTTCGCCCCGACCCGCTTCACTTGTTTCTCATGGAGGACTGCCGCAGTGTGCTACAACTGCTCAACGATGGCACGGTCGTGCACTCTATGGGGCTGCCCTTTCCCAGCTAGCGGCGTGGACAACCACACTGATGACAGCCGTGTCGAGTGGAGGGACGTCATGTATGACGTGGGCCACGGCCTTAGCCACTACCTTTACAGGCCGACGACGACGACATCCGGGGAGGAGGGCGAGAAGAAGCTCCCCGTGCTCGCCTACTTCCACGACGGGGGCTTCTGCATTGGCTCCTGCGCCTGGCCCACATTCCACGTTGGCTTCCTCCGCCATGCCGCAGAGCTCCCCGTGGTCGTGCTCTCCTTCGACTACCACCTCGCGCCAGAGCACCTCCTCCTAGAGGCCCACGAGGACATTGCCGCGGCCCTCCTCTGGCAAGTACACGAACATATGCATATACAACCGCATGCACACTGCTACGGACATGGCTCCACACCGCAACCCATCATGACTCATGCGTGCACGTATATGCAATGGCATCCTCGGCTCATCCGAAACCATAGCTGCACATTATGCAGGACTGCCGCGGTGTGCTGCAGTTGCTCAGCGACGGCACAGTCGTGCGTTCGGCGGGGCCGCCCTCCGCGGGAGGGGGGATTCTGCATTGGCTCCTGCACATGGCCCGCTTCCATGCCGACTGCCTCCCTCCTTTGGCTCCGCGACCAGCTCGCATCACAGTCGTGGCTCGCTAGCGCAGCCGACTCACGCCAGGTGTTCGTCTCTGGCAAGTCGACCGGTGGCAACCTTGTGCACCACCTGGTCCTCTGGTTCAGTAGCACGGGGCTTGACCCGGTGAAGATCATCGGGTACATCCTGTTTATGCCGTGTTCATCACATCATCAACCCCATTTTGTTAGATATTTTCTAGGATGGTGGTTAAGTCAATGTATTAGAAGTCTTTATTATATTTAAGTTATTTAGTTAGTTGTTTTCTATTAGAGATTTTTTAGAAATGTGGTTAGTGGAGTTAGAGATTTTTTAGGGTGGTTAGTGGAGTTAGAGATTTTTCAGGAACATGGTTAATGGAGGGGAGGGGTAAAATGAGAAGTGAAAGTGTGACACTGCTTCACCAATTCCCATATTATAAAATGGTATAGATTCATCATGCTGGTCAGACACACTAGGCCAAGACATGATGACTGCGCCTCTATCCTACATTCCTACTTCGCTACCTTACCAGAGACTTCTTGTTGTTGCTTCCCAAGTTTGCCGTCACTGCACAACGCAAGTTGCAAAGAGGGCGCTAGTGAGAGCATGCAGGAGGGAAAGGGGCGGAAGAAGAGGGGCAGTACGTGTAACAAGACTACGAGTGTATATTTAGTGAAAGGACTACAACAAAAGCAATTTTAAACATACGTACATATGTGACAATGAGTAGTGGACAACTACTGTATATGACAACAAGCTTGCTTTATCTCTTACAAGCACTACAAGCCCTTTAAGATCAATCGACTTCCGAGTAAGTAGAAGAGAAGATTTGCCTCGACCACCACCTCTGACTAGTTGTAGATCCCATTTAAGACTAGACACCCCCTAAGGGAGGCCCGAACCTACATAAAATCTTATCGCCAGTGGCCTGATTCGTGGGTCATCTTACTCGAAATAATCCCCTCATCTCTTTTCTCTCTCCTCCATATATTACGTAAGATCGGCGGCTTACTGATCGTCGATAATATGAAATAGTTTAAAAAATAAAGTAGAAGAGTTACGAAAAAAATATGGAACAATCTATACACATAATTATGAGATGAAGTATATAAAAAAGGTTTAGCTAAAAACTATAATCATTTGAGAGCTGTGCAAAATAGAAAGTTTAGATTTTTTTTTAGACCTTACTGTTCACTATTGTACAGTAGTCCATTTTATTTTCATACATAGATTTTAGATGGTCTTAATTGTTACATAAATTTTATATGTACATACTTCACCCCTAATATACATGTATGATTATTTCAGAATTTTTTCAATAGGTGCTTTTTTGTTTGCATTTTAAATTTTGGGTTCATATATACCCAAGTTCCAAAAATTCCGTCTACTACAGTGTGGCAGTAATCTACTTATCTATCTATGGACTCTTTATGAAATTCTCCAGAGAGGGAAATCTGAGCCATCTATTAACTAGGACCAAGTTCTAACAACTCAAATATAATAATGTCTTTCAAAATATGCTAATTTTGGGAAAGAAAATCCCATGTTAATCACAGAAAAGAAAAGAAATCCCATGTTAATCAGAAAAAGAACTATTAAAATATGTTTTTAGGAAAGAAATTACCTTGCATGTCTAAATAGAGCAAAATACATTTTTTACAATCTTTTATTCTTGTGGAGGCATGCGAGGGAAAAAGGAAAAAGTACTAATTATAGACTTCGAGGGAATTCTCACATTAGTCACAGAAAAAGGGAAAAAATAAGCCATCTATCAACTGGGTCCAAATTATATCGTCTCAAATTTAATATATATTTATTTTAAAAATATAATAATTACGAGACTAAGAAAATCTAAAGTAAGTTAGAGAAAAAAATTATAGCCATCTATCAACTGGACCAAGCTATAAAAGCTCTGATTTAAAATATGGGATGAAAGAGTCAGCAAGGGGTGATCCCACAAGTCATGGGGGTTAGTAAGGGTGGTCCGGGACCACCCTGATTGATCACTCTCCCTTCTCGAAGGCCTAGGTGGGTCTCATCATCCGTTTAGTTGCTTATCTTCGTGAATCTTCTTTAAATATGCATTTTCTCAATAATCTCTGTTGTTTTCCTGTACTCGTAGGCAATTATTATTAATTAATCAGTAATTAATAAAGATAATATATTAAAACATAAAATATGATGAAAAAGTCTACAACAAACTAAAATAAATATAAACATAGTTTAGGCTTATCATGTTCTGATATAATACATATATTGTGTCCTTAGACCTGAGATCTTCATTGTGCTCGAGATGTCTAATTACCTACTTAGGGGCTATCAAATTCTATTCCATGACTAGGTAGTTACAAAGGTAGCTTTAGGATTTGTTGTGAAGTATGTTTCGAGATGTAGTTGGTCGGGATGGGTCTTGCCCCTCGTTTATAATCGAAGAGATATCTTTAGGCCGCACAAGTCATTGGATCTGAAAGTGCATGACCATACCAGTCAGGTGAGCTTGATCACTATTGTGAGGCAAAGAGGAGTTCATATGAGCGAGCATTTAAATGTTAAGGTTCGTCCGTTTGAAATTTATGGGTACTGAACCTACAGGCCAGGCCACACAACTGATGAGTTGGAATAAGTGCACAAATTTAATACGTCTACAAGGTGGGATGGGTCAAAAAGTTTGCTTGAGAAGTAAGCGAACTGACTCCTATCTGAGGGTTGGTGAAATGGGTAGTTCAGATAGATCTTCTAGCCTTGGGTTCTTGGAGACCCTAGTCGCTGGTGCCACCTTTTACCTACACTCGGACCCATCTGTCATAAGAGTGATGAGCTACAAATGTTGTTGATTTGTTCTTTTGTGAAATTATTCACTTGCATGGAGTGCTTAATAATATTATTTCAGATCATGATACTAAATTTCATGGACTAAATTAGGGACTAAATTGATGTTTAGAATTTCTTGTCACTCCCAAACTGATGGTCAAACTAAAATGGCTCATCAAACATTGTCCATTATGCTTAGGGCTCTTTTGAAAAATAATTTGTGTATGTGGGAAGAATGTTTGCCTCATATTGAGTTTGCTCATAATCATTTGCTGCATTATACAACTAAGATGTGCCCTTTTGAGGTTGCGTATGTGAAAGGACCGAAGGTGCCGACTAGAGGGGGGGTGAATAGGAGGCTAATAAAAATTACTTCTTTTAACTTGATTGATTAAGTTATGCCTTAGACAGAAGCTAGGATCAGCTAGCTGTGTGACAGGTGAGTGACACAGGTATGATATAATGTGTTAAATAGCATGCAGCTGTCACAGAGGTGCCTAACACAGTGGTCTAAGACTTAGCAAATAAGTAGCAATCTATCTGCCTGTGTAACAGGTAACTAACTCAGGTGAGAGATAAGATATATAGCAACCGAGACACAGCTAGAGTGACACAGGTGTAAAGGTGATCTCTAACAGATGAACAGATTAAGACTAAGATCACACAAGCAAGCAATTAACAGGTAAACAGAAGCAATGTAAGTAACCACTCAGAGAGACAGGGTGTTTTTCACCGAAGTTCCCAACTCTTTGCAGAGTGGTACGTCTCCGTTGGAGAAGCTACTCCGAAGAGATCGCCAGCACTAAATCGTGCTTGTTCTCCGAGTACTTGACGTTCAGGCCTCTTCCTTAGCTTGTGGAAGTCCTTTTGCTTGCGGCAGGTAGACTTCAATCACCTTCACAAACTTACTGGTCCAGCCCACACAAGCTTGGGTGGTACCAGTAACTCCTACACCCGTCTAGGAGCAGACACTCCAAGAGTAACAGATGAACCGGCAGCAATCTCTTGGAGGAACCTTTACTCTTTGCTCAAAGCTCACACACTCACCCGAACTATCACTTAGGCTTTTGGCTTTTGTTCGGTGGTTGGAGGCTTTGCAACGGTCGTATGTGGTTCACAGGTTTTTTGCAAGGTTGAGGACGAAGTCCTCCCCTGGTCCCCTATATATAGGGTTCACAGGCACCCGACTGTTATACTATTGCCATGTAGGATTAGTGAGCCACCGGTGTCAGCCACCGGTGACACAGCCAACCACTCCGCCCAACTATAACGGCTCGGGCAGACCGACACCTGTGTCACCGGTGGCACACACAGGTGAACCCTTAACTGACGCAGCCTAGCTACTCAGCCCGGTTTTGGCACATGACATGCCCTCAGCATACAACACTCTCTGAAACCTATAAGGAGAGAACCTCCGACAGCCCTCTGATTCACCAGACCAGCTATCGCAGTGCAGTTACCTTAGCATTTACAAGCTCTCCCCTGGTCCAGAGAAGTACTGAGTCTTAGAGCACTAGACCACCTGTGACACACTGTGTCACACCGGTGACTCTAGCCCCTGGGGATTTTCTACTGCTTACACACTAACCCTCTGAGCATTGAGCAAAAGTTCCTTAGACAACTGATACTGATTGCATCCCTCTTGATAGTACGGGTTTTTCCTATGGACTCAAAGAAACTAGCAAATCTAGGCTTTACCTGCCCACCAACTGTAGTCACGGTCCTTGACGCATCAAGCCACCATCACCTTGCTTGCAACTCCTTGCACAGCACCGACTTCTTCACAGCTGTGGCACAGCTGCCTAGCACCGCCATTCCTTAGTCCTGGAACTCACCCCTTGTACATTTTTGATGGTCATCATTCCCTCGATGACCCTTCTTCCTGGAACCTGTAAACCTGCTTACACTTCATGTAAACGTTAGATTCCAGTTTGAGTTGCCATTAACCATCAAAACCAACTTGGGGCCTAGATGCTCTTTCAGTATGGTTTTGTTCCTCGTGCACCAATTGATTTGTTACCTCTTCCATCTTCAGAGAAGGTTAATTTTGATGCTAAACAATATGCTGAATTGATATTAAAAATGTATGAGACAACTAAAGAGAATATAGAGTTGGTGAATGCTAAGTAGAAAATTGTTGGTGATCAAGGAAGAAAACATGTTACTTTTGAACCTAGTGATCTTGTTTGCTTGCATTTGAGAAAGAATTTCCCTAATTTGTGAAAGTCTAAATTAATGCCTCAAGCTGATGGACCATTTAAGGGGTTAGAGAAAATTAATGATAATGCATACAAGCTTGAGCTACCTACAGATTTAGGGGTTAGTTCCACATTTAACATTGCAGATTTGATGCCATATTTGGATGAGGAAAATGAGCAAACAGTTGAGGATGACTTCAATTCAAGAAGAGGATGATGATGAATAAATATCTACTACAGTTATACCCACAACTTCTATACCCTCACAAGACACTGCTCCTCAAGTGCCAGAAATACAAGGACCAATAACTAGACTTCGTGCATGCAAACTTAATTATTATGTATTTTTGTTTCTTGATACTTCACATAAAATTTACTAAGAATATGTTGTTGCCTAAATTGAATGTTCTTTTGTTATTAAGGAACCAAGGATCAAAGCATGGCAATTCTTGCTACATGCCACTGCCCGCCCTGTCGCGTGCTGCCGCAACAAGATTAATTGTACCACGCGCTGCCGCGGCAACCCCCTTTACCGTACGTCTTCACAGCCATGCCTTTCACCCTCGGCATAGTTGTCATGCCAATCTGCGCCGCCCACCGTATCATGCAAGCTTGCCACGCCTTCTTTCACGAGCTGCCATGCCACCACCTTTGCTTGCCACGTGCTACCACACTCCTGTGTTCCGCGTTGTGTAGAGTTGCCCCACCACTTGCGGATTAGGTTAGGGCTACCACGCTGCCCACTCCTTGCCACGGCTAGGGCAACCAATAGTCCTAGCTTTGTCTTGCATCTTTGCTTGGCCAATCCTTAGATTGGATCAGGAGCTTGTTCACACAAGGAAGAAAAAAGGAGATTAGGGAAGTCAGATTTCTTGAAGTTCAAGTTGATGCTAATATCTTGCCTAGTTTGGTTCGGTTACCATCTATTATCTCTTGGGCAAGGTTTGGCTGACTCCCTAGGGTCTCCCTGGTGCTTAATAAGGTCCCCACTACAACCCTCCTCATGGACTCGCACAGCTACCACAAGTTTGAATTTGAGCTCCATTTGGATTAAAAAAAACATGCCTACCAAAATCTAAAAGAATTCTAGAAAATCAGGCATAATTCCAAGAGTCTATTGTTAAAATTTTAGCTCAATCCACCAGGTAGTTCTCAGGTCTACTATCAATCCACAAGTTTCAGGTCTGTCTAGGGTTCCTACCATGACACGGATTCACTGCCGTGGCAAACTTGCGTCAGGACCCTGAGTTTTGTCTAGTGGGTATTTTTCTGAGGTATAACAAAATAATAATAATAAATAAGAAGCCACACAGAAGGCCATTGAAAAACATACAAAAAAATCTTAGAAATTTATTATTGCTTCCTCATTGTTTCTTTTTTTCTTCCATGCTTTGATGTCTAGGCGCAGTTAAATTTTCTCATTCTAGTCAAAGTCCCAATAACTAGTACTATTATTTTTTAGCATCTTTTCAACTTTGCATTGCTACTTTGATTATTCGCTATGCTTGCTACTCACATAAGCCTTCCAAGCTCCACTTGTCTACACCGTGCAGATTTACGTCACCTGGCAATCGTTTTACTCAATGTTTGGAGGTATTTGACATTGTTGGTTGCTAGTCACCCCCTGCTGCTTGGTAAGTACTGGTAGAATTGTGATCTAGCTTTAGCTTTTGAGTGACTTGTCACTACTTTCTAGTAGTTGATAGAAACATTATACTTATGATTTTGTTTCTTGTTTCTACTAACCATGACAGGTTCTCGAGTGAACAACGGGGATGATCTCACTTCTCGCTCACGATGGATATGTGATGATTTCTAAGCTTCGGTGTCCAACCACACCCGAGACATCGATGCCTAGATCAATGGCACCGTCGACCGTATTAATGGGCTTGAGGAGAGTATTCACGAGCAGTCTACCAAGTTTGCCACTCTCCTCTACCATTTGGATGGAGCAGCACGGGCACCATAAAAACAACCACCTCCCCCACTACACGTACCAACCCCCATCCTCGCTAATAAACGATGGTGAGCATGCCATGTTATCCTTGAACAGGCACCCACAACCTCCGATGCCTCGGTACATCTTCGTACCGACCACACTGCTTCAAGCATTGTTGCCATGCGTACCATATTTTTTCCTCCTTGTGATCAATTTGAATTATTTAATAAACTGTTTGAAACAAGGCACTAATTATGTGGAAGATTGCTATCAAGAGTTTTAAATGACGAGACCATGACACCTACAGATGCACCCGCAGTTATCTCTACTTCCACTATTTCAACTACATCTGCTGCTGAAGCCATAAAAAACAAAAGGAGGTCCGTCAAGATCTTCAAGAACATGCGAGGATTCAAGTTCAAGCTCTCAAGAGGAGGAGGAATGAATTTCATGGGACTATGACCATGTCCCACATGAATTGGTGTTGTATAAGAAGTTTTTTCACGTCACTTTTGGTCCAAGAAGAGCTAGAGATCAAATCCCACAAGATCTAGAGTCTGATTCGAATTGCTGAGACAGCCCTGACTTCAAACGTCTTTATCTCAGGCATATGGACTCCGATTTGGGTGATCTTGGACTCTTTGGAGAGCGTATCTCATGCCTTTCCAACCTGTCTAGCCTCATCTCCAAATTTCTTACGAGCTCACCGCAATTGCCAAAATAGTCTGGGACTATTTTTGGAACAGATCACCTCTTCTCTTGATATACCCCCTAAGATTCTCTCTTTAATTTTTAGGATTTCATTGAGTTGTTCAGCTATTGCTACATTATCGCATCTACAAGTCGTGTAGGACTACCGCCTTATTTAGATCATCAATGGAATCCCAATACATGAACTTTGTTGTTTAGGTTGATCGCACCTACAACAAGGTCAATAACCATTGGAGATTGGTTTAGCTATTGTTAAGACGTATCGTCGTGTACGGTATAGTTGAATCGTCAAGGTCAACCTCCACCAAATCGATAGCTACCTTTGTCTCATCGAAAGATCGACTCACTGTCTCATCAGTAAACTAGTTTAATTCATTGTGCTTTAGTTGAGGATAATGATGCTATGATGACTCGATTCTTTGGTGGATTAAATCGTGAAATCCAGACCATTTTGTACTATAAGGAATATAATTCTATTACTCAGTTATTCCATCTTGCTTGCAAAGCTAATCGTGGAGTGCAAAATCGACACAGGAGGATATAGACTAATTTTTCTGCAAGTCATAATTCTTCATGGATGCCTGGCACACCCTCTGCCCTATCCACACATACCAATGTTCTGACCTTGTCCAAAAAGTCGAGTTCTTCTACATGGAAACCAGCCCCACAAGCACCTGCAGCATCAAAAAGTACACCAGCTGCCCCGACGAAAAGTTCTTGTTCTGTCATTGCATCTACAGGGAGGATGAAGGATATACAATGTCATCTCTACAAAGGGTATGGTCACATGCAAGGAGAATGACCAACTAAGCATGTGCTGATCATTCGTGAAGATGGTGAATATGATTCAGCTAGTGATTATGATGAAGAAAATATATGCTCTCATTGTGGAACAAGAACAAGGTAGCCAAGAATCTGAATGGAACTAATGGGCTCCAACTACACTGATCGGTACATGAGCTTCATTACATAGCGGGTATTGAGTGTGCAAATGAGCCATGCCGAGTAAAATCAATGTTATAATCTGTTCCACACAAAGGGAGCTGTTAAGGAGCGTGCTATTCGTTTTGTTATTGATGGATGGAGTTGCAACAATTTAGCTAGCTCGGAAATTGTGGAGAAGCTCTCGCTCACTACTAGGCTGCACCCTCATCCATGCTACATCCAATGCTTCAACAACAGCGGTAAGCCTAATGTAAAAAGAACCGTGCTAGTGCATTTTACTACTGCCACTTATGCTCATTTTGTTGATAGCGATGTGGTACATATACAAGCATGCTCAATGTTACTTGGTAGACCATAGCAATATGATAGAGAATATGTTCATCATGGTAGAACTAATCAATATTCTCTTGTGCATAAAGGCAAAAAGATTGATTTACTTCCTATGTCTCCGGAACAAACTTTGAAAGATGATCTTGCTAGAGCTAGAAGAGATAAAAATCAGGAGCAAGCTAAGCATGAAAGTTAGATTGTAACTAAAGAATTAGAGAAATACAAGATTAAGGACAAATATGAATTGGAACAAGTTAATGAAATTAAATTGAAAGGTACATGTTTTGCTTGCTAATAAATATGATATTTTTGATTTGGATGCTAGTAATTTTGTTTGCTGTCCATTTATCTGCAGAGAGGCCATGTTTACATTTGAGAATATGCCTCCGTCTTTGCCCCTTGTTGATGCTAACATTTTGTAGTACTTCAACATCATTCCACAAGATGAACCACCGGGACTAGCACCTATTCGAGGGATAGAGGGCCAGATTGATTTGATCCTCGGTGCTTCGCTGCCCAACCATGCGCCGCACTGTACCAACCCCGTGGAGATGAAAGAAATTAACGGACAAGATTATGTTCTTGAAGCTCTTAGTCCATGTGATGTTCTTGTTATTTTGGTACCCAAGAAAGATGGATCATGAATTATGTGTGTTGATTGTAGAGCTATCAATAATGTTATTGTTTGTTATCCTCATCCTATTCCTAAGTTAGATGATATGCTTGATGAATTAAGTGGATCTACTGTGTTATCTAAAGTTGATTTGGTAGTGGTTACCATCAGATTCGTATAAGATTAGGAGATGAATGGAGAACAACATTTAAAACTAAGTTTGGTCTATATGAATGGTTAATAATGCCTTCAGTTTGACTAATGCACCTAGTACTTTTATGCAATTGATGAATGCAGTTTTACGTGCTTTCATTGGATGTTATGTGGTGGTTTATTTCATGATATTCTGATTTATAGCAAACATGATATTCTGATTTATAGCAAATCTTTAGATGACCATTTTTTCTATTTTTATTGCATTACGGGATGCATGTTTATTTGGTAACCTTGGGAAGTGCAACTTTTGCACAACCGAGTATCGTTTCTTGGCTATATCATTATTCCACTGGGAATTGAAGTTGATAAAACCAAGATAGAAGCCATACAGAGTTGGTCACCTCCTAAGATGGTCAAAACAAGTGTAGAGTTTTCTAGAACTTGCTGGATTTTATCGTTGCTTCATTAAAGATTTCAGCATCATTGCCACATCGCTGAATGAGCATACAAAGAAGGATGTTCCATTTGTTTGGAGCAATACTGTCGACGATCGGTGAATCGGCGATCTTACGGTATTCGTGGAATGAGGATTACTGGGGGGTAGGGACCTCTAGGGCCCAAGTGCCAGGAGCTCTGACAACAGGGGACAGCCGTTTTTATACAGGTTCGGGCCTCTCTCAGGATAATAACCCTACGTCCTGTTGCTATATATTGATGGAGAACACGCTTTACAATGGGGGGTGTATGTTAGTGGCTACCCTAGGCCTAATCGTAGACTAATCTATGCTAAACCGCCGGGCTCGACTCCTTCGAGGCAGCGGGTCTTCTAGGGCTTCGCCTCCGGAGATCCTATGCTACTTGCGCTGCGACTAGATTGATCTGTTGGACCTCCTAGAACCTGTCCTCCCCTATGGGATTGCTGATCCTTATATAGGGGGTTCCCAGGGTCGTACCAGACGTGGACTTATGCCCGAGTAGGACTCTGGTCTCCTTAAACGTCGGGATTGACTTCCTAGTTTAAGGGGAGTCTTCCCTTCCTGAGAGGGGTTACCTTGTCGTCCAGGGATCCTTACCGGGTACGCTGTACCTTCCTAAAGTCATGGGATTCTGTATACGGATACCCCTAATACGCGAGATACCGTACTATTCATCATCAAGCCCCCCATCAATACGTGAAGTGAGGTCATGATGGTTCTGTTGGAAATCTGCCCTTGTCGGGGAAGAAACTCCGAGTAGGCGATCCGAGTAGTCCTTGTCGGCGACTTCTCCGAGTAGGCTCAATCCCTACCGGGTAGTCGTAAAAGCCTTATCGGAATAATCTTTTGGAAAATCCAGAATACTTTTCCGATTTGATCTGATCCGTCGATCATGGACACGCGTCCGCCTGGCATATTTCTAGGAAAGGGAACCATCGTGGAGGAAATTTCGTGTGGTGATGAAGAATCTTTTCTCTCTCTGCGCCGTGGTGCCGTTAACGTGCGCTGAACCACGGTGCGTTCCTCTGGATCGTGGGTTGTCAGACCCTCCTTTTCCCGCGAAGCGTCCTGTAAGCGGAAAAAGCAACTGCCCGCATTAAATGCGATGGAACTGATCGTGCCGAAAACCGCGCTCGGCTCCGGTGAAAGTTTAAATCTTTAGGAGTCCAAGAATTGGGGTTTTGCCCGCATCGTCTCTTTGCCTCCTAGCCGTCTTGCTCCCTTCGCCTTCTTCCTCGCGCCCTTGCAAACCCCCACCTCCACACTCTCTCGATCGATCGGTGAAAATGGGCAAGAAAGGCGCCGCGAAGAAGTCTCCTGAGCCCGCAAAGGAGTCGGGGAAAGCTTCGGGGGAAACCGACCACCGCCATCCCTGAGTTCGAGGCCTCGGTGATGGACTCCTCCGCCCTGGAGAAGCTCGTGTCGGATGAGGTGATTCTCCCGGAGGTGTTTGTGCCTTTCCGGGAGGCCGTGAAGGAGACGGTCCCCAGCCCCGATACGGACTGGACCGTCGTCTTCGCGGACTTCTTCAGGTGTGGATTTCAATTCCCACCTTCGTCGTTCTTCCTCCTCGCGCTCCAGTTCTACGAGATCAAGTTGATTCACCTCAACCCGAACTCGGTCCTAATGCTGGCGGTCTTCGCGCATTTATGCAAAGCCTACCTCGGCATTAGGCCAAGCCTGGAGCCTTGGAGGTACTTCTACAACCTCCGCCGGGTGAAGGGCAGCGGCGCAGGAGTCGTCGGCGGCGCCGGATTCCGTCTTCGAGAAGGAAAGAAGGACGCCTACATTGCTTCCTCCTGGAAATCTTCGTGGTCGGGCTGGCATGCTCGGTGGTTCTACTGCCAGCCCCGAGCGAATTCTGGGATCTCCTACCGCAGACTCACCCCTCTTCCGAACAAGAGCTGGGGGAGGCCCCGAAGGAGACTAAGCACCTCACGGCGCTCATCCACGACATCGCCAATCTCGCCGCCAAAGGCTTGTCGGCGTGGGACGTCGCGGAGGATTTCCTTCGACGCCGGATAAGCCCTCTTCGGTCGAGGGTCGAGCCGGCCTGGGTGGTCCCGACGAACCAAGACCAGACAAGGAACTTCGACATGGGTAAGCACCACGACTTCCTCCGTGCCAATTCAATTGACAAGACTTTTCACGCACTTCTGCCTTGTCGTGCCATGCAGAATTGTCCCCAGGGGAGCTTCAGAGTAGGTTGAACAATCTATTCGAGCAATCCCCCCAAGGCGGGCGTACAGACGTGCCCCTGCCTCTTCTGAAGCAGAGTCCAGATAGCCGACGGGAAGTATTCTTGGTGAGTTATCCATCTTGTCTCCTTGTCTAGCTTAGGTTCCTCCGAATAGCCTTATAGAGGGCCCTCGGGTTCTTCTTCCGCAGCAAGTAGGCCGCGGGGGTCCTGACTCGGAGGCCGAAAGAGCTGGCGCTCCCGTCGAGGACGATGAAGTTGAGATGTTCGACGCGGCCCCGCCACCCTCTGAGACGAGGGAGGAAGGTCCTTCCGCAGCCGAGGCGGGGGCGGAGATCATCTCGACGAGTTCTCCTGCCCGGGATCCTCAACCGCAGGTTTGAGTTCTCGCCCGACTACTCTTTTTCTATATTCTTTCCTGAATGGTAAACACAAAGAAGGATGTGTCGGACAGCCCGAAGCGAGCAGCCCCCTCGCCAAGAAACCAACTCCCCCTCCCACGACCGCTCTTGGGGAGGAGACCGTGGCGGACAAGGGGAAGGCGCCGCTGGCTTCCGGCAAGCGAGGTTCGGGTGCGTTGGCAAGAAAACCTCCTTCAACAAGAAAGCGCTTGAGGTTAGTTTTTCCTTTGCCGCCTTTTTTCTTTTGACTCGCCTTGCTGAAGGCTTGACTTGATTGTTTTTGGTGACTAGGGTGTCGATCCTTCCCGCTGGGACCCCAACTAGGGCGGTTACCGAACAGCAGCCCCTGGTGCCGAAATCGGCCCCGGCTCCTGTCAAGCAGTGGACTCCCGCGCTGGAGTCGCTGCCGGCTCCTACTGAGCAGCCGTAGCCCCCGGCGCTGGAGTCAGAGTCGATCCTGGTCGAGCAGGTCGTGCCTCCAGGTCCTTCGGCACCGGAAAGTCTTAGCCTCTCCTCTTTGCTGCAGGTAATGCACGGGAGATCAGTGATAAGATAATTGTACTTTGCTCGTACTAACCTGTTCTTTTTCAGCTCGCTATCTCCCGGGCGGCTCCACTCGAGAAGGCCCAAGCGGAGCTGGACTTGGCGTGCGAAGAGTCGAGGAAGAGCCTCGACGAGGCCGGGAGATGGCGGGCGGAGCACGAGGTGCTGCAGAAGCGCCTTGAGGACTCCGAGAAGCAGCGGGCGGCGGTTGAGGCCGACCTGAAGGCGCGCCTCTCGGAAGTGGAGTCTTCCCTGCAAAGGAGTCACTCTTACGCGGGAAAGCTGGAGGGAGACCTCGAGCGGGCCTTGAGCACGCTCGAGAAGGCGCTGGGCGAAGTCGGCGTCGTTGTCCCTCCGGGCCTTGCTCCGGCTAGCCGCCTAGCGGATCTGACGGCGTCTGTCTCCCAGCTGAAGCCCACCATCGAGAAGCTTCTCGAAGACGAGCTTCGGCAAGGTGTACGCGACGCCCTGGCCTTTGCTTTGGCTCTTCTGAGGCACAGGCATCCGGACCTATCCCTGGAGGCGCTCGCTGCCGATCTGCCGGAGGGCGAGGAGGAGAAGCTTCTCGACGCGGTGCAGGGAGCGGCGGACGCCTTTGGCGATCGGGTCCAAACGCCTGGCCTAGAGTAGAATTCTGTAATAGCATACTTTTTACACAAATACAGTGGCTAGTAACTGTGCGATAACTTGTGTGTTTTTTGGTTTTCCGAAACCTTGTCTAATCTGCTTATGCGAAACCTTGTCGGATGCAAGCGTAGACTTTAGTCGGAACCAGTGCCCTTTGCCTCCCTTCAGTGTAGGTATACGACTAGTGTCGTAGGTCGTTCTTGCTGTGATTGACCAGTCCTTAGATTTAGTCGGATGGAGGGCTCCGTGGCTCCTCGTCATCAGTAAACACGATAAGGGGTCTTTCGTACAGCTTGTCGTGGCCATGGCGGCACCTCCGTATTCCTTTGTTGAGGGAAGACTCCGGTTGTTTGGCTAGTAAATTCTACACTTGCCCGATCAACAACGTTTCACTCTACCCGAGGTATCTTCTGCTCCGAGTAGTCGAAAATGTGGATAAGCGTACGGGTTCCGTTGATCTAGTCGTACTCGTACTTTCTTCCCTTCCTTTACTCGGATTGGGGGACATTGCTACGGAACTGGGGAGCTTAGTCAACCAGGCCTTAGGTCTGGTCAGGTGGGGGGCTCAGTGGCTCCCCTATCACCTGCAAACGCGTTAAGGGGTTTTCCTCGCATCCCTGACAGTTGTAGCGCAGGACCTTTTTTCCTTTGTGCAGGTCGAAGAAGTCGGTACTCGTACTCGTACTTCGACTTTACCGTATTCTTATCCAGCCCCCGACTGACTGTTTGAGAGATATCTCGGATAGGCAGTCTGAATTAATAATGAAAAACATTGAACTAGAGACTTGGTATTATTTAAAGAAAACTGTGTCTTTTACAGGCTACTGTAAGAAGAATAACTCTAGGAAAACTAAGAAGAACTAGGCCGTCCCCTCCTCATTTAGCTTGTCACCGGTTGCCCCAGAGACTCTCGTCCTCTTGTCGTGACCTGCTGACTGAACTTTGTTGAGTGCGCGTGCTGGGCGGCGGCGCCCGGAGCGTCTTATCATCGACTTGTTCGTAGCTTGACAATCTTTAAGGCTGGAGCTGGTGCAACTTTGGAGTCTGCCGATGAGGAGGCGACGGTCGTGCGATCTTACCGAAGGCGGTTGCACGGGACTCTCTAATGGACGTGACCTTTCTACCGTTGACACGAGCGACCTGGATCGGGCGGCTTCTCCCGAGGAGCCGTTGTCCTGTTTAGGGGAAGGCCCTGTTTTCTCCCTGCTCCGACCTAGTCGTGGAACTCTTTCTCTGACTTGGAGGGGGTACTTTCCAAAGCCGTCGCTCGTAGTCGTGGAGGCGGTCTTGACAACGTGGTGGCGGGAGGCGTCACGCTGGCGTCTTGGTTAGAGGGTAGGTGCTGCTCTGCGAGGTCGAGGCTGCGCTTGTCGCAGAGGAGTGCTTCTCTGGGGGAACTCTTTATCGTGAGGACACCTTTTGGGCCGGGCATCTTTATACACTGGTAGGCGTAGTGCGTAGCTGCCATGAACTTGGCCAGAGTAGGGTGCCCCAAGATAGCGTTGTATGCTGTCTCGAAATCGACTACGTCGAACAGGATTTTCTCTGTTCGGAAGTTCTCCGGTGTACTGAAGGTAACCGGGAGCGTGACTTGCCCGATCGGCGTGGCCGATGAGCCCGGGACGATACCGTGAAAAGCGTGCGTTACCGTCTGAACAGACGATCGTGGCACTTGCATGGCGTCGAGGGCGTTGGCGAATAGGATATTGAGGGAGCTCCCTCCGTCTATTAATACGCGACCCACTCGGCAGTTGTTGATCGTTGGCTCGACCACAATAGGGTATCGTCCCGGTCGAGCGCAATTTTTGGGGCAATCGGTCTGGTCGAAAGCGATCGTGACCTCGGACCACTTGACCGCTCGAGGAACTCGCGGTACACTCGTGAGAACTTCTCGGGCGATCGCCTTGTATTGCTCTTAGATTCGTAAGAGGTTGAGCCCCCGAATATGTGCTCGATTGCTCTGACGTGCCCCTGGAAAGGCTCAGGGGTGGAGTCATCGTCGTCGGAGGTTGTTTCCCGACTGTTGTTAACGACCTGAGGATTCTCCTCGCGGAACTTCTCTCTTTCTTCCCAAAGATACTTTTTGAAGATGCGACACTGTCGCAGATCATGCGAGTTGGTCTGGTGAAACTCGCACCAGGGCTTGGACGACTTGTCGGAGGATGTGGTAGGTTTATCCTTGGGGCGTGGTCGCCAGGTGCGCTTCTCGGAGATCTCGGCCATTACCTCGTCGGCTCTGATCCTTTTCTCCTTGTTCCCTCCGGAGGGCTTCTTCTTGTGCTTAGTCTTGCGTGAATCGCCCCTTGATCGGAGGGGGGAACTGGTCGACTCACCCCGCTGTTGCTTAATGTACCGCAGGGTTTCCTCCGCACAAGCGGCCTTTTCGGCCAGATCCATGAGTTGCCTAGTGGTTTTCGGTGGCCGCATGATCAGATCGTGCGTGCACATCTTGTTTCTGCTGCCTCGAGTGAAGGCGCGGATGACGTCCGAGTCCGTTATCTCAGGGATAGTGTTGCAGATAGCACTAAACCTTTTGGTAAACTCTCGGAAGGTCTCGTCTGGTCGTTGGACGACGAGGAATAGATCGTCGACCCGACCTGGTCTTAGGAAGGTACCCTGGAAGTTCCCGAGTAACATGTCGCATAACTGTCCCCACGAACCGATCGTTCCTGGGGGTAGATTCGTCAACCACGTCCTAGCAGCTCCTCTGAGAGCGGTGGGAAGATAGTTGTCCATAACATTCTCGTCCCCGACGGCTGCCTCGATCGCGGTGGTGTAGATCTGAAGGAACTCTACGGGGTTCGTGGTTCCGTCGTACGATTCTAGCGAGCCGGGCTTGAAACGAGAAGGCCAGCGTACCTGACGGAGCTCCTGGGATAGCGCTTGGCATCCACTGAAGGACCCCCGATAAGGCGCATTCTCGCCGCTATTCGAGGTCGAGGATCGGCCGTGAGAATTGGCGTGTTGCACGTGATCTCTCCGAGAAGGCTGTTGCTCTTGCTGGCGCCTTTGGCGGCGGCGCTTGTCGAGCTGTTCTCGGAGGTCGACAGGTGGCTCCTCCTGAGGAGGCCTGTTCCTGGGGTGTCGTCCCTCCCGATCGCGTTCTTCTAGCGGAGGAGGGGTGTCCACCCGAGTAGAGCTACGGGCCGCCGATTGGGCTCGAGAAGACTCGGCCTGGTTCTGAGCCTCTTGGAGATCAGCCCCCAGCCGTTGCAGCCACTACACGCCCGCGGGTGTCGATAGATCCGCCACGGGAGGCTGTGACAGCAGATTGCGCACTTCCGCAAGTCTTCGAGCAGTTCGGGACACGTACTCCCTCGTTCCCGGGGGAGATCTCTCCACAGCGGCAGGCAGGTCTCCATTCCGGCGAGGAGTTCTCTCCCCGGCGGCGGGTAAGCCCCCGTTCATGTGGGAGGCAGCCATTGCGTTGTGCTGCTGTGAGCCCCCGGGCAGATTCTGATCTTCGAGGTCTTCTCGACCATCGTCGATCGCGAGTACCATTCGAGGTCCTTGGCTGGACGATGTGTAGTCGTATTCCATCACGTTGTCCTCATTGGACGTGACGTGGGTAAGATCTTGATCGTTCTCACGATCAGATTTTGCAGGAGAAATTCCAACCATGGGGCTGGTCATTCCTGCCGGGGAGTCATCGTTCAAAACCAGCTTCCCGCTGAAGGCCCTGGCGCACTCGGTTCTGAAGTGATCTGCTTCGCCATCCGAGTCCTCTCCAGGGGCGTACTCTCCAAAATCCACTCGATCCGTAATCGGGTACGGGTCCATAGGGCCAAAGATGTCGTAGAAACTCTGGTCCGAGTACCCAGTATGGGGCGAGATTGCGATCGGTTTTCCTGCCGGTTTTGCTTCTTCCTCCTCGGTCAAAACCGGCGAGGGCTGTGCAACCGGCGCTGGGATTTGATCACGCTTAGTTGCGCGTCCTGCCGACTCTGATTCTTCCTGGACGGCTTGGTCCGGAGAGGTCCCCACGGTCGGCGCCATCTGTCGACGATCGGTGAATTGGCGATCTTATGGTATTCGTGGAATGAGGATTACTGGGGGGTAGGGACCTCTAGGGCCCAAGTGCCAGGAGCTCTGACAGCAGGGGACAGCGGTTTTATACAGGTTCGGGCCTCCCTCAGGATAATAACCCTACGTCCTGTTGCTATATATTGATGGAGAACACGCTTTAAAATGGGGGGTGTATGTTAGTGGCTACCCTAGGCCTAATCGTAGACTAATCTATGCTAAACCGCCGGGCTCGACTCCTTCGAGGCAGTGGGTCTTCTAGGGCTTCGCCTCCGGAGATCCTATGCTGCTTGCGCTGCGACTAGATTGATCTGTTGGACCTCCTAGAACCTGTCCTCCCCTATGGGATTGCTGATCCTTATATAGGGGGTTCCCAGGGTCGTACCGGACGTGGACTTATACCCGAGTAGGACTCTGGTCTCCTTAAACGTCGGGATTGACTTGCTAGTTTAAGGGGAGTCTTCCCTTCCCGAGAGGGGTTACCTTGTCGTCCAGGGATCCTTACCGGGTACGCTGTACCTTCCTAAAGTCCTGGGATTCTGTATATGGATACCCTAATACGCGGGATACCGTACTATTCATCATCAAATACGTAAGAGGAAGACTTCACGATATTAAAAGATAAGTTGACACATACACCTTTACTTCATCTGCCTAATTGTAATAAGATGTTTGAGCTTGAATGTGATGCTAGTAGAATTGCTTTAGGTATTGTGTCACTACAAGAGGTCAAACCATATTTTAATGAGAAATTGAATGGGCCTAGTCTGAACTATTCTACTTAGAATTATTTTGTCTTATTCAAAATTTAGAGACTTTTCAACATGATGTATGGCCCAAAGAATTTTTCATACGCTCTGATCATGAATCTTTTGAGCATATTAGAAGTTAAGTCAAACTGAATCGTAGACATGCTAAGTGGGTTGAATTTATTGAGTATTTTTCCTATATCATTAAACTCAAGAAGGGTAAGCAAAATGTTATTGATGATGCTTTGTCTCGTTGTTATACTATGCTTTCACAACTTGACTTCAAAATATTTGGTTTGAAGACCACTAAAGAGCAATATGTGCATCATGCTAACCTTATAGATGTATTGCAGAATTATAAAGAAGGGAAAACATAGAACAAGTTCGTCATGAATGATGGATTTGTGTTTCATGCTAACAAGCTATGCAACTCATATAGCTCTGTTTGTCTTTTGTTGTTATAGGAGGCATATGGGGGAGGTTTGATGGGTCACTTCAAAACCAAGAAGATGAAGGTTGAACATTTCTTTTGGCCAAAGATGAGACGGGATGTTGAGAGATTCGTTGCTCCCTGCATTACATCTCAAAAAGCTAAATCACGACTTAACCCTCATGGTTTATATACCTCTTATTATTCCTAGTCTACCTTGGGAAGATGTTTCTATATATGGACATTGTTTTAGGATTGCCTAGAACAAAGAAGGAGAGGGATAGTGTTTCTGTGGCACATTTATATGTTGTCATAAGAGTAATGATGCTACAAATGTTGTTGATTTGTTCTTTCCTGAAATTATTCACTTGCATGATGTACTAAATACTATTGTTTCAGATCGTGATACTAAATTTCTTGGCCACTTTTGGAGATGTTTATGGGCTAAATTAGGGACTAAGTTGTTGTTTAGTATTACTTGTTAACACCAAACTGATGGTCAAACTGAAGTGGTTAATCGAACTTTGTCTACTATGCTTAGAGCTGTTTTGCAAAAAGAATTTGCGTATATGGGAAGAATATTTGTATCATATTGAGTTTGCTTATAATCGCTCACTGCATTCACCACTAAGATCTACCCTTTTGAAGTTATGTATGGTGACAAACTTTTTTTTACATAAGGCAAATAATATATATATAGAGAGTTCATAATTCACATAGATGCGAATTACATTTCATAATTAAAAAGCTGGAACTAAAATAGATTATAAATTAAAAAAGAAATACTCCTCTTGATCAAAATTCCTCTAGCTCAACATCTTGATCAAGAGGGTCCAGCTCAAGCCAGACAATAGAATTAACTCTCCAGAAGCTAACTCTTTCTTCGCCCCACTTGATGTACTTCGCGTATAGTTCCCAGACGTAGCTTATTCGAGGAACTTTCCTGTCTCGTTGTGATCAACCACCTGGAAGCTTCTTTCAGATGGGAACTTCTTACATAAGATGTTCCTGACGACGAAGCCCTCGGAGTGTTCACCGATTCTGTTAACCATGGCTAGGAGCAGGATGCCGTCGGTCAGCCCATAGCTCATGTCCAGCTCATCCATGGTGACCCATCTGAGCAACAGGCTCATCTTGTACGAGCTTCCGGTGGCCATCTTCACACGCTAGGAGTTGAGTGATTCATCGATTCGACTATAAGAAGAGGGAGAACAGACTGGGTGCAGGAGGGGCTTGAGATGTATGGGAGGTTGGCGCAAGAGATGTTTCCTTTTATACAGGGAAATGGAACTAACTGATTGGTCCGTCTAGTATGTACGCATTTGCAACTCCTCATATTCCCCCGCTCATTGATATGTCCAATGTGTTTGAATCCTCATAAAATCTAGTGTGTAAATTTGACTCCTGTGTACTACTCATTGACTACTCATAAATCAACCGCCGCGAATGGGCTTAAAGACATGATGACCCTTTCAGACGGGCTCATAAACAACCTATCACTGATGACTACACTAACGGGTCTAGAGGTGACTTGTCACTGATGAGTGCCCCTCATCACTGACAGTTGCCTTGGCAACCCATTAGTGAGATTCATCACTGATGGGCCTATCCATGACCTATCACTAATGATTTCTTGGGGTCGAATCTCGGCAACCTAGTGAAGTCATCACTTACGGGTAGCCAGACAACCCATGAGTGACAACTTACATCAGTGACAGGCTAGCTCTATTGTCAGTGATCCCGATCCTAAATGTGGGTTTCAGTAGTAGTGAGCAAGTGACACGACATCGGTATCGGAATCACGTCGCATAGAACATTGCAAGAGAATTTGCCGACGAAAATAGTACTGTAGTTTGGTGGTGATCGAGAGCTTGTTGTAGCAACTTATCAATGACTAGGGTCATGGATGTGGTATCGTCGGCAGGTCCAGCTTCTCCACTATGTTGATGACCGCCAAGTTGATGGAACTGTCGTGATTGATCGTTGTGGTGCAAACTTTTTCTCCCAATAGAATGAAAAAGCGAGAATGAAAAAGCTCAGCACCATAGTCTTCCTCCTCTAGTAGAAAGTCGCTGGAAAGCTCTAGTAGCTCCTGCTTGATGATGTTGTGCTGACCATCTCCTCTGCATTGCCATGAGCAACTGTTGTTGCGGCCTGATCTCTCACAGCACTCCACCTTCAGTAGTAAACATAATCGTCATTTTACAGTGGTAGTTACAGAGACACAGGAACAACACGCCAACCCCTCAAACCGAAGGAATGTCGACCATCTCCTCCGTCGTGAGCAACGCCGTGCTTTAATAGCACCTGATATGGATCAAACCTCGAGGTGAGATTCCATCTGTTGTTGCGGCCTGAAGTTTCACAACACTCCACCTTCGTAGCAAAGATATCGCCATTTGCAATGATAGTCAAAAAACAGCAGGAACACCACACCAACCCCTCAAACCAAAAGAATAACATGGACAAACCATGTAGGTTCAGTAGGTAATCTCCTACGAATCACAGGAACTCACATGCCAATAGAGGTTTTTGTAAAGCTTTCTCAAAAACTTAGATATTTTTAGATAGCTTTCTCCAAACTCAATATGAGTATCTACCCTAAACACGTCGTGTTTATTTTTAAAACTCAACCTGCCAATTACAATGAACGCACCGGGCTTTATATGACAGCCAACCTTCGACTTGCCTATTAAGAAAGCAAATAAATTCCTATCTCTAACTCACGGTGACAAAAAGTAATGGAAGTAAACTCTAAAATAAAAATAGGAAATGACATAAACATTCTATGACTCCTTTACTTGGTAGGCCATGTGCTTTAGACCTTGTCGGTAGACCCCATTCGGTAGCGCGCAAGGAGAAGCGATCGTGGTAGTAGCATCCGTGAGTTGGTCTTCTTGCGTGGCAAAAATAAAAAGAGAAAGTTTGTTTGGATCTTTTTTCTATCTCTCCCATCCGAATTTGCTAGTAAGAAATCATCAGCCCATTAAACAGACTCTTTCCTTTTACCTCTTACGTGGTATCCCCTAGCACTTTTGAGGCCTTGATCCTTTCCAAACGTGACAGCAAGGCTATACACAAACATCGGTTCTCTTGTGAAATCATCCAATCGATCTGCTTCTGGTCGTTTTGCACGTATGAGTAATTCACTTCACTGCCTTCTCTCTGACCTGAAGCCATCCCAAACACTGCCGGTCCATGCATGGCTGTAGTAGCAAGTAATGTTTTAACCTCCTTGCCATCTTCACTGAATTGGAAATATTTTGATAGATAAACATCTCTCCCTTTTAATCTATCTGGCTGCGCTGTATCACAACAGCTAGGTTTGTCCCTTCAAGCTACTAAGACATTTCTCAAATCCGTCCTTGACCAGTTTCCAAGCACTACTACGGAGCTTCCTATAATGCATATGGACACCAAAGTACCAAAATGAAAATGTACCCAGCTCACAGCCAAAGAGTTGCGCGTATTGTACCTCATATTCCTTTGCTGTCTTGAACAGAAAGAGCTTGCTCTTATGAAAATTTATTTTAAGCCCTGATAGTTATTCAAAAGCACATAAGATGGGCTTGAGATTCTTAACTTGTTCGATGCTATGATCCATGAAAATGATTGTGTCATCTGCATATTGGAGAATAGAGAGGCCATCATCCACCAAATGTGACACGTCCCCTGTAATGGTACCATTGTCTTTGGCTCGATTTAAAATAATAGCCAACAAGTAGACCACAATGTTAAACATAATTAGGGACATAGGATCACCCTATCATAAACCCTTCTTTGTTTGATTATAAGGGTCTACATCATCGATGATCTTAATTCTCACCCTCTTTCCTTGGATGAGTTGAGAAATCCAAGTGCACCAAGTTGGGGAGAACCCCATAAGTCTTAGGGTCTGAAATAAAAAAGGTCACTTCACCTTGTCATAAGCCTTTTCAAAATCTATTTTGAAAATGACTCCGTTCAGCTTATGTTTAAACATCTAATGAAGAGTTTCATGGAGAATCACCACCCCGTCTAGGATGTTCCTACCCGGCATTAACAAAGTCAGGCTAGGTCGTGCTATGGACTCAGCCATCTAAGTAATGCGATTAGTGCCCACTTTAGTGAATATTTTGTCGACGAGGTCAATAAACCATAGATGGATGGACGAGTACACTTGTGGTGGTGTGCATGTAATTCTACCTTGTTCCTATGCACACTTGTGTAAATAGGTTTTGATGAAATTATGTCATTTGTCTTCATTAATATGTGGATGGATGATGATATGTGAATATAATATGTCTTTTCTATAATGTGAATAAATTATATTGTGATGTGTTGTGTCTATATATGAATTCTGCTGATATTCTAATGAATTTGTTGTTTGCTAGCCTAAAAGCAAAATATTTAATCTTATTTTTTGGTAGCAATTTCAAACAGTAACACAAAAAGCCATTTGGGATGAATACTTCATCCTATACGGTTCAACAACCATTCATCACAGATGAGCCGTGTCATCCCACACGACTCTGTCCTGAGAACCCTGATAGATGACACTAGTTATTTCAGACAGCTCTTAGAAGAACCGTCACGGATGACGTGTTCTCCCGAATGGCTCTGTGGGGTAACGACATCTTATTCCCGAGCATCAGTTGTCGATGGTCGCTAGAACCATGTGGAATGACATATTTTAACTCTGTGGGAGTACCCATCTGCGTTGGGTGGTTTCACGCTCAGAACAAATTATGACAGATCTGAAGGTTTTATCTCGCTCCACAAGAAGGTTAACAGAGAAAACACACGCTGGTGCGCGTACGCCGAATCAACAAAACACATAAAACTCATTTTCTTTGTTCTAAAGAGGTTCTTTTGTAGAGTATAGAGGCACGAAACTCACTGCTTGCATTTCATGATGTGGAGATACGGACACGCATTATCCTACTTACCTCGAATGCCTGCAAACACACACACCGTATCAATCATCTAGCTCGTACGTGGATGGGTAGGAACACACTTTCTCTCACTACAAAGCACATACCTATCCTTGTTGCAAACTCGCATTGAATTTATTGGTAACTGTTTTGCAAACTTTTAGTCTACTGTGACATATATATGTGAAACAAATACTTTTTCAAGCACCATGACAAAATGAATTAAAGAATACCGTAAAGATAGAGCTCAGAAGCCTTATTCGATTTTGATAACGTCTGCGGACCAAAGAAAAAAACTCGAAGAAAAGAAAAAAAACTCCAAATAGTCTGTGGGAAGGGCAAAATTAAGGTGACCGCAGTGAATCACACCAATGCCTTCAGTACTGTGGCAGGCTGCACTCGACGGGCACCTTGACGTTGAACCGCTCGCCATCGACGCAGTAGTCGTAGATCCTGTAGTTGTCCTGCACCCACCGCATCTTCTCCAGCTGCTCGTCGCTCAGCCCCGCAGTGCTGCTGTCCCCAGCCGAACGCCGCCGCGCAGCCGTGCACGCAGTCCCCGCCGTAGCATTCGCAGACGTCGAGGTCGATGCCGCGGTAGCTGGCGACGAACGGCGCGTGGGTCCAGTCTGCCTTGACGCGGCCGCCTGCGTGGCCCAGTCCTCCGCCGCCCAGATGCTGGAGTAGGCGTACATGGGCTGGCTCGTCGGGAACGGCACGCCGTTGCTGCGCCTCGTAGTTGCGGAACACCCTGATGGGCACCTCGTCCACGTACCAGACGATCATGCAGGGTGTCCAGGAGATGGTGTATGTTGTGGTAGCCGTCGGTGGGGTCGAACCAGGGCCGGAACTGCATCTCCTTGTCCCCGGCGCCGGCGGCGTAGACGTTGGTGTGGAAGGTGTAGGGCTGCCCGGTCTCGTTCCCCAGAACTCGAAGTCGATCTCGTCGTGGTTGTCGCCTACCGACGATGTCTGCATGCCATCTCTCTAGCTTCAGTTCTGGAAGAATGTGCAGTTGTGCACACATACGAGACAGGGGAAGACTACTGCATATCAAATTAATCAATTAGGCGTATAATTACTTACGTAGTATGTCGTGACGGTGCCCGCAGAGTTGCCCTCGACGAGCTGGATCATGGTCGACACGGTCCCGTAGATGAACTGCTTCTTCGACGGATCATGGAGCCTGATGACAACCACGAAATCAATCGTGAAATAACCGATCTCCAAGCGATACTATATTGCTTGCATAGTTGCATTCATGCGTTCAAGAAGCTACAATGAGCGATTGATATGCTAATTAAAGCGAACAAAAGAGCTTGATCTGAAACTGGCCTGAGGAGTTTGCTGACGAGGGCGAGGGAGAGGCTGTTGCCATTGTCGTAGGTCCAGCAGTTTCTGGGGCTCCCACGTCGCATCGCACTCCTCGTAGAAATTGCCGCCGACACAAGGCCAAGAACCGATGCAAGAACCACGGCAAGAGTTAATGCTTTGGGCTTCCCCATCTTTTCCTCAACTGGAGCTAACTGCTGGTTGGAATGAATGCCTTTCTTCAGCTATAGAATCACTAATTTTGTTTTTCCTTCAGCTGCTGTGGCATGGAAGAGCTTGAGAAGGGAGGGACATATATATAGTGCCTTGAAACGCTCCAGGTGATGATTTTTTGTTACTACTAACTTTAGTTACGGGAGAGACTTTGACTAATTTGTACATGACCTAGCTCAGAGTGGTCATGCATGCACGCAGGGATGGACATCGCGATCGTCGATAGAGGCGTGTGGAATGATGATCAGGAGAAGAAAGCTAGCAAAGCTGGTGTTGGACACGTAGTTTCGAGAAGAACCGACACCACCTGCTTTGCTTTAGCAACGTGCCTGACATCCCAGGGCATACTTGCGCTGGACGTCTGGGCATCATGCCGTTGCCCCTTCCGTCGGCATCATTGTTCCGCTGTCCAGACGACCGGACGTGAATCATTCTGCACATAGAACGAAGCAACTGAACAACGCGGACGAGATATATAAAATACCTCATGCAAGACAAAATGTTTCTTAATTGCTATCCTTTTATAGGTGCCGTTTGGATGCAGATGGAAATGTGATGGCACTGCTTAAAAACGTCTTTATAATTAATTCAAAACGGTTACCTCTGCTGATTTTGAATCCGACTATGGAGAAGAGGAGCTAATAATATACGTTATCATGATCGGTTTACAAACCGTTAGGATAATATTTCTGTTAAGTTTGTATCAAATATATGTTTAGGGGTGGTTACAAAGTAGAACTTGGAGTTGTAATAGGGATAGGATGGAGTTCGTGTCAAACTCCGGTAACCCGAGCCTCCTATAAATACACTACTGCAGAATGACCCTTTGCTGAACCCCCTCCACTGACGGGCGCACTCTTGCCCGTCGTTGGAGGTATCACCGCTGACGGGCACCTAGAGACCCGTCAGCAAAGGAGTCTGACTCGGGCCGCAGCAGAAGACCTCCACTGACGGGCCCTTAAGTTGCCCGTCAGTGGAGACGCAAGCCCGATGCCATAAATGACGCATCATCTCCACTGACGGGCGGTACTTAAGTGCCCGTCAGCGGAGAGGAAGTATCCACTGACGGGCAGCTATGCGGACCGTCAGTGGAGATGAACAAAAGGTGCCAAGATGACGTTAGTTTCGAAGCGATCTCCACTGACGGGCTCTATTTAAGTGCCCGTTAGTGGCGAAGAGATCTCCACTGACGGGCGTACTAAGGGCCCGTCACTGGTATTTCAGCCCAAAAGCACTGCATCAACAAACATCAATAACTTTTGATCTATAAGTCCAAATAAGTGATTCTTTTTGCAAAATTTGTAAAATAAATAGATCTAGACAGCAGATCAAGTTTCATAATTTTTGAGTTTTTCTAGAATTTCTAGTATTTATTTTATTTTTTATTTCTTTTCTTGGGAGATGCTTGAGTTATAAAGCAATGTATAGTCTAACTTTTGTGAAACTGTCTAATATTTTAAACACAGCCTCATGAGGTCATCTCATGACCCCATGCCAATTTTCATATTTTTTAAGATACTTGTAGTTCAAATTTGAAATATATCCAGTAAATAGCTAGATATTCATTTAATGCCTAAAAAATAGCAAATGATTTCAGAAAATACCTAATTTTGACATTACCAATATAATGTAGTATGTTCCATGTATAAAATTTTTGGACCATTTTAGATAAATATTTCGGGAAGGTACTACACATAGTACCTCAAATTGGTATTTCAAAAAATAGAAAATACAAATTATTACATAACAAGATGGAACATGAACAAATATTAGCTTATAATAGTGTAATATCAAGTTGTAGTCCAAATCTCAAGTTCAAATGATGAAGAATTTATGATGTATACTTCAATCTTCATATTTCCCCTTTAAATGCTATGAAGCTTTCTCAGAGATGGTTAAGTTACAAAGCAATGTATAGTCCAACTTTTGTGAATTTGTCTAAAATTTTAAACACAGCCTCATGAGGTCATATAATGACCCCATGTTAATTTTCATATTTTTTAGACCACATTTAGATTTTATAAAAAATAAAAAACCAATATGATGCAACTAAAGGTTTGAATTTTCCCAAGGAAATGTTTGAAAATTTTATATATTTTCTGGGTAGGAGCTAAAAACATACATAGGTACTTAGATATAATTTTTTTCCATTTATAGGCCCTTTTTAAGATACTTGTAGTTCAAATTTGAATTATATCTAGTAAATAGCTAGATATTCATTTAATGACTAAATAATAGCAAATTATTTTAAAAAATGCCAAAATTTGACATGAACAATGTAATGTAGTATTTTCCATGTAGAAAAAGTTTGGAGTATTTTGAATAAATATTTTTGCAAGGTACTACAAATCTCACATCTCACATTAAGTTCGACCACCACTGACGGGCATCTACGAAGAGCCCGTCGGTGGAGACCCCCCCACCACTGACGGGCATCTACGAAGAGCCCGTCGGTGGAGACCCCCCCACCACTGACGGACATCTACTAAGAGCCCGTCGGTGGAGACCCCCCCACCACTAACAGGCATCTACGAAGAGCCCGTCGGTGGAGACCCCGCGCCTATATAAAGCACGGGCGGGACTTGGCGAAAAATTTACCAAGTCCCGCGCGTTCTTTTGAAGTAGCAGCGAGACCTCCTCCGCGCCGCCGCCCGGTCGCCCCCCTCCTCCACGCCGTCGCCCGGCTGTAACCGTGATATGTAACTTGAAAGAGAGTGATAGATGGGGAGGAGCGCCCACAGTCAAGCCCCGTGGATGTGGCCTCGTGGCCGAACTACGTTAAAAACGTCGTGTCTCTAATTGCCAGTTTGCGGTGTCTTAGTTTAGATCTACACTTCCACATGCGACCTCGTGATTTTTCAACAAGTGGTATCAGAGCGTTAGGTTCAGGTAGATCTTGAGGCAGTGTAGAGGAATCCGGCAGGTACGAGACGAAGGACGGCGGCGTGTGCACAAGATGAGGTGGAGTCTGGAACGATCATGAAAATCCGCATCTAAAAGGGTGACGAAATCTACATATTTTTGTGGAGGAATTTCATCGCGATGTGGGCTGAGGAAGAAATAAAGAAAAAAGGGGGTCGTAGGGTGCGGGACGCGGCGACGCGAGACGCTGGTGTCGGCGGCAGCAGCCTCAGCGGCCAGGAGCGCTGGCCTGGCAGCCTAGCCATGGCTGGCCAGCCGGGCGTAGCCACACACCAGAGGCCCAGGCGGGGCGGCCTGGGAGCGGCCTGAGGTAGCCCGGGCGCATCGGCCAGCCCAGGCGCACGTCGGCCTGGCCAGGCGAGGCGGCGGCCCAAGCGCGGCCAGCGGCCCAGGCCGGGGGCGAGGCGGCGCGGCGGTCCCAGGGCAAGGCCAGCGCGGCCCAGGCGGTACTGCCGCCGGCCCAAGTGGGTGTCACCGGCCCAGGCGGGGCGCGCGTGCCCCAGGCGGCGGCAGGCCAGCCCAGCTGGGGGCAGACGGCCAGGGGCGGCGGCGGGGTGGCCCAAGTGGGCGGAGGCGGCGCGGGGGAGGCGCGGCCGGCCGAGGGCGGGCCCAGGAGGGCGGAGGCGGCCCACGTGGGACTCGGGTGGCCCAGGAGTGGCCCGGGATGGGCTCGACGGAGTGGCAGAGGCCTGGGGAGGCTCGTGATGGGCCCCGGGAGAGCTCGGGGTCCCGGGAGGGGCCCACAAGGCCCAGGTGGAGCTCGGGGAGGCCAAGAGGGGCCCAGGATGTGTGGGGGCAGCCCAGGAGGTGTTGGGAAGGCCCAGGGCGCTTTTTTTTGTGTTTTCTCAGCCAAATTTCGTGTAAAATCTGAATTCTGCTCAAATTTGGGTTGGATTCTGAAATTTGGAAGGAGTGGGACTCGGAGTAGGAGTCTGGCTTGGATTTCAGGGTCCAAGGACTGCTATATAAGCAGGGGTTGGGGGAGTCTTCAAGGCACGAGATCTCAAGAGTTGAAGGCTACAGCCGACCTGGAGAGCACAAGTTCTAAAGAGGAGAAAAGCTCGGGTTTAGAAGAGGAGTGCTTGAAGGAGGAGATCAGTGCGATATCGATCGAGCAAGAAGTGGGCGATCAGGTCGGTTTCTCGGATCTATTCGGGAGAGGTTAAACGTCGTTGTCAACAAAGTTCGAGGTGGTGAAATTTGATGGCTCAAACAATTTCGTCTTGTGACAGACAAGGGTCAAGATTTGTTGGCATAACAAGGTTGCTCAAAAGTCTTGCAGGATATCAAGCCAAACAAGATGGAGGATGATATGTGGGAGGAGCTAATAGTCAGGACAGCCGGGATTATACGGCTGAGTCTGTCGGATACGATGATGTATCACGTGATGGATGAGGTTTCGCCAAAGCTAATATGGGAAAATCTGGAGGCTCAATATGTGTCCAAGTCTCTGACCAACAAGCTGTATCTAAAGTAAAGTTATACGGGCTAAAGATGCAGGAAGGGTCAGATCTTGCGGAGCTTCAATCAAATGATGACGGATCTAGCACGACTAGAGGTAAAGCTTGATGATGAGGACAAAGCTATGATTCTTCTGCGTTCTCTACCATCGTGCTATGAGCATTTGGTCACTACTCTGACGTACGGCAAGGAAACCATCAAGATTGCATAGATTACTACAACGTTACTAGCTCAAGATTTGAGAAGGAAAAACAATGCAGTGGAGTCTCATGCTCATGCTGAGGTTTACTGGTCAAAGGTGATCAAAGCAGGAAAGAACATGAGGCGGGTAGGTCATCAAAGAACAAGAAACAGCAGGGGCTACAGTGCTACAAGTGCAAGGAGTGGGGACATATGAAAAGAGATTGTCCAGAGTACAAGGCCAAAGCAAGCGCCAATGTGGTTGTGAGAGGTGATGACAGTGGAGAAGATACTTGTGAGGTTCTCATGCTTTCAGGTGATCAGTCTACAACAGCGTGGATATTGAATTCAGCAAGTTCCTATCATGTGACATCAACAGGGAGTGGTTCAGCACATACAAGCCTGGTGATTTTGGGAGAGTCTACCAACGTGACGACACAGGCCATAGTGTTTTCAGAATTGGTGACATCAGATCAAGACTAGTATGGTGAAGAGCAACTACTCAGGGGTGTGAGACATGTACCAAGGTACAAGAGGAATCTGATTTCGCTAGGGTCCCTACATGATGATGGATTTGTCTACGAAGTTGACAAGGACAAGTAAACCATGAGGATCAAGAAGGACAAGGAGACTGTGATGGAGAGAAGGAGGACTACAAAGAATCTTTATAAGCTGCAATGATAGATTAATGCAGCTGGAGTCACCAAGGAACCAGGCGTGGCGACATTTGCAGTGGGGGACGACAAGTCTGAGGTCAATTCAGACATGTCGGGTGGCTCCGTTCGGTGAGCTACAAGGAAGGAAACCCAAGTCCTATGGGAGCAAGGAGATTTGCACAAAGACGGCTTCAAGGTGGCGAAGGACATATTCGCCAAGGTGGAGTTTGTTGAGTTTGTGTCGAATATGTGTTCAGGGGTGGTTACAAAGTAGGACTTGGAATTGTAGTAGGGATAGGGCGGAATTCGTATCAAACTCCGGTAACCCCGGGCCTCCTATAAATAGAGGCACCCTGTGTAACCGTGATATGTAACTTGAAAGAGAGTTAATAGATGGGGAGGAGTGCCCGCAGTCAAGCCCCGTGGATGTAGGCCTCGTGGCTGAACCACGTTAAAAATGTCGTGTCTCTAATTGCCAATTCTGCGGTGTCTCGGTTTAGATCTACACTTCTGCGTGTGACCTCGTGATTTCTCAACAATTTCCTTAATCGGTTCAATCTAAAAACCGACTAGTATCTGAGTCGGTTTTTCTCTACTGGGATAATTTAGTATCTGAGTCGTTTTTTCTCTGACCAACTATGATAGTTTATTATCATAGCCGGTTTGTAAAGCAGAACCGGCTGGGATATTATTTGGGGCTGGTAAGCAGAATCCAGATTACTGTCTCCCCTGAAACAGCGAATACAGTTTATAATCCCAAAAATCTCAGATCTTTCGGATCATCCCACAACATATATCATATATATATATATATACATGAACATTGGCATTCACATTATATTTCAATTCACAAATGAATTCGAGTATATAGAAATTCAAAAATTAAACAAGTACATCGATCAGATTTGAATTGAGTTCATAACACATTTAAATATACAAGTATATCTCATGACAAATGTCTCATTCGTCGGTTCTGTCGTGGTAGAACTCACCATTTGGTTTCATGACTCCACAACAATGAAGCCCGCCATTTGGTAGAACTCGTCATCTTGGTTAGGTTTGACTTTAGCAATTTCATCGTGGCTCCTCCGCGGCGATAGGTAACATGTAAGAAGATGAATAAGACACAGTCATTTAGTACTCTAGCATCAATGAAAAAGTAGTGCAACATTCATGAGGTAACACCTGTACAAAGATTCACATTACAGTTAAAAAGATGGCCTCAGACCATGGCCACTATAAGGTAATACTTGTATAGTAAAGCAAATTCTTGTAGAATGAGTTATGGAGTTATGCAAATCCTTCACACTTTTCACAAGAACTATTTTACGGCATATTATGTGCACATTAGTTATGTGGTCATTTTTATCAAAGACATACCTTCTCCTAACCTATTCTATATGCGCGACCAAATACAACTGATAAATTCCACACAACTTCAAGGAAAAGTACTTGTGATCGCCAACAAGTATTATGACTGCACCGCAAGCCTTGGTTGCATCAACCAAGGCCTGCGGTGAAGGCATAACACTTATTAGGGGATCACATGTAGTTCTCTTTGATGTTGTGTGGAATCCTTCTGTTACTGGCAACTGGTGACGATATAAAATTGGTAAAAAAGATATCTCAGTATATTACCCATTTAAATAATCGCACATTAGTGGTAAGGGTTTAGTGGTGCAGGGTTTAGGGTTAAGATTAATGCAATTTTAACCTTACCCCGAACCCTGAACCCTAAACCCTTGCAGACCATGATGCACAATATATTAGTGGGTTATTTTCATCATTGGCATAATCAAGGAGGCCCCAATTTTGATATAGTATTCTCTGATTGCGCAGTCCATAAAAATTATAATCTATCATGTCATTCAATTCACAATAGTGACATCATTTATGACAAAGTTTGATGGTGCAACTGACCATCAATTTTTGTCATGAAAGAGGCCAGCATTGCGATTGAATGAGATAATATATTATGAATTTTACAGACAACACAAATAGATAATACTATGTTCAAAATAAGCATTCAAATGTATTGAAATAAAGACATCCATGGATATTATAGGCCTCAGATTATAACTTGTGCTTAACATAAAGAATGTGTGCTCACTTTTTGAGAATGATGTAAGGATATTTAGTTGTCCTTTACCTCATAATATAAAAGCGAAACACACACTCATTATATAGCAAAGTTTCATTATCATTGGCCTAATCATGTAAAAAACTTATACCACATCACGCGGTTGTATCAAATAAATCCATTCCAATATGTCCATCTCATGTGAGAATGATAAATCGCTCTCACATAAAATGGACTAATTGGAATGGAATTGATTCCATACAACTGTCTGAAATGGTATAAATTTTAGACCTTAGTTATTTTGCTAAATCCCTAACATTAATAAATAATTAAACCATGGATCCTAGTGAACTACAGTAATTTTAATAGAATATGATTTGCAGTAAAAAACTTACATGATTTACAAGTCATTCTCAAATTTAACTTTATAACTTTGATTTATCTTTTACATTTAGCTTTTCTAGTTTCAAAAAATATTCAGAATCATATGGACAAATTTTTTTTGGAGAGGAATATGCTTCAAAATGGATTTAGTAGGACAATAACCTGGAGGTCGATGATGGTATAACAGTCCAGACAAGAGCGTCAGAAGTAAAATGTTGATCATGGACAACTTAATCAGAACAAGAATAATAAACTTTCATAATCAGAGCTTAATTTGACATATCGGTGGAACACTATGCATATTTCATTCAAGGAATCTAGCATTTCTTGAACGACATATTTAACCATTACAGTAACTTTCAGAGGAGGGAGAGGAGAGGGGGACAGCTACCGGAGGGGAGGGGAGGGGAGGAGGTGGTGGGGAGGGAGCCCGTGACTGGAGGGGAGGAGAGGAGAGGAGAGGAGAGGAGGCGAGGGAGAGGGAAGGGGGCCGACGATTGGAGGTTAGGGGGAGAGGAATCTTACCTCTAGACGGAGGCGGCTCGGGCTCGGGCACGGTGGCATCCTTAGCACGTGCCCTCTACCTCCCCCTTCCCCTCCTCCTCTTCCTTCAGAACGCGTTGCGGTGGGCACGACTGGATCCAGCAGGCGTGCGGCCCTTTTCCCCCCTCCTCCTCCTCCTCCACGTGCTGCAGCGGGCACGACTGGATCTCGTCTCATATCCAACTAGCGTGCGCTGAGCCCTCCGCCTCCTCCTCCTCCTCCCTCTCCTCTCAGATCTGGCCGATTTCAGATCCAGCCATTGTCGTTGCGAGGAGGCGGCGCCATCGCTAGGTGGGTAGGGAGTTAGGGATTGTAGGAAGAGCGTCGGGCGCCACCGGTTTGATCGGGGACAGGGGTTACTAGGCATGAGGTTATCCCAGTAAGTCAGTACAAGAACTGCCTGAGTTTATATGTTTCCCAATTGGTTCAAAATATGGATTGATTGAGATTATTATCCCAGTTGGTTCAAGATGTGAAACGGCCAAGATTTTATGTTTTCTCAGCCGGTTACTTCTTGCAATCTGTTCTGACTCAGGTTCTTGTTTTTGTTGTCAGTAGAGAACTGACTGAGAGGAGGGATCCAGAAAAGTCCTTTCTATGATAGTGTGGGCATATAAAATGGATAAATTTAGCTGTTAGATTGAGTGGTCAATAGATATATTTAGGAAATTGTTATAAATCTGTAGTCTAATATTCACTATTCATAGGATGAGTATTCATTTACATTAAAAAATTCTATTGCATAGGATATGATGTTTCTATTGCACGAAAATTGTTACATGAAAACATCATGTTGGATCGGTTCAAAAAATTTACTTCCTTCACATAGTTGAAATAGTTTCATCATATATCATACATGTTCCACGGACATCCAATCCAACGCTAGGATCAGACATCCGATCCCTAATGCTTCCCATATGTTTTTCTCACGCCATATCCCAATCTCATTCTCACCTCTCCTATCCCTATATCCAAAATGCCTGTAATGACCCATTCTATATAAGTATGTGCATATCCAATTTTTGAGCTATCAAAGTTTTAAAAGGAAATAAAGCTGTAGTTTGCATCGCATAGCATCATATAGGTCATCGGTTGAAAAACGTTAACCTAGACCTAGGGACCATTCAATGGAATGGTGAAACAAATATCACAAAAAATTCCATATTGAATCTTTAAATATCTTCCTGAACTCCTAAGGACATTTCCTAAAAATTTAGGCAACATTTTACTAAGCTATAATTCAAATCTAGATTGAACTATATTTGGAAATTAGTCAAAATACGTGAAACATCTATTTTAATTTATACCACAAACACTGGGGATGAAATCTCCTTTAAAACCTTGCGGTTATTGGTATATATTTTGAAATCTTATTTTGCAATCAATTGCAAATATGAATCAGCCCTGAGTTTAAAATCTAGTAAAAGAAAAAGTCCTAAACCACCCAAATGGGCTGCAGCCAGCCATTCCCCTTCTCTGGGCATTTTCTTAATTTATGAATCTCAGCATTTAAACCCTTTGCCAAAATTGGAATTTGAATAAAGCAATTGGAAACAAGGAAAGAAGTAAAAAAAGAGAAAAAGAAAAGGGAATCCCCTCCTAATCAGAACAGGCCAATTCCCAGCCCGTTCCCTTCCGCGCCCTGGGCCGAGCCCAATCTCTTCTTCCCTCGCCGCGCTGAAGGCGCCTTCTTCCTCCCCGTTTCCTTCTCTACTCGGCGCCTCCCTTGCTCTCCGCCTTCCTCCTCCCGCTGATGCACCAGGCCACGGGCAGGTCTTCCCCGCCATGCGGCGCACCTTCTCTGTTACCCGCACTACCCGGCCGCCCCGGCTTAATCCCTTCGCTCACTCCGGCGGTGATCTTGCCCTCGGTTATTCCTCCCCAACCTCGCCTTCCTCTTTCCCTCACGCCCGCGCGCCCGTCCGAGATGATTCCTACGCTCCCCGCCCTTGCCAGCACCGAACGCGGCCGGCATTGCCGCCCCACCAAGGACGCCGTCGGCATCACTCCACTGCCAAGTCCCACGAGGCCCTATCCCTTTTCAAATCGTGTGCGTAAGCTCGCCCACCTCACGGTGTTCTCATTTCCGTGCTTGACTTGCACAGGGTCACCACGGAATCAACCTAAACGCGGTCGTCTTCCCGAGCTCGGCGGACAAACCCCGGCATCCGACCACACTCCCGTCACCGGTAACCTCCCCTTCTTCTCTCTTATTGCCAATTCAATTCGCCAAGGTCCCGAGCATCTTTCCACCGAGTTGATTGAACTTTCTTGCAGCGAGGTTCTTGGAATCTTCCTCTTCGTCGCCGCCGGTTGTTTTGCCGCCGACGAGCAATTCGTCCTCCACGGTGGGCAATCTTCCCAGCTGAGGACCATCTCGTGTTCCAGAGACCTTTCCTCACCCTTATGACCTCTCTTTTCTTTTAGGTGCACCTTGGATCAGCTCCTCGCCGAGAATGATGCCCTGCCGCACACCTTGCCGCCGCCGCCTCTGCTCCGCTTCCTTCCCGCCTCGGCTGAGCAGCAAAACGAGCCCAGGGTGAGCTCCGCTATCCGTTGCTGCCCTTAGTTTTCCCGCTCCTTTCCTTGTAGTGCTCGCGTGGTTACTCGCCGTCACGCGCCGCCGTGCGACCGTGCCGAGTGTTTTAATCAAGCCCCAACGGCAGGAAGAAGGAAGAGTAAAAGAAAGAAAAAGAAAAGAAAAGAGAGTAGCGGGACCTGGTGGTCAATGAGAGAGAGGGTTAGGGAGTAGGGGGGAAAGGGGCGGGACCTGTAGGTCCCACCTGTTGGTCTCTGAGGCTAGTTAGTCTGGAGTAACAAAATTTTAAAGCTTTTCAAAATCTGGAATTAAGAGAAAATGCTGAAAAGTGTTTAAACTTTGAAATTCATACCTAATTCATATCAACTCCAAATTGAATGATTCTTTTTTGTTATTCTCCATTTAATCTGTAGAAAATTATGACATACTTATTGTTCCTGTTACATTGCTGAAAAATTGTGAAATTCCCATACTACCCATTTAGCTCAAAATTGAAATATGAATTTTTGAAAATATTTGACAACTTCAAATGGGATATATGTGGTACCTAAATGTAACTCAAAACTAATGTTGCACATTGATTTCACCATGTTCCCCATATACCCTTTCCATATATATATATGCAAACCCTATATGAACAAACCAAACCCTAATTTTGACACACGCGACTTCGGAAATGCATAACTTCAGCCCTAGAACTCCGATTTCGACGAAAACCAATTGCGTTAGTTGCATATAGTGATTCTCTACATATTAGCTTGCATGTCATGCATGTTTGAATTTCTATAGTTGCTGGTTTTAATTGAAGTTCCTTCTATTGCTTTATTTCGGTATTTCGGGATTTGATTTTTGGGTAGAACCGAGCAACGAGGATTATCCTGAAGTCGAATATTATTGCGATCTGGAGCAAACCCAGCAAGGCAAGTATACAAAAGCTCACTAAGATTCCCTAATTCATTTTATGCCATGCTTGTGATGGAGTGAAATGTTTAATGGTCATGCTTACGATAATGCTATGTTATGTGATGGCGTAGTCACTCGCATGGTAGGATATTTGATTGCAAGATCAGCGGTGATCTTTGAAATGGACTAATTAACTATGGAAACCTAATGGTGAGTTGTGAGGGCCGGGGTATCAACACCTACAGATGGATCGACAGGTGGTTTAACCTGATTCGATGCTGGTATCGTAGGGCTTTACCCGTCACCTACGGTGGGGTGGGAAGTCACGGTCGGCCAACCCTGTACTTACGCTTTCTCAATTCATCCCTCGAGTCGGGCAAGTTCTGGTTTCCTTGCCTGACCATATCTTCGGTTGAGCCTCGGTTGGAGCAACCGTGAATAAATTGTCTTGTTGGACAACATGTGATGGATATGGATGAATCCTGGTTGATTTCCATAGTTTGAAAATCTGAGATTTATGGCTTTAAATCTTGGTATGGATGGTTGATATGTACTTTGATGATATTGTCTTATCATTCATGCTCATGTCATACCAACTGCTTATTGTTATCATGAAATGTTAGTGTTTCTCTTTATCACATGCCATGCTGAAATTAATTTGGGATGGGCCTACAAATGTTGCTTGCAAGTACAAAAGTACTTACGGAATTCCATTCTAAAACCGTTGCAGGTGAGCCCAGTATCGGAGAGTACTACGACGTAGAAAATGTGGATCCCGATGTTTAGTTGATGTTATCCTTCTCGGTCATAATGTTGTGGGTTATGTTGCTGCTTATGGAGATGGCGGGGCTGCCATCTCAGGCTTTTCACTTTTGTGTTCATGCTGTTTTTATAACTCGAAGAACTGTATCCAGCCTTCGAGTTGGTAGCTAGGTGTTATGAAACTCCCTTCTGGGCAATGGTAACTTATGTATTCTCTAAATCCTTCTTTTGTAGAGTTCTGTGATGATGCATAAGTTGTTTCGGTGGCTGCCCATATGCAATGCGTGTATGAAATGAAGTATATGGATATGCCGTGAAGGATTAAAACTGTTCTTCTTTTCACCAAGTCAAGCAGGCGTCGGTTGAGTGACCCGCTGGCTGAGATGCTGTGCCGGTCAGGCGGGGTGTGGGTGTATTCTACCGGGCTTTCGAGCGACCCACTAGCTTCCGAGCTAGGTTAGGGTGTGGGTAAAATCACCGGGCTTCTCCGATCGTGCTTTGTGTAGTGGAATTGAGAATGACTCTAAACCTTCACAGGATCATGGGAATTTTATGTGGTTTTGGGAAGTTTAATCGCTTCCGGCCTACTTGACCAACGGTGAAGGCATACGACATCGGTAAACGTATGGTGCGTTGGTCAGGTGTCAGACCACTCCGCCTCAGTGTGCACGGCGCAGGTACCGTGCCACCAGGTCGACTGGTTTCTCGGTCCTTGGCGATTATCAGTTCACCTAATCATATATAATTCCGGGGTTCGTCACAACGCCATCACAGATTGTTGTAGCTATGAACTAAACAGTATCTAGGGGTTTAGATGGGCAGCGCATTTCAAGTCTAAAAAGAGGTGTGAGTAGTGAAGAAAAAGGTTTGCTCTCCATGTTGATGAATGAACATGTTTAGATTACTACCATGTTTCTTGTAATTCCTCCTCACACTTGTAAATTCATGCAACCTTGCTTAGCCCTCACATCGGTGTGGTACCACCACCATCACCAGGCTTGTTTGGGTACCCTCTATTTATCAGAAGGGGTTGAGTCGTATTGAAGTGCATCTAAATAAGATCCAAACTTGAATTTGATCCTCCCCCAACCCCACTCCACCCATCCAACCTTACAAGTTCACCCCTGGTCATTTCTCTGTTCCTCCATCTCCCTTCTCTTTATTCCACTTATACTTCCTTCTCACCATGCAATCTAGCATTGGCGGCTACCACCAATCAAACCCATGCTACTCGGTGCTTCTCGCTAAATTTTGCTTGCTTGATTTTGCCTAATTTGTGAGCTCCAAACCCTAGCTGAGGTGGTGCAGCGGTAGAGGTGAGGTTGCCAGGGATGCATGGTTGGTGACACTAGAGGCTGATGCGGAGTTATCATGCAAATTCGGCTGAGGATGTTGAGGCTAGTTCTTTCTTCATGGTGTCTATCTCTTCCGCTCATAACGATTTGTGCCTACATATTCTGCAATTGGAGCTTCCGTTGAAAATAGATTTTAATAAGTAATTGCCCAACCGCTAATCCATAGAAGATAATTGGTGAAACTGCACATGGAATGCAACAATTCGAGATCAAAGAGTTTTGTGCGCTCTGGTAGACAGGTAGCCCAAATGAACCTAATTCGAGATCAAAGAATGCAACAATTCGTGCTTCACAACATAACTACGATATACGACAAAATCACCTTGCGTTATTCTTCAATTACATGGATGTAGCGTCTTAAATTGTTCCACTAGTATATTTTTTACTATCCGATCGCATTTGATTTGTTCTGTTAATTTTTTTCACTCATAGTTTATGAAATATTTTCAAATTTCTTATATTAAGGAACACGATGGTCAATGGATGTTGGTTTGAAGTTTGGATGCGGGGTTTAAAAGTTACTGATATTGAATTAGCGGACTGAAAACAGAAGCTTCAACCTGGGCCGGGGCTGCGCACTGGGCAGGTGGTTCTGCTGGGCTTGGCCAGCGCTCCCCAGTTTCTGGTGCATCTCATCCAAATTCACCTCCGGAACAGTCCGCCGGCTCCCCCTGTTCTGTCCGTCTCCGTGCCCAAAATCTCGACCTCTTCCGGAGCGCCGACGAAACCCCACCGCCTCTAGCCCTCCTCCTGCTTCCGACCCAAGCACGCCCAAGGAATCCCTCCTCCTCCTCTACTGGATGGGAGTGGAGTGAAGATCCATCCGAGACGCGATTCTTTCATTGGTAAGGGAAACCCTAGTCTGCTCGGATTGCTGCTCGTTTCGGTCTGGTCTACAAAATCGACTCCAACCAGATCTCCCTTCCTCCTCAAAATCTTGCCCACCTTTGATTATTTCTGTGTTTGCAGTGGTCCATTGGGAGGTAAACCACCATGTCTGTGGCGGCCGGAGTTAGCGATGCCGCCATCGCGGTGCGCGACAAGCTCAGGGGCAAGATTGGCCAGACCAAGGTCAAGCGCTACTGGCCGGGAAAGGCGCCTGAGTGGGCCGAGGAAGCCGAGGACGACATAGATATCCGCACGGCTAGGGTTTCCCTCGACAAGGCGTTCCCCAAGGATGAAGATAGCGGCCGTCCCGCCAAGGACGACCGCCGGCTGCGGCGCCTCGCGGAGACCCGCGCTGAGAATAAGGAGGAGCTGAGGGCCGATCACCGCCGCATCCGGCAGGCCGAGATTGTATCGACCGCGGAGGAGGAGAGGGACAGGCAGGAGGCTGAGTTGGAGGAGGAGGATGACGAGGAGGCCCAGGAGGAGAGGAGGAGGAGGATAAGGGCGAGGCAGCTCTTGAGGGAGCAGGAGGAGCTGCTTCCTCAGGAGGAGGAGACGGTGGAGGAGGAGGAGGAAGAGGAGGAATCTGAGTATGAAACTGACTCGGAGGACGAGCAGATTGGCATGGCCATGGTCAAGCCTGTTTTCATACCGAAGCTGCAGCGGGACACCATTGCCGAGCGTGAGCGGCTGGAGGAGGAGGAGCGGCTGCTTGAGGAGCTCGTCAAGAAGAGGCTGGAGGCTAGGAAGATTGAGACAAGACAGATTGTGGTGGAAGAGATTAGGAAGGAGCAACACATTGAGAAGACACTAAATGAGGAGGCTAGCATTGAGGATATCGATACGGATGATGAGTTGAATGAAGCAGAGGAGTATGAGTCGTGGAAGAATCGAGAAATAGCAAGAATTAAGAGGGATAGGGAGGAAAGAGATGCGAGATTGAAGGAGAAGGAGGAGATCGAGAAGGTGAGGAATATGACTGAGGAGGAGCGCCGGGAATGGGAGCGGAGGAACCCGAAACCACTTCCTCAGTCCAAACAGAAGTGGAATTTTATGCAGAAATACTACCACAAGGGTGCGTTCTTCCAGGAAGGCGCTGATGACGTGAGTCAATCAGTTGGTAGAGATGATATTTACACCCGTGATTTCTCTGCACCTACTGGAGAAGATAAGATGGACAAGAGCATCTTGCCCAAGGTCATGCAAGTTAAGCACTTTGGGCGGAGTGGCAGAACGAAGTGGACACATCTTGTTAATGAGGACACTACAGATTGGAATGCACCGTATGTACTCTTTTCTGTTGCATTATGGTTTTCTACCTGAAACTGTTCAGTTGCCTTGTTTAATTTTCTTCCTGCTGCTTCAGTAAAAATGTGTTATCTTACCACTACTTTAGTTGGTGCAGTGTTGGCCTAAATAAAAGACACAGTCTATATGCTTTTCAGTAGAAGACTAGCCACCTTTTTCTAATTCTTTGATCCGCGATGCCTATTGTAGCTTTTGATAGATAATAGTGGTTGATTTCCCCATGTTTCTTGTGATTTCTGGGGAAACACTTTTGATATTATAACAAGGAAATCATGGCCCTTACTTATTTCTTGTTGAATTTTCAGATGGTCTACAAATGGGCCCTTGCGAGCAAAGTATAATGCAAAAATGGCAGGCATGAATACACCTATTGCTAAACCAAAGGGAAGTAAGAAAATGAAGGATTGGGATACAAAACGAGATGATTAAATATTTGTCTTGCTGGCCAATCTGGTACTACTCTCTTACTGCCATATGAAGACTAGATGAAAATGTTGCTTATGCAGATGTTTTCTTCTTTATGTTGATCGCATAAGACACATCTGTTGATAGATCTGTTATGCTATCATTTGTTAAGAGTTGCTGTCATGCCAAAATTCTTCGGCAAAGTATGTAACGACCCATGAGTGGTCTTTAGTCTTGTGCTGTTTTGTGATGCTTTGTCAGAGAAATATCCTGTACATATTTGTTTCTGTACTTTTGTCAACAAGCACACGCTACATTCTCAAATTGGTTTTTCATTCCTTTTCCATTATTACATGGTTGTCATCATTAGATTTTAATGTAATACAATGTTGAAGTGCCAGTGCCCGCTGTGATACTGATACAAACTTTTCTTGTGGGTAGCAGCTTACCATGGATATGGATGTTATTGTGACCATGTGTGCCTTTTCTGACACTCAATGCTTGTGGGTTACCAACTTCATCGGATTGTACAATGTAATGTAATACTATGTTGAAGTGCCAGCTGCATGCAGCTGTGATACTGAATTACTGATACACACTTGCTTGTTGGTTAGCAGCTTAGCATGCATATGGATGTGATTGCGAGCGTGTGTGCCTTTTGTTACATGAATTTTTGGGTCAATGTACTAGTGGCTTGCTGCAATTGACAGTTGTAGTGTTACAAACTATTTTTCTATGGTTTAGTATTTATTATTGGCATGATGCAAATTATAATTGGTTGTGCTTCTGCACAGTGAGTTTCAATACAAGGAAAGTGTAGACTGTTTTAGTGATCTATGTCATTGAATGCGCATTTCATATGCCTTTTTCGTATAACCATTTTTTGCTAGTGAGTAGACCAGAGATTTGCATAAGATATGCGCATTTCATATGCCTTTTTCGTAGAACCATTTTTTGCTAGTGAGTAGACCAGAGATTTGCATAAGATATGCGCATTTCATATGCCTTTTTCGTAGAACCATTTTTTGCTAGTGAGTAGACCAGAGATATTCCTATTTGCATTTTACTCAAATATGGAGGTGCATTTTTATGAGCAAGCTACAATATCCAAAATCAAATCTTTACCTTTTTGAACGGAAGTTCAACACCAGAACTAGAAACAGACTTATGTTTTATATGATTCTTTTTTGGAAATTCTGGGTAGTCAGCTAGTCATGCTGTTTTCATGTGCTCTTGAGAATCCTATAGGAAGATAGAATTTCAAGGAGCCTTAATTTGTGGTGTTTTAATGGAAGAAAACACATGCCAGGGAGGGCCTCATGTGAGGCCCTATTTCATGGTTCTTGGACCATGATCTACTTGGGATTTGGACCATGGACTAACAGATGTGAATAGGGGCCTCAAATTGAGGCCCTCCCACCATTTTCGCTTCCGCATTTACTTGTCCGGTTGTTACTGTTCTTTTTCATTACTTTCATGTTTGAAGTTGGAATAAATGACACGTTCCTCCTTAAGGCCCAAGTATCTTTTAATACAGATGTCAGTTGATCATGAGCATTAGTGATTATTTTATGATTTGGTGAGGAAATCACGTATTTGCAGTATGTAAACAGTATAAATTATCGTTTACTGTGACCTAAACAACCAAAATTATTGTAAAAAAAATGGTGTTAACTTTTCTGTGTCTTTTTCCTCATGCTGGATCTTGGAGTAGTTTCTTCAGACACAACAGCAATTGCCTTGACCCAAGGTGCACTACCGCGTAGGTTGCACCTATGTGGCTATGTCATCTCATACCACTTCATGCTTTGCTACACCTGCAACTCTGCCAGATTGGGTGCAGCTTGACCATTGTCATAAAGCAACTTTAGGCATGATGCAGCAACGGCCAGGGCCGCATACAAAAGGTTCCGTTCACAAGTATGCTGCAGATTTATGAAAAACGCCATATTAACGGGTCACAAGCAAAGTAAATATAATATCTGGATGCCGCAACAGGCAATATTTTAATCTAGTCTGGCTGGTCAATGAACATTTATGGTTCAGTTTTCACTGTAGTCTATGTGTAACCTGTTATGGTGTGAGCACAAGCATGCACCCGGAGCCCACCCGGCTAGGATTAGATTAGGAATCAAATTAAGATAGAGATTACCTTGTTAGGGAAGAGATCAGCTTGGATTAAAGACAAGGGTAAGCTTTGTTAGGAAGTCAGAGATGATATTCTTAGGGTTCAAGTCAAGCCATCCCTATGGAAGAACCTGCATTTTATCTTCTTTAGTTAAGCAATGAATGAAGGGACAATGTAGTCGGGCATTAGGGTCTTGGTGGCGGCATGGCCAGACATCAAGAGCAAGTGCCATACTCTTGCTCCTTTCAACCACACCAAATTCCTTCAGACATCAATCAATCTTGTTGTTAATACATTCTATCCTTTCAGAAAAATCTCTCTGAATTGGACTGAATTAGACTCTTTTGAAAATATTGGTAAAACATTCTTAATATATACCCTAGCCCAGCAATTAGTTCATCAGAAAACTGATTCCGTGATCCAATCTTTTTTGAGAAATAGTTGGAATAGATTCGGGTCATATTGTTCTAAGCTTAAGGCATGATGGTTAATCATGCTCAAGTTAATCCCGTCCCAAGTATGTCTAATATTTTTTTCAGCGTTGCTAAAACCTCTATTCTCTTCAACCAATTTTATATGCTGAGATAGTAGAAAAGTTAATAGTTGGAATAGATTCGGGTCATATTGTTCTAAGCTTACGGTATGATGGTAAGTCATGCTCAAGTTAATCCCGTCCCAAGTATGTCTAATATTTTTTTCAGCGTTGCTAAAACCTGTATTCTCTTCAACCAATTTTATATGCTGAGATTGTAGAAAAGTTCATTTAGATGACAGATATTTGGCTCATGATTTTTTTTTCCGGAGAACATGGTTCAAAATTTAAGTGAAGTATAAATTTTTCACCTGTTACTTGATATCATTATTGGAAGACAGTAAAGATGTTGGTCACGATAATAACCATACACAACATGATAGATGTAAGTGTGAAAACTGACTGGTCATTAGTAATGTTTGATTGGAGGGTCAGATTTGAATTTTGTTACATCATCTGTGAGCTGATTGATGCCGGTCACGATAATAACCATACACATGTAAGTGTGAAAACTGACTGGTCATCAGTAATGTTTGATTGGAGGGTCAGATTTGAATTTTGTTACATCATCTGTGAGCTGATTGATGCCGGTCACGATAATAACCATACACAACATGATAGATGTAACTGTGAAAACTGACTGGTCATCAGTAATGTTTGATTGGAGGGTCAGATTTGAATTTTGTTACATCATCTGTGAGCTGATTGATGTGTTTAAGTGAGAGTGTTGATGTTAGTATGCTATTTTTCTCATTTTCTGTTATGCTTCTGTTTATTTTCCATATTGAGTCGCATGATTGAGTCCCTACAGAATGAACTATTTTTTTAAGTATCTATTTATTTTTCAAGAACACTTTTCTTTGAAATATTGATTATTAAGCTAGTTGGTCTATGTTGTGCTAGTAAATCGAGTTGATCAAGTTCCTTTGATGGGGCGACAGATGCAATTGTCGTAGCAACGAGGCTAGGCAGTGTACTTGTGGTACCTCCGCACGACTCCACGGACCTATGAGGGTTGCATGGGAAACTATGTCGCGGAGACACCACTGTCATGCACGCGGGTTACTCGACGCGAAGACGCTCGAACTCACGGCGATGTTGTGAACTTGAGGAGAGGAGGAGAAAACAAACTCGTATTTCAGATTTGGGGATCCTTTCGAATGAGAGGGGGCGCCCCTCTATTTATAGGAAAAATGGAGGGGTGGAGGAGATTAAAAAAACGCCCTCAGGCCATTTACAATCTTGCCCTTAGATGCTCAGGTGCTCTCAAGGACGAACCGGTTATTTTTTCCAGGAATATTTTGAGAATATTCCGTGGGCCCTGCTCGTCATGCGCCCCCCTGGCAATGGTCTTCCTGTCGCCCCAAGTTTCCAGTCGTCACGATCTTGCCGCCATCACGAGCTCGCCGCCGTCACGAACCTGGCGCTGTCACGGACTCGGTGGCGTCACGGGCTTGGCGCTTTCACGGAGGTGGCATCGTCTTAGACTCAACATTGTCACGAACTTGCCATTGATGGGCCACGTGGTCCATTGATTTCTCCTGAGTAGGAAGAAACATCGAAACCGGGTAGCGCGGGGACCCCCTTCCCCAACAGTAGTCTCTCACCAGTGCGGGTGGTCATTCAGTGCTCGTCCGGACCGGTGGACCGATCCTGGCGGGGTCGGCGCGCTGGCCGGACTGACGAGCTCAGGATTGTTGCGGCATTCCCGGGTTCGCGGAAAACGAACGCCAGGGATCTTGTGGTAAAACAGGGGATTTAGCGAAAATTCTTCGGGTCCAACCCGTGGTAAAATCGGGGACTTAGCGAAAATCCTCCGGGTCCAATCCGTGGTAAAACCGGGGACTTAGTGAAAATCCTCCGAGTGCAATCCACGGTAAGTCCATTTTTTCTTTTCTTCCCTTTCCTTTTCTTTCCTCTTCTTTTTTTCTTTTCCTCTCCCTTTTTTTCTTTTTTCTCTCCGCGTGCCCGTGCTGGCCAACCACGGCTTGGGCCGTCCTGAGCCTTGGCGCGTTCAGGCCTTTAGGGCATACGGGGGGAGGTAGCATACGCGTAGCCTCTCTCTCTCCCTCTCTCTTCTTATTTCCCTTTGCCGCCGCCGCCTGTCACGGACTCGGAATTGCATATGATTAAGGGAACGCGAAGTCGCCAAAGACCGAAGGACTCGTCAGCTCGGTGGTACGGTTCCTGCGTCGTACGCACCAAAGCGGAACGATCCGACACCCGCCACGTGCGAGCCGGCCGGAAGCGACCAATCTTCCCAGAACCACATACGATTCCATGACCCGGTGAAGATTCAGAGTCGTTCCCGAATCCTACCACGACAAACAAGGTCGGAGGAGCCCGGCAGTTCTACCCACACCCTAACCTAGCTCGGAGGCTAGTGGGTCGCTCGAAAGCCCGGTAGAACACGCCCACACCCTGCCTGGCCGGCACAGCATCTCAGCCAGCGGGTCACTCAACCAACACCTGCTCGACTTAGTAGAACAAGGTACGGCTTCGACTCTTCACGGCATACCCATACACTTCATATCAATCACGCATTGTGCAGGGGCAGCCTGAATTAACAACTCGGATATCATCACAAAAGCTCTACAATATGATATTACTAAGAACAGTCCACGATGGGACAACATATTACATCAGTCGGTCATATCCGAAAACATATCCGAGTACGGAGAAGTTTAACAACAGCGGAAGTTAAAAGGGTGAGACTGTCACGGACCCGGAATTGCATATGACTAAGGGAACGCGAAGTCGCCAAGGACCGAAGGACTCGTCGGTCCGGTGGCACGGTACCTGCGCCGTACGCACCAAGACGGAACGATCCGACACCCGCCACGTGCGAGCCGGCCGGAAGCGACCAATCTTCCCAGAGCCACATACGATTCCATAATCCGGTGAAGGTCTAGAGTCGTTCCCAATTACTACCAGGGAAAACAGGGTCGGAGGAGCCCGGCAATTCTACCCACACCCTAACCTAACTCGAAAGCTAGTGGGTCGCTCGAAAGCCCGGTAGAACGCCCACACCCTGCCTGGCCGGCACAGCATCTCAGCCAGCGGGTCACTCAACCGATTCCTGCCCAACCTAGTAACAACTGGTACAACCATAACCCTTCACGGCATACCCAAAACGCTTCATATCATACACGCATTGCGTAAGGGTAGCCTGGAATCAACAATTCGGATATCATAACAAAGCTCTACAGATACGATATTAATATTAACTGCCCACGATGGGACAACACATTACATCATTCAATCATAACTGAAAGCATATCCGAGTACGGAGAAATTAAACGACAGCGGAAACAAGGTGAATGAGTCCCACAGCGGTATGGTGACCGCTGAACAAAAGCTACATCCTATCCCATAGATCGACTAACTAACCGAGGAAACAGCAATCTCAGGCATCATCAAAATAGTCCTCAACCATCGGCTCACCTGCAAGCTCCAGGAATAACCTGGGTGAGTACGAACGTACTCGCAAGACTTATCCGTGCTTGATTAAATGTCCTACTCATACTAGTACAACATCAATTAAACATGAATGCTTCCCAGAGTAACAATATACAAGTTAAGAATATAACATTAATAAGGTGAAATAAAGGTAGGGCAAGTAACAGACTAACTCAGAATACAAACATATAGCAAACAATTCACCACGAGATCCAATCATCAAATCCAAATCCATTGGGGCAGCCCATGAGTACAATCCAAATTTATTCGACCACCCTGGACCGTCCCGGCAATGCAACTGCTACGGGAAGTATCGAGTGCTCCTCACGAGTCTTATCATCAGGTAACCCATAGAAGTGAGTCCGGCAACGACCATGAGGGTTTTCAACTTATCACATTTTCATTCCAATTAATCTCTCGGTCCGTTACCGGCAGAACAACCACCATGGGAAATAGCGAGTGCTCTTCACTGGAAGGTTGCAAAGCTCCAGTGACCGAGTCTTACCATCAAGTAATCCAGATGTGGGGAGTCCGGCAACGACCACACGGTAATAAGGGATGGTGACACGCTGAAGATAGGGTTGGTGCAGCGACAAAATTCTTCTTCCTCCTGGATCGCTATCACCCAGCATTTAACACCAACCGTACCCATTGTGCACGCCCTCGGCTCTCCCAACTCACTTAAGCAATTTCAGTTGAAAGGGTAGTTAGGATGTTCTCAACATAAGCATACGTCCTACACATACTAGTGTGCTCAACCTCATATGGGACATACAAGCAATCATTCACACATAAGCACACATAAACAAGGCATACACAAGAGTACGGAAAGTAAGGATGCAACAAGCTCTGCTTGCCTGATTCGGGTTGTTCCTGATCTTGCGGGGAGCATGCGGGAGAACTCCAGAATACTTGAAAACACCGGTAAGAAGCAAGCGACCTCTAAAAAGAGAAAAAGCAACCCTAAGAACTAATTCGAAAAGGACGAAGATGCATGAATGCCAGTGATATGGATGCAACTACGGTGGATTTAAAATAAGGTATACAAGTACCTAAGCAGGTTTGTGTTCATTCCAAATGTTGGTTTAGTTTTAGTTGCAGTATAACTTTAATCAGGGGTAAACCTAGAATATGGAGGCACGCATGGGATACGATATGCAATGAAGGAGAAAGGTCTTAACTCTATAATTAGGGCTAGGGCTCAGTTGATCGATTTGTTGTCGTGGGTGAGAACATGGAGTCGCGATTAATATGGATGCATTCGATTGTTGAGATAGGCAACTAAGATGGATGTGTAACACGATAGCACGATTATATACCAGTACTTAGATGAGTTATGACGTTAGTCATTTTAATCTTTACTGTTAAGCTAGATTCTCTAGTATTACTACTTAGTAGTAAGCCCAGTGCAATTTGGTCATTTCTGAAATCTCTAAATACAGCATCATACAGTAATGACATTATGAAAGCCTACAAGTATAAGGATGATCTTAGGTGAAATAATTATTTTACTCGGAAGGTGCATGCATTTCCTACGAAGCTTCAAGTCTAATTAGATGTTAGCATTTCCTGTCTTCTTCTTAGTAAAGAACAAGGTATTGCATATCTTATTTCCAATATGATCTCATCATCTAAGAACAACGGTTGGTTTCGTCATGTCCTCTTTATAGATATTACATTTCCTAGTTAATTAAGTGTTCGTTGCACGGTCCCACATATCATAGAACTATGTACTCATTTCTTTTCATTTAAACTTATTAGCATATGGTGTATGAGATTGTCCTTGACACAGCTAGACCTAAATTATATTACCTCTACATCAATGAACCGTTAGATCATGATTGCAGCAATCGGCATATCGACCATTGGTTCGCTTAATTGCCATTTAGCGTGAGTAGAATCAATTGCCGAAAGTTACTAGCGTTTAAAATTTGCTAACCAAGGACTGACCTCTAACCAACTCTGTCTTTCCTCGCTATTGTTTTGCTTTAACAATAATTATTCAGAAAGCCTAGGAGATCGTGATATTACTTATTTGACTTAAGGTTGCTTACCCAAAATGGCTTGGTAGGTTGATTGCAGTTGGCTCCCTAATGCATCCCTCGATTAGTAATCCCATCCGAAACAAGGCTATAGCAATTGTTCTGGTACTGAAATTCTTCAAGTTTTACCATAGTGTTTTTATTGGGCAACCATTAGGTACTAACGACCGGTTGAGCATCTATTCTTAACAGTCTGAGCATGGAATCATAGTTGCACATCCCACCTCAATGGTACTTTTCCCCAATCTTCATTTCCTTAGATTCAATCGTTCAATAATTACCCTAACAAGCAAATGCAACATCATTTCTTTCAACTTAATTAATCTGACATGTTTAAAGGAATTCAATGTAGCATCCATTTTAAGCAACCAGATTACTCATGACACTTTGCTAAGATCAAGTGCACTTCTGTTCTTATCAATGCACAGGAAAGCATCGGTGCAGCTAGAGCTAAGCGTAGTATCAGGCCCTTACTACCAGAATAGGTTCAGGTCATTAAATCCACTCTCAGCCCCCGAAATTCAGAATACCGGTAGCAGTATTTTGCCCATAACTTTTGATCAACAAATCCGATGTGAGCAAACTCAGCGGCGTTGGAAAGCTATCGACGATACCTATCTTCCATATTTTGGGGGTGACATCAGATTCCCAACGGTTTAATCCCAGAATTAGAACGAAACTCGACAGATCTCAACCCTGGGAGAACACTCATAGCTGCAGCAGTATTTTGGTCATAACTTTTAGAGTATAACTCCGATTGGAGCAATTCCGGTGGCATTGGAAAGCTGAGGATGAAACCCACAACTTCTTCCATTGGACCAACTCAGAATTCTGCACGGTTTGGTAGAAGTTTTCAGATTAAACTCGCTGGCCTAGATTCAAACGTGCAACTGATCCCCAATCTTTAAGTCTCAAAATTTCTTCAAATCCACACTCATCTAGGGACTAATTGAGGTATACCTTTGCAGCATGAATCTCCAATTTGAAGGAATCCTGACAAAAACCATGAAATCCCCTCTCTTTTCTTCTCTAATCCCTTCTTCTTTCTTCCTCATAGCTGCTCCAAGCTTCTAGCCATAGCTCTTCTCCTGCTCCTGCCAAGCTCCTCTTGGTTAGCTGCCGTGGCAGCAGCATGAGGCCAGCTGCCGTGCTGAAGGAAGGGGGCTGAGGAGAGGGGCCGGGCTTTGGCGACCAAAGCCACGGCGGCGTCTGCCTGCCGCGGCAGCTCCAGCGGCAGGGCGGCCGGGAGGCGGTGGTGGCGCGGCAGGGCGCGGCAGGGCGGTGCTGGAGCTTGGGAGGCCGGCGGTGCATCTGGGCTGAGCAGGAAAAATGGGAGAGGAGGAGAGAAGAAGATGGCAGGGTGCCCAAAAGTGCATGCATGTGGATGGTTTTTGGGTGGATTAGAGGATTAGGAGATGGGGAATCCAATGGTGTAACATGCATGAGCCAATTCTTGATTCTTGATGGGATTTTGGAGGGGATGAGTTGGGGAAGAAGAAGGCTTTGGGGAATGCCTGCTGCCATGCTGCGTGGGGAAGAAGAGAAAGTGCGGTGGGGGAGGGAAATAAGAAAAGAAATGGGGAGAGGGAAGAAGGAGCTGCCAGGTGGGCCCCACGGCAGGAGAGAGGGAGATGAGATATTTTCTTTTTATTTGTTATTTGCTGCTCAAAAGCTAAATTAACTAGGGTTCCAAAAATAAAATTTGAATTCGAGGGGCTGGAATCATTTCCCCAAATATTTTTCAAACATTAGGACTTGAAGTCAATAAGATGATTAACTTTTAAAGGCAACATTTCAGTTATACCGGAGGAGAGGAAGTTAACTTAGTTAGCTTCTTCCAACATTTGTCCGAGAAGGAAACTGCGGGAGATAACCTGATCTTGATATACAAGTGAGCTCCAATTAACTGGTAAAAGTTTTGATAGCTGGGATGTTAGGAACATGCATGAATTTTTGAGTCGTGAGTTTTAGTGACATTAGTTTCGCTATTCGATTTTTGTGTTAATCTTAAGGGTACATGTTAGGGATTTTAATCGAAATCATTGTTGAACTACCTATATGCATGCATGTAAGGGAAGAACTCCAATTTATTCACGATGATCTTCACTGATCTCGTGTTTGAAGATTTGGTCGCTACAGAGACCCACAGCGGCACCATGACCGCTGACCAAAAGCCACATCTATCCCACAGATCAAACACTACCGAGGAAATCGCAATTTCAAGCATCGTCAAAGTAATCTTCGACCACCGGCTCACCTGCAAGCTCTAGGATTAACCTAGGTGAGTACAAGGTACTCGCAAGACTTAATCGTGCTTGATTAGATGTCCTACACATGCTAGTTTAGCAACAAGTAAACATGATGCTTCTCAGAGTAACAATATGTAAAGTAACAACATAGCATCATCAGGGTAAATAGAGACAAGTAAATCAACCAGCTAAATCAGACAATAACAGGACATGAACAAATCATCACAAATCCGATTCCTCAAGTTCAAATCCAAAGGGGCAGCCCATACATCCAATCCAATCCGATCCATTTAACGATTCAATCCAAGGGGGCAGCCCTGTATCCAATTCCGAATTGATCCAACAACGACACATTATCAAAATCCAAAGTAATCCATTAAAGACACGATATCAAATCCGAATTGATCCACCAATCTCATTATGATTTAATCTCTCGGACCACTACCGACAACCCAACCCCTGCAGGCATAGTGAGTGCATAACAGTTTGGAGGTAGCGAGCCTCCAAAGTGCATGGAGGCTTACCCCAACTATCCTCAGTGTTGGTTCTCGCTAGCGTCCACGTGTGATAAGGGATGGTGACACGCTGAAGATAGGGTTGGTGTGACGACTAAATCTCTACTTACTCCCGCGTCGCCATCAAACTACGATGAACACCAACCGTACCCATTGTGCACGCCCTCGGCTCTCACAACTCACTTAACCATTTAGTTGAAGAGCCATCAGATGTTCTCGACGTAAGACACATCCTACACATGCTAGTGTACGCAACTTTGCGACAATTCACAGATAAAACATTCATACACATAGCACATATAACAAGGGCATACACAAGAGTACGGAAGGTAAGGATGCAACAAGCTCTGCTTGCCTGATTCGGGTTGATCCTGTTCTTGCGAAGGGTCGTAAGCCGGGTGGTCACCTTCGTCTTCGGGCTCTGTTGTAATTAACGCGATCACCGGAAAGGAAACGATAAAAGGTAATGAGACCAGCATGTATGCATGTATGGATGATGCAATTTGATTGACTAGAAGTGCAATGGTGTCGAAGAGTTGCAATGATCTACATGGGTTCATATTAGGTCATCGGAGACATGTGATTTGTAGATGCATGCATGATGACTTAAAGTGCTCCGATGAGGTTAGGGTTGCGTCATTAGTGATGAACATTGCAAGGTGTGTAATAAGTCAATATTAGGTTGAGTTATGCCGTAGGAGCTTGGGAAACTTGGAATCATGCGAGGTGGAGCTAACTTGCGAAGCTAGGGTTTTATCGGATTACGACAGGGCAAAATAACAATTCTAAATATGGTGCTGTGCATGTACCCAAAATTAATCTTGGTTTCAGTCAAGTTGTAGAAGACTTCATAAGCTTCCCAATGGTATAAGGTTTGCTAAAATCCGAGTATTGGATTACAAGTTATCACATATTGAAACTCGACGGAACAAAAGATTAAACCCTAGATAACCTACTGTGCATGTAACCAAAATGAACTTTTGATGCATCCAAATTGTAGAGAATTTCACCAGCTTTCCAACCATATAAAATTTGTTCAATTTGGATTTACGGTTTAAAAGATACGAGCATTTGAATATTTGAACTAAATCTGCCCTAATCTAACCTAACCCTAAATGCTATGCGTACCCAGATCTCCCTTCTCTCTCTCTCTGCGCTACTGGACCTTCCTGCTAACTCCACCCACAAATCGTACACTCTAACCCTACTCATAATCCGATTCAGCTCCTTCGGGACCCACATGTCATTCGGTCACAAGCTCCAGATCCAATCAGCATGCGCCACGTTGCTCCCGCCTCTCTCTCTCTCTCTCACACCCCCGCTTCCTTCTCTCTCTGAACCGGCCGGAAGGGCAGCCCGGGCGGCGGAGCTCCACCGGAGCATTCGCCGGAGTTGGCTCCGGGGCGTGGGGAGGCTCGGGAAACACGGCAAAAGGACGGGGAGCTCACCCCGGTGCTGGCGCGTTGCTCGGGGACGACGGGGAGGCTTGGGAGGAGGCTAGCAACGGCGACCGGCGGCGGTAGCTTCGGGTTGATGGCGCCGGGGTTGCTCCGGTGAAGGATCTGTGAAAAAGAAGCCTCAGAGGGGTGAGGGAGGAGGAAGAGCTACTCGGGGATGGAAGAAACGAACTCGGGGGCTACTGGAACCAAAATGGAAGCTCGTCGGAGTAGTTGGCCGGCCGTGGGGAAGAAGAGTGCGTCGGAAGCTCCTCGGTGCAGATCTGAGACAAGCAAATGGTCGGGGAGTTAGAGAAGGCGATGGGGAGCTAAGGAGCCGAGGATTGGAGGGAGGGGGAAGACCGGAGCGGCGCCAATTCCTCACCGGAGTTAGGTCGGCGTCGGGGAAGAACCGGGCTTCAGGAGCTCCAGAACCGGTGGCTTAGGGTTTTGAAGGAGGGGAAAACGAGGAAGGGGAGGAGGAGCTGTCGGGAGCGGCTTTAAAAAGGGCGGCGGCTTCGGACCGAGGGCATCGGGAGTGGAGCACCGCCCACGCCGGCGAACGGGCGTCGGGGACGTGGCCGACGCGCCCCGACAGGTGGGCCCCGGGAGCGGCACAGAGAGGGGGAAGAGGCTGACGAAGGGGGCCCAGTGGCAGTGGGAGGAGGGCGCGCGCGCGGGAGGGCCGAGCGGGCTGAGGTAGCTGGGCCGGCCGAGGGGAGGGGTTTCGGCCCAGGGAAGTTAGGGTTTCCTGATCCTTTTTCTTTTTAATTTCTTAATACCAGCATCCTTCCCTTTGTTATTTTATGTACCAAATCAACTCCAATTAACCTGAAATTTTTACAGGAGCTTCATGACATTATTCTTGAGCTACTGTAGGGGTTTGACTTAATTTGGAGCTGGGTTGACCTGTGTTCCCATTCAAATTTGAATTAGGGCTTGATTTGGGATTTGTTTTTGTGGTATTTCATGTGCCAAAATAGCTCCAAAAGTTATGAAATTTTGGCAGGGGCTTCAAGGTGATTAATGGGACCTACTTTAAGGGTTTGAATTGCTTCGGGCAATGTTTGACTCATGACCCCATTCAATTTCCGACTTAGGGTTTACCCTTCAATTAGGTTTTTAAATGCTTCCAGGATTTCTGAAATTTGTCGAGGGTTTAGGGTTTCTACCCTGGGAGCTATGGATGAACTCTTGGAACCTTCTTATCTACTAGGATCTGCTCTGCCACCAAACCCTAATTTCCAGCTCCTTAGGGTTTCCGGGTTAGAGACGGGGATTCACCGGAGTGTTTGATGACTTCCTCAACCCTTATTAATGACTTTGTTATTTTGAATAGTTCAAATAAGTTGATTGGTGTTTTGACATTGTTATTTGAAATACTTCAAATAAATTGATTGGTGTTTGTATAAATATCCACCGAGGATGAGATATTAACATATTCTATAAAGTAAAGTTGATATACAACTAAGTTTAAATAAGGTGTGGTTGATGATAATGCCATGTATGCATGAATGCAGAGCAAATACCTATTTATCGTAAAGTGGGTATTACACCGCCGCTTAGCGCTGTCCTAGGCCGGGTGCCGCGCCGCTCTCCCCTAGCAGCCTTCAAGCCGCTGCCGACCAGCGCCGCCTCCCCGGTCCGCCTAGCGCCACACGCCGCCACACCTACCGCTGCGCGCCGCCCGGTGCCGCCTGCCACGTTGCTTCTAAGTTACTTATATATTTAATGATGCTTAGACAGGCTTAGTCATGTAAAAGTCGTAATTTCTTGGATGGCAGACAAAACACAATACTCTAGATGGGTTAAGCGATAGGTGGGTGTTCACCGGGAAGTAACTAATGAACTTGATTAATAATGATCGGACTTAGACGAGAGGCCATGGCTGGGAGCATGGTGGGTTGTCTCGTTTTTTCCACAAGGACCGGTTCCCGGTGTCCTTTTGAACTAAGATTTGCGTACTTCTACACGGGTGGTATAATGGGCCACCCACAACTGAATAATTTATCTAGATTTGAGTCATGAGCTACATAGTTTGCCGTTTCCATTTGCTGGGTGAGTGAAAAAGGATGTCATGTGGTGCCTCAATATAGGTGTAAGGGTTACACACGGTCCGGGACCGGGCATGTATCACTTGTTACAACTTTTAGGACCACGTCGGGGTACCGGCCAGACTGGTGTACACGGATTAGCCCATTAGGGTGGCTCATACTTAAGTTGAAAATATTGTAAAGGTCATGTTCAATCACACTCTGCTAACACACCTCGTGAAGTGTGTCTTCGGCCAAGCATTAAGAGTTGATTGATACGTGTAGTAAAGATGTACACCCCTGCAGGGTTTGAACTATTCGAATAGCCGTGTCCGCGGTTATGGACAACTTGGTAAGAATCTACATCGAATTAGACAAATATAACATTTCTCTAAAACATGCCAACTCTAAGGTTGAGGTGTTAGCGATTGCTTCAGGGTTTAAGTGTTCAGTGGTCTGCAATAGATTTCTGTTTGAAGATTTGACTCACCTCCTTTAAAAGCGATCTAGTAGTCGATTTCATTCTACCTAAAAAGTATTGTCAAATGAATAGTCAGCCTTCCGCAAAATAGTCCACAATTATCCTCTTATTGAAACCTGTTGCATCTATTACTAATTTTCCTTGTAAATCTTACGGAGTACAATTTTTATACTCACCTTGTGATGGTCATCTCCCAAGAGAAGTTTGCTAAGGACATCATCAAGAAGTTTGACATGGACAAAGCTAATTCAATATCAACTCCCATGCAAACAAATGCTCATCTTGATTTAAACCAACAAGGTAAGTCTACTGATCAGAAAGAGTATAGGTCTATGATTGGTTCTCTGCTATATCTATGTGCATCTAGACCTGATATTATGTTGAGTGTTTGCATGTATGCACGCTTTCAAGCTGATCCTAAAGATATTCATCGCACTGCTGTTCGTAGAATACTGAGATATTTAATTCATACCTCTGGGTTTGGTTTATGGTATCCTAAAGGTGCACCCTTTGAGCTAATTGGCTATTCGGATAGCGATTATGCAGGATGTAAGGTTGACAGAAAAAGCACCTCAGGTACTTGCCAATTTCTAGGGCGCTCCCTTGTGTCCTTGAGTTCCAAGAAACAAAACTCAGTAGCCCTATCCACAGCAGAAGCTGAATACATAGCAGCTAGTAGTTGTTGTGCTCAATTATTATGGATGAGGCAGACCTTGAAGGATTTCAACATATCCATGTCTCAAGTACCCCTCCTCTGTGATAATGAAAGTGCAATTAAGTTAGCCAACAACCCAGTCCAACACCAAAGATCCAAACACATAGAAGTGAGACACCACTTCCTTAGAGACCATGTAGAGAAGAAGGATATCAACTGTGTCATGTAAGGACAGAAGCTCAACTAGCCGATATTTTCACCAAGCCTTTAGATGAAAATAGGTTCTGCACCCTCAGGCATGAGCTAAATATCATGGATATCTCGAATGTGCAGTGAGGAAATGATGACTCACGTGTACAGATGTTTGCATTTCTGGATTTTACATTCACTGCATTCTACATGAGTCATCCACCTGAGTCTCTGGTGAACCTCAGGTGGGATAGGTCTTAGTAGATAACATGCTAATTTTTGCACCTTATTGAACTCATGGATTTTCCATTGAGCTAAATAAGTTGGATTTTATTATCTATTTCAATTCAACACAGCTTGAGCTTTGTATGTTGATTGTTTGGCAAGCTGTGTTTGAAAAGAGATCTCTAATCTGCTTTCATTTCTTATCTCTGAATCTCTCTCTGGTAATCCTATTGAAAATCTTGTCAACTGAGTCTTCCACATGAGTCTCAGTTCAACACTTCCAAAAATCCGGAGGAAATAGACTAAGTTTAGAGCTCTGCTCAGTTACTCAGTTCTACCTGAGTCTCAGGTAGTAGCCAGCTGTCTCTCAGGTGCCATAGGATCACTCGGGTTATAAATACCCAACTCTGCAACGGTCCGCGCTAAACCCGCTTTAGAGACTCCTAAGCCCTAGCACACTTCTCCGTCGATTGATTCTCGACGATCGTGTGCTTCTCCACCGATCTTCGCGCTCGTCAAAGCTCCCTCCAGCTCTTCTGTTGATCAAGCGCCTGCATCTCCATCCAAATTCCTCATCGTAAGTCTCCTCGAGCTGTTCTTCACAGAACTAGGGTGGTTTCTGCCTCTATGCGAATTCCACGTTCTCGGGTAGCTCTTAGCTGCGGAATTAGATAGAGATGTTGTTTCTTTAGCCTCCAGAATGAATTCTTGCAGCACATTGTTCTGAATCTTTAGATTTCAGCAAGATTCAATAAACCAAGGTTGTTCTGTCTCTACACCTGAGTTTGGCACTTATCTCACCTGAGTCTCAGGTAGCTAAGTCAGGTAGCATGAGATAAATTGTGAAACCTTCCTAGTGTCACCTGATTCACTCGCCTGAGTATCAGTTAGGTTGATCAGTAAGTTTCTCTCTCTGCAATGGGATTACCTCCCTCTTACCTATCTTATCCATGCAGATGTCTGGATCTGGAAAGCTGCTAGAGGATATCTCAGAGGATCTTCCCCTTGCCATCAGGACTCAGATCATGGAAATGAAACCCAAGAAGAATGGGAGACAGAGAAAGCAAGGAGACTTGCTAAGAATCTTGATGCTGAAAAGAAAGCCAAGAAAGCTGCTATGATCCCCTTATCTCCAGCAGAATTGGCCAAAAGGGAAGCAAAGATGAAAGCCTTGGAAGAGGAAAGACAACAATTGGATTTGGCAGTAAAGCAATCCATTTCCAGGATGAAAGAGCTCGAAGCTGAAAAAGCAAATAAGAAAGAGAAGCTAAAACAGGAGAAACGGATTCTTGCAGCTGAGAAGAAAGCAAGAGCGGCTGAAGCTAAGATAAAGGAGGCAGAAGAGAAGGCTAAGAAAGCTGCTGCCAAAGATGCATCCATCAAAGCTAAGAGGGCGCCAGTTGTGGACACCCTCAAGAGAACAAGAGCTGCTGGTGGACCAGCTAATCTGACCATATGCAAAGTTCCTAAGAAGCTTCGATCAGAAGCTATTATTGAACCCAGCAAGGCTAAGAGTCAGCAAAAACAGGAAGAAGAGGCTGCATGGAAAGCTGAAGCTGAGAAAAGAAAATCTCACAGTGCTCTAGTCAAAGAATTGCATGATTTAATGGGGATGTTGCCGGCTGCTTCAGAAGCCGAAAGAGATGCTCTCACTCCAAAAATTCAAGATCTCAAGAAATTAATCTTTGACTCTTCTGATGCTCCTAAAGATGTCTTAGTTCAAAAGGATATATGGAAGAAAGACAAGGCAATCAATGAAGAGCTTCATGAGCTGTTGAGAAAAGAAGAGAATGATGTCGGAGATGAGAAAGAAGCCCTGATTCTGTAAATGGAACTCCTTGTACCTCACTCTCACTGGAGTATCAACATTTATGGTGCAAATATCATGATAACAAGTTGCAAAGAAGGATAGATGCATATGCAATGGAATTGAACTCCTGCTCAGATGAAGCTCGTAAGAAGGTCTTGCAGGATGAGATAGCTGTAGCTAATTCGAGGATTAACAGGATAGATTGTTCAACTGCTCCTATCTCAGCAGTCCCTCTACAACAAGCAAGTGCTTCTGTCCCTCAGCCGAGTGTGCCAGCTGAGTCTCAGGCAGCATTCTCAGCTGGGCTAGAGATTGTTCCCACAGCAGCAGAAACTCAACAGAAAGCTCCCATTGAGTCTATAGAAGATATCCTAGCAGAGCTAGATTCCAGTGGAAAGCATCTAGAGAAGAAACTAGATGATTCTATGACCAAGCTCAGAACATCCTTAGGTGCAAATCCACCTGTGTCCCAAGCCGATCCCTCAGCTGGAGCATCAGTAAGCATGGGATCAGTCTTCCAGTCCTTATCTGATCTAGAACCTGCTCAAGGAGACCAAGGGCTTGTTGAACAAGAAAGGGCAGAATCATCTCCAGCACCAGAGTCTTCTCCTCCACCAGAGTCTGCTCATAAAAGGCCATCTGAGTCTCAGGCTGAATCAGCTGAGTCTCAGTCAGAAGGATCAGATGACTCATACTCCAGTCCAAGTGACCCTCATCCTCCCTCTCCTCAAAGGAAGAAACAAAAGACATCTGACTCAGATGAAGAATATGAGGGTGAGGAAGAAGATGTCGCAGTAGAACAATCATCAGAAGAAGCTCAAATTTCCACATCTTCCTCTATCTCTGAAGACAGTGCAGCTGAGACTCTCCTGGCAGACTCAGATGAGTCTCTGGAAGCCAAGTATGCTGATATCTTTGCTAAAGCTGCAAGGACAAACTCTCAAGAGATGAAATTTCTGTCTGCAGCAACTCTCAAGAAGCTTCCAAAGGCAGATGCTAGTCTGGCTACCATAGATTTGGACACAAGAAGCACCTCCAACTACACTGCCATGAGAACTACAAATCCATATTTTGACAGTGAAGGTAATATCAAGAGAGGCAGTGCAGTGATCAAAGATTTTGGAATAATCAGCAGCAGTCCAGCTACCATCTTCTGCTACCCAAGAAGGGTTTTGTTGATAGCATGCCCATAGATTGGGCCAATCTGGCTAAAAATGGTTTGGGTGATCTAAAAGATATCTTAGCTGCTGTTCAATTAGATCAAATCTGCAGCACAAACCAAAATTATGATTCTGAAGTGATCAAGGAATTCTATGCAACAGTCTTCATTGAGCAAGATCACCAAGATTTCATGCTGTGGATGACCAGAGGTCAGTTGCTGTGCATCACAGCTACAGAATTTTCTGAATTGTTCAACTTGCCATCAGGGCCCAAGCTATCACAGATAAACATCTCCAAAGGATCAGAAGAAGACAAGAGCTTGCAACCAGATTGGGTGCCAAATGAGACAAGGCAAAAATTCTTTCCCTCTGGCTTTGTGTTTCCCCCAACCAAAGGTGTAGTCCCCAAGTATATTCAGCACTTTAAGGGACTCATGAAGACACCGAAACATATTGTGAAGATTCTAAATGTGTCTATCTGTGCAAAGGATGGAGGGACTGATGCTATCTATAACCCAGTCTGGAGAATCCTTGAGCTGATTGCCAAGAATGAAAAGTTTGATGTTGCTCGATATATCTTCTCTGAGATCAATGAATACCAGAAGAACAGAACAAACAAGATGAGATATGGCTCATACTTAATGCATATGATCCTTCAGCGAACAGCATTAGCAACTTCATCTTTCTCCTTTGACCAGAAGTGTTATTTAAGCAAGTTCAGACCTCAAAAGGATGATAATGAAGATGAGAAACCATTGTACAGCATCCTTGAAGCCTCTCAGCCAAGTGCCTCAGTGCCACCTGAGCCAGCTACCAGAGCCTCAGTCAGAGTCTCTCAGCCAGCAGTTGAACCCCAAGCAGACCTACCTGAGCCTCAGGTGTCTCCTGCCCGAGACTCAGCTAGGGAACCATCTCCTCCTGCTGAGCTTCAAGCTTCAGTATCAGTTGGTCTCTCCTCAGCTAGTGTGCCTTTGGTTCAACGTCTGGACAACCCTGCTGCAGTTGATGCTTTTATCAAGAGGGTTGTGCCCGTTCAGATTTCTGCTATCAAGAGAAGGCAAGATGAGCTGAAGCAAGAGATGACAGAGCTGAAGAACGATATCAAGGCTGATATGGCAGATCTCAAGGCTTCAGTCAGCAGCAAGTTTGATTAGATTCTATCCCTTCTGCAACAGAAGCCAGCTCCCTGAAGATCTTCTTCCTATCTCTTTTTAGTGTTTAGTGGCAAAGGGGGAGAGATTAGATTCAGGGGGAGAGATTAGAGAGTTTATGTAAAAAGGGCTAAGGGCTAGGCTAAGAGCTGCATGTGTGTCAAAACATCCTCTTTATTTTGTATTGCTTATACATATGATAATGCTCTGATTATTTGTCTTGCTCTGATACATGTGTCTTTGCCTTTTCTGATCTGATACATGTGTTGTGTTTTTTTTTGTTTTCTTGCTCTGATACATGTGCTTAACTCTGATTTTTGTTTTTTTTTGCTCTGATACATGTGTTTAGCTCTGATACAGGTATTTTGCTCTAAGTTCTGTGTGATTGCTCTGATATCTGTTTGCTCTGATAGTATCTATTCTAATTCTATCTGCTCTGACAATATTTGTTTTGGGAGAGATTAGATTCGTACTCAAGCATGCTATTCCTTGCACATCTGTTGCTGAGTATTTATTCAAAGCTCTAATACCTGCGTTGATGCTCTGATATCTAATCTTATATGCTCTGATATCTGTTCTGAATGTACTCAAGCATGCAACCCTTTTGTACATCTGTTGCTGAGTATTTAGTCAACATAACTGCTATTCCGCTGTGCTTATTTATTCAGTTATGTTATGGCAACCTGGTTTAGCATCTACTCTCCATGATTAAAACAGAACTGTGCATTTGCATTAAAACGCAAAATCTCTTATGTGCACAGCTTAAGGGGGAGTAGATATTAAACTGAGTTGAATGTCATACCCTTTTATACATCTAATGCTATATTTAAAGGGGTTGCCACTAACCACCAAAAAGGGAGAGATTGAAAGTGCATCCAATCCCAAGGAGAGTGGGAGGATGATCATCTAGCCACAAGGTTTGGTTTTGATGGTTAATGGCAGCCCTTTTAAACATAGCATTAGATGTATAAAAGGGTATGACATTCAACTCAGTTTAATATCTACTCCCTCTTAAGCTGTGCACATAAGAGATTTTACGTTTTAATACAAATGCACAGTTCTATTTTAATCATGGAGAGTAGATGCTAAACTAGGTTGCCATAACATAACTGAATAAATAAGCACAGCGGAATAGCAGTTATGTTGACTAAATACTCAGCAACAAATGTACAAAAGGGTTGCATGCTTGAGTACATTCAGAACAGATATCAAAGCATATAAGATTAGATATCAGAGCATCAACGCAGGTATTAGAGCTTTGAATAAATACTCAGCAACAGATGTGCAAGGAATAGCATGCTTGAGTACGATCTAATCTCTCCCAAAACAAATATTGTCAGAGCAGATAGAATTAGAATAGATACTATCAGAGCAAACAGATATCAGAGCAATCTGTGAGAACCCGTATTTTCTGAAAATTTAAACAATAGGATTAGGAATTGAGTTCATTTCATTCATACATGACAAGATCTTGAGAGAAATTTGAGAGTTTTCTTTTACTTTGAATAAACAAATCACATGTACACATATATGTGCAAAGATAATGCAATCTCAACACACACAGTATATCAAGTCAAATCAACAAAGTATAACTATATATATATTCAAAGAATTTGAATACATTACAAACGTCCAAAATCATATTTACAAAGGATCTAAATATTACAAGTCATGATGATTACAAAAAAAAATTTCGTCCATTGTCTTCATTCCTTCTTCAAATCATTCCTTCTTTAACTCTTTTTCCTCTCCAATTCTTTCCAACCTGCACAAGACAAAAGAGCTACAAAAAGAAGAATTGGGTTAGGATTAAAATGTTGCATTTCCATTTTGGAAATGCGTTTGTTTAGGAGGCTAGTTTTGTGAATCCAAAGAACTAGTTTTGGATTCAGGTAGAGTTAGAATTGACCTAGATTTAATCTTCGAATTAAGGCAACAGGCAACAATCTTTAAAAGGCAACAAGTGGTAATCCTGAGGCAACAATTCTTAAAGGTATCCAATGGAGATATGAGTTCAATAGGCAACTGAATTCGAATAGGCAGCAAGGCAACAACTGATTTCTTAAGTCAAATTCAAATTTAAACTAACCTCCATTAGCAACAGGCAACCAATTAACGATTCAGGTCTGCTTTCATGTTTAAATCCAGCAAGACCTAGAGCATTCCAAAGTGCTAAGCAACAGCCAGCGTGCAGCAATAAAGGACAAATTCATTCATTTATTTTGCCCATAACCTGTCCAAAGAGGTGGAACCATGCCCAAGCTACTGGTGGCAGCAGCAATGCCACCTCAAGCTCAAAAGGGGATAAGGATCAGCTAGGGGCTGACAAGTAAGCAGCATACTCACCAAATCAAAGGAAGAGTCACCCATTAGGTGTCAAAACCAGCTGAATTCGAAATTCCAGCTCAACAGCCCCCAAACCCTTATAAATAGGACCATATGTACTTCAATTTCACCTCAACACCAACCCAAAACAGCACCAAATCAAAGGGGCAGGAATTAGAGAGCTGAGAAGGAAGCAAGGTAGCGAGGAGGAGGAGGCGTAGCCTGAAGAAGAAGGGTTCAGAATACCTCAAGACAAGCTTCAGTTGTTTAAGGTATAGTAGAGGGAATAGGAACAACTAGAAAAGAAAGAAAGGAGAAGTGTTAAAACTCTGCAGAGAATATTCTGCGTTAGGTTGAATGAGCCAACCTTTTAAATCAAATATAAGCAATCTGTTCTTATAAAATTGAAAAGGAAAGGGGGAAAAAGAAATAGCATCTGCTCTTATCAGTTTATAATCAGGAGCAGGGAGAAGGGAAAGTGTAAGAAATCTGTTCTTGTTAAATTAAAATGAGAAGGAGAAAAGGGATATAGTAGTCTGTTCTTATCAGTGGGAAAAGAGGATGAGGGAAAGAAATAGATAAGTTAAACTCAGGAGTTGTATCTGTTCTTTAACAAGATAAGAAAAAGTATAGCAACCTGATCTCATCAGTTTAAAATGTGATAAGAAAGAACTAGAGAAGGGATGAACAGAGATAAATTAAGAAAAACGAAGTGTAAGCAATCTGTTCTTACTAAATTAGAATGGACAGAAAGAAAGAAGTATAGTAATCTGTTCTTACTAGCTAAAAGTTTAGAGAGACAAGTTAAGAAACAAGTGAGAGTAATCTGTTCTTAACAGTTTAAAGAAAAGAAAAGGTCAAGAATAGAATCTGTTCTGAAATCAGATAAGGAAGGAAAAACAACTAAGATCAGGAGTAGCATATGCTCGTTCAAGCTCAAGTGTAAGTATACTATGTAATTGATCATGAAACATAAGTTAAAGGAAACTATAAGCAATATGTACATATCAATAAAAGAAAAACCTAGGTGAACAATGTAAGAGGAATTGATCAAGCCAGAGGATCATCCATAGCAGTAAAAATGCATAGCATTAGAGTTACCAATTAGCATAGACCTGCATTCAACACAGGAGAAAAACCCTAGAAAATGCATCGGGTCTTATCAATTAAAAATCAAGTAATCAACTCATATGTGCAACCAGATGCTTACTCTTAAGAACACTGATCTAAATTGAGAAACCTCAATATAATTTTGACTAAAGCATAGCTAAGAAAGAACATATAAGAACTCACAGATTATATCATCAGATCAAAACTGATAACAGAATGCCATGGAAATTTTGCTAAACTATTTTCTGAACATTAGCTCAGGCCATCTTTTTTCTCAATTAGGGTTAAACCAAATCAAACCAACAATTGATATCAACCCTAGAACAGATTTGGGGGAAAATAGGATCAAAAAGAGAGAAGTAGGGGGGAAGGAACTTATCTGTGAAGGGGTAAAAGAAGCTCACCGGAGGCGGCACGCCACCGCGGTTGCGGTGCGGCCAAACCACCGCCGTCCATCGGTGGCGGCCGAACCGGTGATGGGGGAGGCCGGTGATGAGGGCAGCCGAGCGGTCGGGCCGGCGAAGGCAGCCGGAGCGGAGGCGGCCGAAGGGGAGGCAGCCGAGGCGGATGGCGGCCGAGGCAGAGGACCCGAGGCGGCGGCGGTGTCCAGGGCCACGGGAGGCGGCGGCGGGCACCAAGCAAGCGGCGGCCGGGTGAGGCGGCAGGTGAGAGGGGGAGGAAACCGAGCAGAGCGGCGCCAAGGAGAGGCGCAAGGCGGCGGCGGTAGGAGAGGAGGCGCCGGCGGCACCAGGGGAGAGTCCAGGAGAAGACGGTGGAACCTTGGGGAGATTTAGGGATTTGGGGAAAATTGGGAGCAAAGGAGAGAAGAGAGAGTGAAGGGGACGGCGGCTTGTGAGGTAAGGATCTCGGGACCGGTTAGGGTTTTACCCTAACCGGGTTACTGGGTGGGTGCCGAGTGAGCCCAAGTGGGCCGGGGTAGGGCCAAGCGGGCTTTGGGGCTGGAAATAGACTTTCGGCCAGCCCTATATAAAAACAATAGATTTTTTTTATTCTCTTTGTTAAATGAAAACCTTCCATAATTTAAAAATTTGCAATATATATATATATGCTCCAAAGCAATCTAAAAATACTAAACCCCACTTTTATTTGTTTCTTTCTCTTTAATGTTAGAAATTTTCTTTTGAAACTAAACCTAACGAGAGATATACCACATATACGCATTCTTTTAAAAGAAGACTTAATACTCTTTCTTATAAAATTCCTGCAAATTCAAAATCCAGGGTTTTGCTTAGTTACTTAAAAGTTCATGAACTTCGACGGTTTAATAACTTCACCACACCACGAAAATTTTGATAAGTAAATTTTATAAGTTCAAAAGATAGAGCAGATAAAAAAATCAAGAAAATTAATAATAGATATCATCTATTGCATTGTCTTCGACAAGGTAGTCCACATCGTCCAAACAATTTAAATTCTGCGAATCAACTTCATCGTCCTAAGCATGCATACATCCATAAATTGCTATCTTCGGAAATAGTCCTTAACGGACGATTATTCCACTTCAGATCCCGAGGTTCTGCCGATTTCGTCCGAAGGGACATCTCACTTCACCTCTTATCCATCTCAAGGCAAGTTCATTTATTGTTCATGTTGAAGATTATTTCTACCACAGATATGCAATTTTCTTCTTCTTATCACCTGTGATAATTAATAAATGAACTGCATTATGATTCGCTGAATCATATATTGGTGGGCAGTGGAACCCCGGTTTGGAACTTGTGGGGTGGTCAGGGTTCCATTGCATATGGTATCACCATAAGGTTAATAACAAATGTCAGTTGGCATTCTTACGCCGTAAAGATAGCGTTAGCCGCAAGACCTGTTATGGGACAGGCGAGTCAAGTAATACCTTTTCAGTGCATATCTCCCAGGAACGTATGTAAATTAACGCCTGGGGAAGCGTTAAGTCCCTCGCCCAGGGGAGCGATAAACCCTGAATTTTCGCTTTGGGAGGCGTTATGTCCCTGGAAAATACAGAAAAGTACGCTATAATGACGAGGTGGGTAGTCGGTGCTGGATCGACTACATAAGGGGAGATATTGCCGAAGAGAAGGGTGAAAATGACTCGGAACCTTAGACCTGGCCACGCACCGATGGGAGTGTGATGGGTCTCGTACCCGGCTAAAGGCTAAGTACCACTTGTGGGTAAAGTAGCGCACCTCTGCAGAGTGTATTGAAGTGTGGCATTGTCACTCCCTGTTCTGGGTATGAACTGCGATCGTGGCGGGAAAGGAACCATCGGAGGTTCTAACGACCCGTGAAGCCTTCTGAACATAGCTAAATTAAAATTGATTCTCCAGGAACAATATTGTATTCATGCATATCCTTTGAGGACTTTATCCTAGTAGAAATAGTCATTCAAACACCTGTTGCTATTATGAACTTGTTGAGTACCTTCTGTACTCATCCCCTACGTAAATCTTTCCTTTGTTAGACTCTGAGTCGTTAGAGGTCGAGTACGAAGAAGTTGAAGTCCAAGAGGGGAAGGAGGAGCCGGACCTGACCGGAGGGATCGAAGGAGTCGATTACTATATCGACTATGGAGAGCAAGACGGGGCAGAGCCAGAGCAAGAGTAGTCTAGTCTAGTATAAGAATAAAATATCAGCTTTACTTTTCTGCAAGTTACTCTTCAGTTCTATATTCCTGTTGTTATTCTCAGTTGAACTTAACCTACTGTATTTCTGTAATAACTTATGTCTATTTTGGAGTTTGTAATATATGTATATAGGTGTTGGACCATCAATGCTTCTGTTGTACACACTGATCGATGTAATATAATAAGATGGGATTTTGTTATATTATATCAAAGACTGGCACACTACACCGTGCAGTGGTGTGCAGGGTCGCTACAGAATCACACAGAATTTAGAGCAAAATACCTGTATCAGAGCTAAACACATGTATCAGAGCAAAAAAAACAAAAATCAGAGCTAAACACATGTATCAGAGCAAAAAAAAACACAGTACATGTATCAGATCAGAAAAGGGAAAGACACATGTATCAGAGCAAGACAAACAATCAGAGCATTATCATATGTATAAGCAATACAAAATAAAGAGGATGTCTTGACACACATGCAACTCTTAGCCTAGCCCTTAGCCTTTTTTACATAAACTCTCTAATCTTGTTAGCAGTAGGGGGAATATATGACAATCTATCTTTGCCAAGCACAGGAGTGAAACCAAGTCCCCTTTTACCATTGTTCTTGAGAACTAAGGTGGACTGGAGTCTAGCAAAGTTTTGCATGCCTATATTAGCACTGCATAGGCCTATTCTTATGAGCCTTTTCAGCTCCTCATGCTCTTCCTTAAGTTCATTAAACTTTCCTACATCAACAGAGTTAGTAGCAGTTGAAGTACTTGATCCACTAGGTGAATCATCAGTAATAACTGTACTAGAAGTGCGAGATGCACAGTTTAAGCAAGTTTCTACAACATTAGGAGGATTAGCAACAGGAATAACAATAGAGCCAGCTGAATGGGTTTCCTTAAGCTTATCATGCTCAGAAGTTAGAAGCTCATGTGATAACTTTAGCTTATCATGAGCCACCTGCAGCAAGTAAACTTCTTCATCAAGATCAGCTTTAGCATCTTGAGCATTATCAAGGGACACCTGCATATCAGTTAGTTTGTCCCTGAGAGAGATGTTTTCTTTTCTCTCTTTTCGAAGAAGCTTTTCTGTCCTGTCAAGAATGCCCATTAGCTGAACATAATCAGGGAAGTCATCCTCAGTTAATACCTTGTTGCCTTTAGCCATAAGACATAGGGCTGGAGTCTCAATAGATGAAGGATCGGCGTCCTTGTCGAAGAGAGAGTCTGACTCAGGTGCGCAACTGAGTGACCTAACACTACTATAGAACGGCCCATCCGAGACGGGCTGAAACAAGCATCGCAGACGGTTGGCTGAACCGTCCGAAATTGGTGGTCAGTGATGACACAGGTCATCGCAGACGGGTGGGAGGCCCGTCTGCGATAAACGTCATCATAGACGGGCTGACAAAGGCGCCGTCTGCGATAGTAACTCATCCCAGACGGGGGTGAGTTCACAACCCGTCTGCTATGACACAGCATCCCAGACGGGTTCAGTACCACCCCGTCTGGGATGACTTATATCGCGGACAGGTTTACCTTCCGACCCGTCTGCGATGGTTCTGAACAGAGGGCAGAGCACTGCATCTTTTGTGGCTAGCCTCAGGAATTGCTAGCCATACCCTCTGAAACAGCAGATATAAATTTCACATAACATTCACATATTTATACATTCACAGACACACTGAAACAATCAGAGACTGATCACAATCACACATTTATACATTCACAATTGCTAGCTAGATAAAATCACAATTGGTAGCTAGAACTGAGTCACAATTGCTGCTGCCAACAATATCGCAGATTTCAATGTTTAAAAGGAAAGTTGCAACAGATGTGTAAGAACAAATTAAAGATGGAAGACATTGCTAGCTAGTCTGCTAAGCCACCACCGTAGAACTCGCCATCGGGATTGATGATTTGTGTATTGATGAAGAATGCAAAAATCCCTCGAATGCGCTTGAGTTCAGCTTCATCAAATGTGTCACCTTCAATCTTCCACGCCTGTTGCTATCATAAAATCAATGAGGAGTAGAAAATTACAAAAAGTAAATAAACTCAAAATAATGCTTGCATTTGGGTATACCTCCTCAGCTAGTCTTCGCCTAACGAAACCCCCGACAACCTCCATGTAACACCCATGTTAATATATAAATAAGTTTCCATTTTGCCCCATGCATACATGGCATCATTCACTCACAACCCTTGCATAAAAACTTGAATATTAAGAAGTTATGTTTTATAGAATATGTGCATATCTCATCTTAGGTAACCAATTTCCAACAAATCAACACCAATCAACTTAATTGGGCAAGTCATAGCAATTAAAGCTAATATGTTCCTATAGCTCAAATTGCCAATACCTCAAAGTGGATTTGGGGAGAATGTTCCTTCTCTGTGTTGACCCAGAAGTTGGTCCGGAACCTCCGAGTGCAACCTCCGGGTGGCCCGGAGGGTTCCGGGTGGGTTCCGAGTCAATTTCCGGATGAGTCCAGTACGGGTGTTGGGTGAGTCGGTCAGCCGGAGGTTTGATCCGGAACCTCCGAGCTGAACCTCCGGAGGGTCCGGAAATTCCGGATGGTTTCCGAGTGAAATTCCGAGGGAGTCCAGAGAGCAAGTTAGGGATCCCGGTGCAACCGGAGGTTCCATCCGGAGCCTCCGGGATGAACATCCGGGTGAGCTCGGAATCCGAGTGGATTCTGGGTCGTTTTCCGAGTGAGTCCAGAGAAGGAAATCGGTCTATTTGTGAAGGCCGGAGGTCCCATCCGGACCCTCCGGGCGGTACATCTGTCACGGACCCGGAATCCATATATGATTAAGGGAACGCGAAGTCACCAAGGACCGAAGGACTCGTCAGCCCTGGTGGCACGGTACCTGCGCCGTACGCACCAAGACGAAGCGATCCGACACCCGCCACGTGCGAGCCGGCCGGAAGCGACCAATCTTCCCCAAACCACATACGATTCCATAATCCGGTGAAGGTTTAGAGTCGTTCCCAATTACTACCAGACAAGACAAGGTCGGAGGAGCCCGGCAGTTCTACCCACACCCTAACCTAGCTCGAAGGCTAGTGGGTCACTCGAAAGCCCGGTAGAACGCCCACACCCTGCCTGGCCGGCACAGCATCTCAGCCAGCGGGTCACTCAACCAATTCCTGCCCAACCTAGTAACAACCGGTACAACCGTAACCCTTCACGGCATACCCAAAACGCTTCATATCATACACGCATTGCGTAAGGGCAGCCTGGGATTAACAACTCGGACATCACAACAAAGCTCTACATATATGATATTACTAGTAACTGTCCACGATGGGACAATATATTACATCATTCGGCCATAACCGAAAACATATCCGAGTACGGAGAAGTTAAACGACAGCGGAAACAAGGTAAATGAGTCCCACAGCGGCATAGTTACCGCTGAACAAAAGCTACAACCTATCCCATTGATCGACTAACTAACCGAGAAAGCAACAATTTTAGGCATCATCGAAATAGTCCTCAACCACCGGCTCACCTGCAAGCTCCAGGAGTAACCTGGGTGAGTACGAACGTACTCGCAAGACTTATTCGTGCTTGATTAAATGTCCTACTCATACTAGTATAACAATGATTAAACATGAATGCTTCTCAGAGTAACAATATACAAGTTAAGAACATAGCATTAACCAGGTAAAATAACGACAGACTAAGTAACAGACTAACTCAGGATACCACATATCACAACCAAGTCACTATGAGATCAAATCATCAAATCCAAATCCATTGGGACAGCCCATGAGTCCAATCCAAATTAATTCATTAAACAACATCCAATCCAATTAGGGCAGCCCCTAAATCAAATCCACTAACGACAACTCAACCCCTGCAGGCATAGTGAGTGCATAACAGTTTGGAGGTAACGAGCCTCTCAAAGTGCATGGAGGCTTACCCCAACTATCCTCAGTGTTGATTCTCACTAGCGTTCCAATCCACACATGTTCATTTTAATCTCTCGAACCACTACCGACAACTCAACCCCTGCAGGCATAGTGAGTGCATAACAGTTTGGAGATAGCGAGCCTCTCAAAGTGCATGGAGGCTTACCCCAACTATCCTCAGTGTTGGTTCTCGCTAGCGTTCACGTGTGACAAGGGATGGTGACACGCTGAAGATAGGGTTGGTATGGCGACAAAATAACAAAATATCTTCATACTCCTGGGTCGCCGTCATGCTTCAATTCACACCAACCGTACCCATTGTGCACGCCCTCGGCTCTCCCAACTCACTTAACAATTTAGTTGAAGAGCCTTCAGATGTTCTTGACCTAATACACATCCTACGCATACTAGTGTGCTCAACCTCATATACGACATACAAGTAACAATTCACACCTAAGCACACATAACAGGGCATACACAATAGTACGGAAAGTAAAGATGCAACAAGCTCTGCTTGCCTTGTTCGGGTTGTTCCTGATCTTGCGGGGAGCATGCGGGAGAACTCCAGAATACTTGAAACACCAGTAAAAAGCAAGCGACCTCTAAAAAGGGAAAAAGCAACCCTAAGAACTAATTCAAAAAGGACGAAGATGCATGAATGCCAGCGATATGGATGCAACTACGGTGGATTTAAAATAAGGTATACAAGTACATAAATAGGTTTGCATTTATTCCAGATGTTGGGTTCGGTTTTTGTTGCGATATAGTTTTAATCATGGGTGAGCCTAGAATATGAATGCATGCAGGGGATATGATATGCAACTAAGGATAGGAGCCTTAAACCTATAATTAGGGTTAGGACTCATTTGATTGATTCGTTGTCGTAGGTGAGAACATGGGGTAGAGATTGTTTTCTGGCCGTTAGGCAAATTGTGATATTAGCGATTTAAGTTTGGCTGTTAAGCTAGATTCTCTAGGATACATGGATTAGGAGGTGGTATGCATTTTCTACGATTTCTACAAATTAATCAAATTTAGCATTTTCTGTCTTCTTCTCAGTAAAGGAAAATAATCCTACATTAAATTAGAATGTATTTACTGCCGTATACTTACTATTAACCATGAGTATGTTTCAGCATGAGTAACCAACATGGGTACAAGTGATGATTCTGAGGGTCAAGAGTGCATGTATTAGAAAAATAAGGATAAGGTTACACTAACTAGCATTCTTATTCGTATTTGACTGTTTGTAATATTCAAGTAGTATATTAGTTGTGTTCAAAAATTGACTAACTGTTGTCCTAAACGAATGCATATTTAGATAGAGTAGTAGTTGTGTGGTATAATTGTTAATCTGCATTACTAGCTAGTCTTTTAGCATATACCAAACAAGGACCTCCTATAAGTCATGTTGTTCTCAGGTGGTAAGTTTCCAAGGAATCCATGTCACTACTATATATATAAGGGCATCAAAGTGTATTAACTAATGTTTTAGTTCATTGGTTTATCAATTAAGTTGGTCACTGACTAGTGAACATTTGAAATATTTCAAAGATCTAGACTTAGCTAATTGAACCGACTTATCAAACGTTAACATAGTTAGAATATCAAGCAGGTTGATTACTAACTACCTTGTCTTAACAGGGATCAGTGTCCTAGTGGCAATTAGTTGGTAGGCATGTCTTGTCTACGTTAATTGTTCATCAGGGGTACCTAGTTGTTAACAGAAAGATGAAGTTATCAAGGCAGTTATTCTTAGGAAGCGATTAATTAGTGAATGCTCATTAATTTACTAGCGCTGCTAACGATTGAATCAAGTCGTACGATTACAGAACCTTTTATTACCCGTTAGGGCTGTACATGTAACAACATATTCGGTAAGTATTAGGACTGACATTAAGCTTGCCTAGAATTGGTGAAGTACATTTTTAATTAATTGGTCAGTGCATTACTTGCGTTAACTAATTGACTAACCCTACCGTACATTAACCGAATGGTACTTGTTAATTGAACAACACCTAGCTCTATGTTTAGCAGGACGTTATAATCCATTCGACCTGAACTGAAGACCTAATGCCGCATCGGTCCTTAGTAAATCACCCGACCATCAGTACGCATATATGTATATATATATATATATATCCTGTGTCATATCAAACCTATGTAATACACCCATCATCAGCAACCGGATTACTAATGACGCTTTGCAAAGATCACGTACCCTCTGTTCTTATCAATTCACAGGGAAGCATCGGTATAACTAGAGCTAACCTCATGCATTATACTCAGCCATACCTCAAAAGGGAATTTCAATCGAGCTGATTAGTTATACAGCAAGTGCTTCAGTCACCAATTAACCAAATGCTTAGCAGTGTTCAAGTATTGACTTAGTGCTATTTCTGCTTAGCAATTAACTGTTTGAGGCCGATAGACATCACAGTTAGCGTCACTTGAAGGGAAAAGGTGGCTGAGCCGATGCTCACCCTGGTGCTGAGGAGCTAGAGCCAGTAGCTTGACCCAGAGATCAGCTCCACGGCTGGACTGCGGAGGAAGGTCGCCGGAGCTCGTGCTGGCGTCGGGGAGTTGATGGAGAACTACGGCGGAGCTTCGGGAACCTGGCGTCTAGAGCAGCTGGAGGGGGTGCTCGGAGGGGAGGTGGCCGACCCGGGCAAGCTCGGGCTTGGGCCCGTCGGCGGCGGCGATGGGGCCCAAGGCCATCGCAGCGGCGAGCTGGGGTCCAAGGGCTAAGAGGCGGCGGCGCAGCTAGGGCAGGGGCAGGGGAGGCGTGGCACAAGGGGAGGCTGGCCGGCGGTGGATCTGGGGCAAGCAGAGGGGAGCCGGGTCCTGGGGAGGCCGGCGTGGGGAAAATGGCATGGGGGCGAGCGGCAAGGGAAGAGCAGCAGGGGGAGGGCGGCGCTGGAGGTGGCCGGCGGCGGCTTGGAGTAGGAGGCACGGGTGGCCGGAGGTAGCAAAAGGGGTGGCGGCGTGATGGTGGTGCTTGCGCCATGGGGGCCAGGGGAGGGACGAGGCAGTGAGATTTTGGGGAGAAGAAAAACAATGGGGAAGAGCTCTGGCCAGAGGTTGAAGAAGATGGGGCAAACTACTCAAATGCTCATGCATGTAAGAATTTCTTGGATGGATTGAAAGATTAGGAGGCAGGGACTTCGGTGGTATAACATGCAGGGCTTCATTCCTTAGCTTTGGATGGGATTTGGAAGAGAGAAGGGGCTGGGTTTGCTCTCAACGTTGAAGAAAGGGAGATGGCAGGAGGAGGAAGATGCCAGGAGTGAATTAATACACTGGGGTGAGCTGAGCTGCTACGCAGAGAAAAAGGGAGCTGCAGCGTGGGTGCCAGGTGGAGAACAGGGACCTACATGCGGGACCCACGGGACATGAGAGATTTTCTTGTTATTTTGTTTTGACTTTCTTTTTCTTTTGCTTTAGTTTTCTTGCTGTTTTTAGGGATAGGTTTAAGGATAACATTTGAACCCAATGATCCATTTAAAATTGTATGGAACTACTCATCGCGTGTATGATTTTCCTAGAATTTTATCAAAGCAGAGGATCTATTTGGGTGAGTATTGTTTCAACATATTTGCAATATAGCCCTAATTTGGCATTTTCAACTAGGGGTACTTCACAAAGATTTTTAAAATTGTATTCGGAGTTGTGTTCAGAGTTTTGCTCAAGGGGGCTTCTATGTCATATTTTGAATTGGTAGTCCGTACAAGTTTGGGTTTTTAATCGGAGTGACTAGAGCCTGAGAAAACCATTAACGTTATACTCTGAGTGGAATTGATTTTGTAAATTTCTATCTAAGCCGATTCCGTGTCATGTTTTCTAGGTTTTCGGGTTGAGCCAATTTAACTGACCTAAATGCATGCATGTATGAGAAGAAAACCGATTTATACACGATGACCTTCACTGATCTCGTGTGTTAAGAAATTGGAGCATTACAACATCCGGGCGGCCCGGATTCCGGGTCATGTTCCGGGTTGTTTTCCGAGTGAGCTCCGAGTGTCAGATCTTGGCTGCCACGTCGCCGCCGTCGCTTGGGGGCGGTGGGCGGTGGTGTCTTCGTGGAGAACCCGCCGGGGCACCTATAAAAGGTGCCCAAGGCCCCCTTCCTCTTTTTCTCCTCCCCTACCTTTCTCCCTCATTTTATTCTCTCTCCCGTGCGCAGCTCCCCAGCCCGGCGCCTCCTTCTTCAACTCCGGCGCCAGCTCCGGCGAGCCAGCGCCGCCTCTCCGGTGAGCCAGCCCCTCTCCTACCTTTCTCCTCCCTGCATTCCCCTTCCCCTCCCCTCACTCCTTCTCCTTCTCTTTTCCTTGCTCAGGTCCAAGACGAAGCCCAGCTGCCATCTCCGGACCATCCGGAGCCCTTCCGGGCTACTCCTCCGGGCTACTCCTCCTTAGTGAAGCAAGAACAGCAGAGGGTGGGTCTTTGGGGATGTGTTTTGTATTTGTTATGAATTTTTCTTGCAGGATATGTCTTGTTAGGATTAAGATGCTAGGAGCCAATGTTAAAGGCTACGTATTTGAAAATGCTATAGCTTGTGACCATAGTTCTAAAAACTATAAATTGGTATGCCCATAATTGTACCTCCTTGTTTGTATTTTCAACGAAACCTAAGCCTATATGTTGAAACCCCAATAAGGTTTAATTTAACATGTTATTCATGCATAGATTAGAGTAACCAAATAACTCCTACCAACTCATATCAAGTTATGTCATTTTATAGCTAGCTATTATCCACCCTAACATGAACCTTGATTCAACTAAACCATTTATACAATTGCTAAAATGAGTAGTTAAATTCTATAGTTTAATAGTTGAGGCATGTCCCTCATTACAAACCCTCGCATTCACGAAATACCTTCGCATGTCATGTCTAGCATTTCCCATCATGCATACATGCTGGGACTTATTTTATTTTATCGTTTCCTTTCCGATGGCTCGTGTTGTTTGCGACAGAGCCCGAAGAGGAAGAACCGCAAATCGTTGAGCTCACCCAAGTCTCCGAACCCTACGGCGAAGGCAAGCAGAGCTTGTTGCATCTTACTACCTGTTCATTATCATTCCATGCGTTGCTTGTATACCTTGTGTTCCCCTGTGTCAAACTAGCATGCTAGGGTTGCAGTGTGTTGTATCTTGTGTAGTTGAGGATTGAATTGGAATACTCTATCTACTGGAATTTGTGATAAGTGAGATGCGAGAGCCGAGGGTGGAGTAAGGATGAATAAAGCTGGTATTAATTGAAGCTATAGGGGCGACCCCGGTGTTTGAAGTTGTGTTGTCGCTATACCAGCCTGAGGTGACTTCATCGTATTACTCCCCCTGTCACGCGTGAACGTTATCGGAATCTCTGCCATGGGTTTATCGAATTGGTGAGTCCCGGTCACCGGGAGGCTAGCTACCCACGGTGGAGGGCACATTGTTATTCTCATGGAGATGCATTGCTGATAACGGTTCGAGAGAGAAGTGAAATTTGATAATTGATGAATGTGTGATTTATTGGGGACATGTGGTCCTTAAGAGAATTGGAGTGTCATGTTTGATACCATTATGTTGTGTTTTGAATGGTGTATCTCTTGGGGCATAGTTTGCTCATTATGTTTCTCTAGTATCCTGTTAATGCCATGTTCTTAAATTGTATATTGTTACTCTGAGAAGCATCATGTTTCCTTTCTGCAGTAGTGAATCCATGTGTAGGGTATTTAATCAAGCACGAATAAGTCTTGCGAGTACTTTTGTACTCACCTAGGTTCTTCCTAGACTTGTGCAGGTGAGCCAACCGTTGCGGAGTTTTATGATGATGCTTAGTTCGCCGGCTTCCTTGGTCAGCGTTCGACTCGTGGGAGTGTTTGGGTTTTAGGCAGCGGTTGATGCACCGCTATGGGCTTTTGTTCTTTTATTCCGCTGCGTTGTAAATGTTTCCAACTTGACTAAAAACCTTCGGTTATAACCGACTGATGCATCTTTAAGTTCACTATGTGGACAGCTAGTATCAATATCATATTGTAGTGCTTCGTTGTGGTATTCGAGTTGTTATTCAGGCTGCCCATATGCAATGCGTGTATGATATGAAGTGTGTGGGTATGCCGTGAAGGATTACATCTGTTCCCCTTTTTACTATGTCGAGCAGGAATCGGTCGAGTGACCCGCTGGCTGAGATGCTATGCCGGCCAGGCAGGGTGTGGGCGTGTTCTACCGGGCTTTCGAGCGACCCACTAGCCCCCGGGCTAGGTTAGGGTGTGGGTAGAATCGCCGGGCTCCTCCGACCTTGCTTCGCGTGGTAGAATCCGGGAACGGCTCTAAGCCTTCACCGGATCAGGGAATTGTATGTGGTTCTGGGAAGATTGGTCGCCTCCGGCCGGCTCGCGTTGGTCGGGTGTCGGATCGTTCCGCCTCGGTGCGTACGGTGCAGGTACCGTGCCACCAGGCTGACGAGTCCTTCGGCCCTTGGCGACTTCGTGTTCCCCTAACCATATGTAATTCCCGGGTCCGTGACACTCCATGTGGTAGCAAATGTAGAATCCACATAGGTTTGTCCCCTTGGGTTGTTGTTTGCACTAAAACAACAACCAAATATAGTTAGCTAAGAAGAATCTATTATGAAGCATGTCAATATGCTATATTAACATAGTAATGGATATATATGTACCGGAAAGTCAAATTTATGTCGCAGCTTGGGCCCTTTGCCACTTATCCCTCCACGAGATTTGTAATCGATGAACGCTTCGTCAAGTATGTCGCGAATCGGCCCAAAGTTGCGTGAAGGATCTCGCGAGGAATCAAGGTATACAACCCTGTTCTATTTTGGTATAAGTACGACCAAAACCCAATGGAAGCTGCATATATATAGACGTACTACCAAATCAGCTTTGTGATATATATGTGTAATGGTGAAATTATAAGTATTGGATGCGATGCAACACTTACTCAGGGTTGAAGGGAAATACGATGTACTCTTTATCCTTTTAGGACAACGGTGCATGTTTAACATACTCCAGAACTGCATCTTTGTTGTCGCTAATGCTTGCCCAAGTCACCCTTGCCGGGTCAATGAACCCGATAGGTTCGTTGGTAAGTCTGGCTTCGGTGTGCATGTATCTACGCAAAATGGAAAATCATGTCACGGCTTAATTAAGTTGCATAGGTATGGAGAAAACTGATTGACTAAGAAGTTGTAGACTTACAATGTCCAGCATCTCAACAGGGTCTGCTCTAGGGCGTTGAGGTTGAAGAGTTCGAACAGGTCTTGAAAGTACAGGTAGAACAACCCGCCCATGTCCTGATGGAAAAGGTGTTCCTCCTTGAAAGCGACCTTGACGCCTTGCGGCATGGTTTGGTCAGGCTTTAGGTTGTTCGTCACCTTCATTTACCAATCATGCAACCTCTGACATGCCAGTGAGCTCGATATCTCCTCCGGCGTGACGAAGACTTGTCCATTCATGAATCGACGAGCCAGAGGCCCGAAAGGGAGATCATCCACTCTGTCCGGATCAAACCCAAGTTCTGCCACTACAGCTGCCTTCGATTTTTAGCTGCCCTTGGAAGTCCTACTACGACTCCTGCCCTTGCCGGCTCTGCTAGTCCCCTTAGAGTAGGTGTGCTTCACCGGTGAAGGAACTGGTCTCATTCGTAGCACCTCTGTAGTACCTATGGAGGTAGCGGCTGGTGGCTCTAGGAGCTTGACCGGAGATGAAGCTGGCTCATCAGCTCGTTGCGCTACCGCTACTAGCTCCATGGGGGTAGGGTTAACCTCGGGTATCCTGGCTGGCTGAATGCCTGATGCGCTCTGAGAGGCAGGCCGCACTTGTATTTTGATGTCCCTCTTCGGCCACTGGACAAAGGTGCCAACCTTCTGACGCAGCACCGTGATCTCGTCATTTGGTGGCATGGGAAGCGGGAGCTCCTTGAAACCTTCAACCACGTCGTCCACATGCACCTTCTGAAAGGCCGGTGCTATGGGCGACCATGCAGTAGAGTCCCTGGTTCCTTGGGATATGCCATCCCAAATGCAGCATCGAGGGTGACATCTCCGGCTACCCTTGCCAACAACGTGCAAGGAGTCGTCTCCTACAAAATTAGAGAGTACCTTGTTGATTAAGTCCAAACTTACGTACTTGCTATTACAAAAACCATCTAAATGGCCCTTACCGAGATGGTGTCGCAGGGATATGTTTCACCCTATTCTTCGGCGGATGCGCAGCTACTCCGAATATTTCCGGGGCTCGCCATAGCTACGTTAGAGAGTGCAAGTTGAGCTCTGAACTCCTCCTTAAATGCCTCAACCTGCCTCCTGACTTCCTCCTGAATACGCCTCTCCAAATCTTCGGAGTCTCTCGTCGTCGTTGTCGACTGAGTTCGACTCCTCTTGGCGGCCTTCCTCCTCTCATACTCCTCCTCCGTCTCAGGGAATCCCTCTCTCCAGGGAACTGCAACCCCAACACCTCTTGTGCGACCTGGGTGCTCCGGGTTTCCCAACGCTACGGTGAGGAGGTCTTTGGTCCTAGATGATTGTGCTTCTTCATCATCATCTAGTGACCCTTGCGAAGCTATCTGCACCTGCAACGATCACGCGCGCGAGTTACGTTACAAATGAAACCTCGTACGGTTCCGAAGAATTGTGTGTACACAGTCAGGTATATTATGTACCATGCGATCGACCACTTCCTGGTCAGCGGGGTTTGGAAATGTGGCTGAACCACTGCGCGGATCTAGCTTGGCACGTGCTCTGCACCAGGAGGCGGCGCGGCCAGAAACCACGCTGGGAAATGGAGGGGGTAAATTCTTCTCCATTGCCTCTCGATCCTGCTTCTCCCATCTCGCCAAAGCACCTTCATATCCCGTGCTTCCGAGCCTATGCAGGTGCTTGTTTCTTGCTTGAAGGGCCTTCTGCCGTTCACTCTTCGCCACTTCTTCTGGCGTGGTCTTCATCTCAACAAATCGTTGTACACTTGCTCGTCCAAGAAGCCGTACTTCTGAAACGGGCTCTCTCCCATCCGTACGAACTTCGTCGTCAAGATGCTCTTGAACGACCTCCACGCCTTGCCCATGGTCTTCATTGCAGCCGATCTCACACGTTGTTCGTGTTCTGGCGGGATCTCAAACCACCTTTTTACTTCATCCATCAACTCCTCCTCCTTCGTGGGGGTAATATCCTTCCAGTTCTCAATGGTAATGTTGACCCTCTCCCGCCCAAGTATCCCGCAAAACGTGCGGAACTTGTTCGCTACGTCATCCGGTTTCGTGGGCACACCAGACTTCGTAGATACTTGGGTGATCACCATACGTCGACTAGGAGGCTTCGACATTGTTCGGGGCTTCCGAGTGGTTTTTCGTCTACTTCCTTCATCGTTGCCCGAAGTTGGGTTCGGCAACGATGAGTGCCCCGACGAGGAGTTAGAAGAAGAATGGGCATCCGACATATCTGTGTAAACTAACAAAGCAAACCAAATAGGCAAACAGAAGAAACACAACTTCGAGATAAATCTGATCATGAATATATTATGAAGTAATGAATCAATACAGCACTATGATCAACAGATGAATCAAGTACTAAAAATAGCATATGTCCTTATGTCATATCTAGTCTCTAACTTGTCTCAAATGAGCAAATCATCATAGAGCTAGGACTAAACTCTAAGGCAATAACAAAAGAGTTCTATGGAACAATTAAACCGAATGAATCATATCCGTAGGCAATATTGTTCTTATCGGAGCTATACCTTCCTCTAATACTTTCTCAAAACTATTCATCACACAAATGGCTAGAAATCAAAAGTGAGCATCTGTTCTTCAGTTTAACAAAACTGATATAGATATATGCATATATATAGATGAATCATAACTAAACAAGCTGAATAAAATACACAATGTAATCAGACTCAATGATATCCTGGAGAATAAGATTGAATCATCCCAGGTTCAATCCATACATTACTTGTTCAGCAACATCTAAATTATATTTGCAATCTTATATGTTCACTCAAATGGACAACAATTTACATCCAAATCAGTTTTCACATGTTCTTTCAAACAAGAAATAAGAGGTAAATATGATTACTCATGCTATCAATCAATCAATCGATCAATCAATCAATCAATCGACCTCCAAATCTATCACAGCAAGACCATAGGAGGAAGAAGGAGAGGAGTTGGGACCTTGAGAGGGCAGGGGGATGGAGTCCGGCGAAGAGGCAGCCGCTGGAGTCCGTCGAGGATGCGGCCGCTGTGGTCCGGCAGGGAGGCGACGGCTCGCGGGGGTCACGGCCGATGAGCAGCTGGTCGAGGAGGCGAAGGCGGTGCAGTGGAGACGAAGGCAGCGCGGTGGAGACGATAGTGGCACGGTGGAGACGACGACGGCGCGCTGGAGACGACGGCGGCGCGGGAGGGGAATTAGGGATTTGGAATGTGAATTGGCGCGGGGTTCCGAAATTTCGCTAAGTCCTCGTATATGTACTAAGCTCATCCCAGACGGGTTAAGTGAGCTTACCGTCTCGGATGACTATCATCCCAGACGGGTTAGGCCACCACCTCTGGATAACACACTCATTCCAGACGGGCTAGGATACCTACCGTCTGCGATGTCACGGTCATCCCAGACGGTTCGTTAGTTATACCCGTCTCGGATGACTGTTATCCCAGACGTGTTTCGGTCTGACCCGTCTGCGATGAGTCTGTACAGGGGCTATGTGCTACCTGAATTTTGGCTAGCCTTAGGAAATGCTAGCATGCCCTCTGCAAACTTTACAGCAGTGTATACACAGCAAGCAAAACATTCCAACATATTCCAACTCAGGCATGTATACACAGCAATGCATTCAAAAGCAAAATATTGCAATTAGGTCATGAGTACATAGCAATTCATACAATTATTTACAATACTTGCTTCTTCCCTTTGAAAGTGAGCCCTTCACGATGATCGTTGCGGTAGTATGACCTAGCTCCCTCCATGGCTTCAGCCTCGAAACTCAAATCTCTGGAATAATTCTCGGTGAATTCGTTGTAATCATCCTCGTCAACAACGTTGTCGACTCCTATGATGCTCCTTTTTCCATTTCTAACGACATGCCGCCTCTTGCTTGACGGATCGATCATATAGAATACCTGATGAACATGCTTCGCGAGGACGAATGGTTCAGTACCGTAGCCAACACGGCTCAGGTCAACAGTAGTCACATCGTATTCGTCGGTCTTAATGTGCGAGAGGTGGGCCCAACGACACCGAAATATTGGGATTTTGAACTTGAAGTAATCGAGCTCCCAAATCTCCTCGATGAACCCGTAGTAACAGTGCTTATGACCGGCAGAATCGGTAGCATCGACCCGAACACCGCTGTTCTGATATGTGCTTTTTGCATCTTGAGCCTTCGTATAAAATGTGTATCCATTTATGTCATATCCTTGTTATGTCCGGACTGTGAAGTACGGTTTCTTTGACAACCATGTCAGCATTTCATCAGATGACGACGTGGTGGTGATCCGGTCTTGGAACCATTGGTTGAATAGGGACATATGTTGTTTCTTGATCCACGCTTCGCTTTTTCTTGGATTTTGATGTCGTAGCATTTCCATGTGTTCATCGATGTATGGCGAAACCACCGAGATGTGCTGCAAGACCATGAAATGAGCTCGAGCATGATCGTCCCGATCAGGAGTGATGGATTTCGCTCCGAGGACCCCGGTACCATGGAGCCTGCCCACGTGTCGTGATTCAGGTAGACCTATCGGGTTGACATGCGGCATGTAGTCCAAACAGAACTCAACGACCTCTTCGGTGGCATAACCTTCCACAATGCTTCCCTCAGGCCGTGAGCGATTTCGTACGTAGCCCTTCAGAATTCCCATATATCTCTCGAACGGGTACATGCTTCGTAGGAACACAGGACCGCACATTTTGATCTCTCTAACTAGGTGAGTCATGAGGTGCGGCATGATATCAAAAAATGACGGGGGGAAGTACATCTCGAGGCGACATAGGACAACCACGAGCCTTGCCTCTAGAGCATCCAGTTCAGGTATACTTATCGCCTTCTGTGATATTCTGTCGAAGAATTGACATAGCATTATGATTGTATCTCTGACATCACCAGGCAAAATCCCTCTAATAGCAATAGGAAGTATCTGCGTCATCAAAACGTGACAATCGTGAGACTTCATGCCAAATAATTTCAATTCCTGCATTGAAACTAGCTTCTTGATGTTGGCGCAGTATCCGCTTGGAACTTTCACATCGTGCAAGCACTGGCATAGCTCAATTTTCTCGGCTTTAGAGAGTGTGTAACATGCAGGTGGGAGGAAGGTTCTGCCTTTGTCGGTTTCTATCGGAGCTAACTCAGGCCTGATGCCCAGTTTCACGTAGTCTTGACGTGCCTTCACGCCGTCCTTTATTTTATCAGGGATATTCAGCAAGAGTCCAATTAGGCTGTCAAAGACGTTCTTCTCTACGTGCATGACATCGATACAGTGGCGAACATCTAGCTCTTTCCAGTAAGGCAAACCCCAAAATAGTGATTTCTTTTTCCACAGACCCTTCATTAATTTACGCCCCTTTCCAAGAAGAACATCAACATCTTTAACCATTCTGTATACCTGTCTCCCGGTTAAAACAGGTGGAGCCGATCCCTCTTCGATGGTTCCGTCGAACTCAGCAGCCAACTTGCGGTAAGGATGATTTCGGCGCAAAAACCTACGGTGCCGCATGTATACGGTTTTGCACGATTTCTCGAGGTACAAACTGGCCGTATCTTCCATGCATTGACCACACGCTGTTGCTCCTTTAGTACTCTGGCCGGATAGGTTACCGTACGCAGGATAGTCATTGATGGTGCAAAATAGCAATCCTCGTAGGGTGAAGTTCTCTCTCTTGTCTGCATCCCACGTCTCCACGCCCTCGTGCCACAATGTTTCCAGATCCTCCTTCAGCAAAGACAGGTACGTATCTATGTCATTTCCGGGTTGCTTCGGGCCTTCGATGAGCATGGCCAACATGATGTACTTCCTCTTCATGCACAACCAAGGTGGGAGGTTGTACATACAAAGAGCCACAGGCCAAGTGCTGTGACGACTGCTCATGTTACCAAAGGGATTTATTCCATCCGTACTCATCCCGAACCGTACATTTCTAGAATCCGCACCAAAATTTGGGAATTTCCTGTCGATGTTTCTCCACTGGATGGAGTCCGCTGGGTGTCTAATCAAATCATCAACTTTCCGCCCCTCCGCGTGCCACCGCATTTTCTTTGCATGTTCAGCATTTGCAAACAGACGCTTCAGTCGAGGAATGATAGGAAGATACCATACAACCTTGGCCGGAATGCCGTTCGTCTCCTCATTGCCCTCGATGTTATCATCCGTAGCATTGTTCTGCTTCTTGTATCGGGAAGTCTTACAAACCGGACATACATGTAGATTCTCGTACTCTTTACGGAAGAGGATGCAGTCGTTCTTGCAAGCATGTATTCTTCGTACATCCATTCCTAGCGGACAGAGAATCTTCTTAGCTTTGTATGTGCTTCTTTGGCAACTCGTTCACGTCGGGAAGCATGTCTGCCAAGAGTTGTAAAAGTGCACTAAAGCTTTTGTCAGACCAACCTCCGCTTGCCTTCAGTTTGAGCAGTTCTAGAACAGCTGACAGCCGGGTATATTTCTCCTTGCAACCATGGTACATTGTCTCTCCGAGTCATCCATTAGACCCAGAAATTTGTCATATTGCCTGCCACCAAGGTCATTACCTTCAGCATCGCGCAGCATTTGCTCGAGATCGTTGTCATTGGTACACATCTCGGCATCCTCTTCATCAGACTCAGAATCGTCATCAGCCTCCGGATTCAAACTCTTCGCCACTCATTCCTTCATCGCTCCCCTCCGTGTGTTCGCCGTGATGGATCCAATTTGTATAGCCAGCTACGAATCCCCTACGGATCAAATGATCTTGTAACTGAGCCGTGTTCTTGAACATCTTCTCGTTCTTGCAGTCATAGCATGGACAACACATATGACCAGACTTCCTACTCGACATATCATCCTCAGCCGCTCTTAAAAATTCGTTCACGCCACTGATATACTCAGGGCTAACACGGTTCGCATCATACATCCATCTTCGATCCATCGGCACTATGACATACATATAAACATATGTTGATTTATTAATTATCTATTTGAGTCAAAATAAATATTAAACTCATCGCTCTCTCTCACTTCTCCAATTATGCGCAAAACCATCCAACCTAGACCTATCGGGTTCAAGCATGCGTATATATTACATCTAAACCACAATTAATAAACCATTCATCAATGCCTACAAATCAATTAAACCAAAATTACCTTCTAATAGAACTAATTGCACTACATCTAGGGTTAGAAAGCAATTAAACTAACTAAGTAACCAAATATACTAACCTATTGGCACACCAAATCAGTTATCTCCTTCCAATCTTCTTCTCCTCCCCCAAAATCACCTCAAAATCGCCTCAGACGCCGCCACCAGCCCGACAGACCTAGGAAACCCTAATAGAATGGGAGAAATGGTTCTGTTATAAAGGTGGAGAAATCATTCCAGACGGTTTATCCACTTGAACCGCCTTTAATGACATATCACAGACATGCGAAAACAAGGCCGTCTGCGATTTGTTTGCACATAGCAGACGGTTCATAAAATGTGCGTCTCTGATGTGTCATCGCAGACGGTTCACGATCGAGACGTCTGTGATAACTTGTTACTTCGCAGACGGGTTTACGGACGAACCGTCTGCGATGTGTCTTTCCAGACGGTTGGCTGAGACCCGTCTTCGATGACATGGCATCCAAGACACTGGCTCCCGGGGCAAAAGTCATCACAGACGTATTTGTTCATTGGCCCGTCTGGAATGACTTGTATCCTAGACGGGCGTGCTAACCCGTCTGGGATGTGCCGTCCAGGATGAGCCATTCTGTAGTAGTGACCGGTCTTGGTGGCACCGAGACCCGAGGAGCCCTTGCTCCTCTATCTCTCGGTAACACCCCGGGTGGTCAGCGCAGTGCTCGTGGTCGAGCGGGAGGTCGGGTCCGAGCTCCCGGCGTCCCCCGGCCAAGTGAAGGTGCTCGGGTCCGAGCTCCCGAGCGGCAACCCCGAGCAGCCAGTAGGAGCGCTCGGGTCCGAGCTCCCGAGCGAGGCGCTCGGGGACATGAAGAGAGCGCTCGGGTCCAAGCTCCCGAGTGAGGCTCTTGGTGGAATAAACGGAGCGCTCGGGTCCAAGCTCCCGAGTGGCTCTGTTCCCGAGGGTGCCTTAGGGCCCCGTCCCCCGAGCGACCCCGAGCAACCCGCCTTGCTCGTGGACGAAGTTGGTCGCTCGGGGGCTGGCCCCGAGGAGTCTTCTTCTCGGGTGCGTGTTCAGCAACGTCCCGTGTACTTCATCAGTGAAGTATTGCGCGACGCCAAGACGCGTTACCCTCAAGCCCAGAAGCTACTCTACGCGGTGCTCGTCGCGTCGAGGAAGCTCCGGCACTATTTCCAAGCGCACGAGGTCTCGGTGGTTACAGCCTACCCCCTCGAGCGCATCCTCCGCAACCGGGAGGCCACTGGACGAGTTGTCGAGTGGGCCATCGAGCTCGGGGAGTTCAACCTGCGTTTCGTCAGCAACCACGCAATCAAAAGCCGAGCTCTGGCCGACTTTGTCACCGAGTGGACGCCGGTGCCTGAAGATGAAAGTGAGCAGCTCTCCGCCAACCCGGGTCAAGGAGGAACCGAGCACTGGACTCTGCACTTCGACGGTTCCCTAACCCTGAAGGGCGCGGGGGCTGGAGTGGTTCTCACCTCCCCGACGGGTGAATCACTCCAGTACGTCGTGCAGTTGCTCTTTCGCGCCACCAACAACATGGCAGAGTATGAAGGTCTCCTTGCGGGACTGCGCGCGGCCGCATCCCTCGGGATCCGCCGCCTACTCGTCAAAGGCGACTCCTAGCTAGTCGTCAATCAGGTGTCGAAGGAGTACCAATGCTCGGACCCCCAGATGTTGGCGTACCTGAACGAAGTCAGGAGGTTGGAACGGCGCTTCGATGGACTGGAGCTCCAGCACATCCCGCGCCGCTACAACGACGTCGCCGACACCTTATCACGACTGGCCTCCTCTCGGGAGCCGGTCCCGGCTGGGACCTTTGAAGAAAGGCTCTCTCGGCCGTCCGTCGAGGCCCGCCGACCAAGACGAAGTGGGAACCTCGCGCCAAGACGAGTCTACCCAGGTGACGCCTTCAGTGGGAGATACTCCCATCAGGCCGCCGCCGGGCGAGCACGCCGTGCTCGCCGCCTGTCCTCAGGAGACCTCTTGGATCTCCGAGATCCGAGGATAACTGAAAGAAAACGTCCTTCCCGAAGCCGCTGCAGAAAGAGTAGCGCGGCAATCAACAAGGTACGCGCTCGTGGATGGGGACCTCTACAGGCGCGGTACCAACGGCATCCTCATGAAATGCATCTCCCGGGAAGAAGGCCACGACATGCTCGTGGACATCCCCGAGGGCGAGTGCGGTAGCCATGCATCGTCTCGCACGATGGTCGGTAAAGCCTTTCGGCAAGGATTTTACTAGCCGACAGCTCTCGAGGATGCCTTTGAGTTGGTCCGACGCTGCGAGGCGTGCCAATTCCACTCCAAGCAGATCCATCAGCTGGCTTAGGCCCTTCACACCATCCCCCTCTCGTGGCCCTTCGCGGTCTAGGGGCTGGACATCCTAGGTCTGTTCCCCCGAGTGGTCGAGGGCTACGAGTACCTCTACGTCGCCATCGACAAGTTCACTAAGTGGATAGAAGCTGAGGCCGTTGTCAAGATCAACAAGCAATCGGCGATCAAGTTCATCCGAGGCATCATGAGCCGTTTCGGGGTGCCCAACCACATCATCACCGACAACGGCATGCAGTTCACGAGCGACGCATTCCTCGAGTACTGCCAAGCCCTCGGGACAGAAGTATGCTTCACCTCCGTTGCGCACCCTCGGGCCAACGGACAGGTTGAGCGTGCCAACGCTCAAGTCCTCCGAGGGCTCAAGACAAGATCCTTCGACCGGCTCAAGAAGTGCGGCCCCGGGTGGATAGAAGAGCTCCCGGCCGTGCTTTGGTCGATCCGGACGTCCCCCAGCAGGGCGACCGGCGAAACCCCATTCTTCCTTGTGTATGGGGCAGAAGCCGTTCTTCCCTCCGAGCTCGCTTTCCGGTCCCCTCGGGTCGCGGCGTACTCGGAGGAAGATCAAGATCAGCGCAGGCTCGATGATGTCAATTTTCTTGAAGAGCATCGTTGCCGAGCTGTCCTTCGCGCCGCCAGATACCAGCAAAGCCTCCGGTGCTATCATCAGCGCCGCGTCCGGCCTCGGTCGCTTGAAGTCGGGGACCTGGTCCTTCGGTGCGTCCAGACGCGGGAAGGAAGGAACAAGCTCTCTCCTATGTGGGAGGGCCCCTACCGAGTGACCCGAGTCACCCGTCCAGGCTCGGTAAGGCTGGCTGCCGAGGACGGGAATGCCGCTCTCCAACGCCTGGAACATCGAGCTCCTGCGGAAGTTCTACCCGTGAATGGCCCGGGTAAGTTTTTTCTTATGGGGTCAGCTCCCCGAGTGCCGAAAGTGAGTCACGGGAAGTTCCGGGTTTGTCACCCAAGCCCTGGTCGCTCGGTCTGGTTCCCGAACCCCGAGCACCAGCCCGGCCAACGGTCACCCGAGTATCCCACGCGCTCGCACCCGCACTCGGGGGCTCCCTTGTATCCCAAGCTATGCGAATAGCATTATTATTAATATAAAGATGAGTTTCTCTTTCATAAGAATCCCTTGTGCAATGATGAATTCTCTTTTCAATATCGATATTCCGCTGCTAGCTCTTAAAAGAGTTCTTTTTCGCGCGGGTATCAAGATCCCGAGTCCCCCACTCGGCAAGTAGGTCCCACTGATCCTAGTACGAGCAGTTGAGCTAACCTGATGTCCGCCCGCGGGCCGTAAGACGCTCGGGTAGTTAGCTGTACCCCGAGCACATCCGAGTCAGGGCAAATAAGCCCTTGACCACTCGTGCTCTGCTGGTCAGTGACCCCGAGCGCTACCCAACTTCAGGTCATTCGGTAGCGCCACTCCTCGTGCTCGGGACCGGTAGGCAGACTCGAAAGCCTGTGGGCTTCGACAACGGGCAAGCCTTGAAAGAGCCTGCGGAAAAATACCTCTTTTGCTAGGCAAGCTATATAATCGCTCATGAAGTGAACAGGTTCATAATGGCGAAACCCCCGGGTGCCGCCCATATGATCAAGGCCGAGTGCCAAGACACTGATCAACCCTGGAGCCTGATCGTTAAGCTAAGCTTTCGATCATCCATCGTTGTTTTTAAAGCTTCCGAGCACTATGTTCGCAAATAGTTTTTACTCGGCAATCTTTCCAAGTATCTCTGGGGTCATAATGGGGTCACCTGAAGGTAGCGGCGTAAGTCGCGGAAAGTACTTCGGGTTGTCCGCTCAAAGCCCTGGTGTCCTGCCTGGTTCCTTAACCCTGGACACCAGCCTGGCAAATAAGCTGCCCAAGTACCGTACGCACGTGCGTACGCGCCCGGCGGTTTCCCTTGAAATGCTCTGGAGATATAAGGAAATATTGCCGCGTAAAAATGAAAGCCATCAAAAAGAAACGAAGTTATGCAACTCTATCAGTCGTCGGTAGAGCATCTGCTAACAGTTAACCGTTTCAATAATTGTCCTCGCACAAAGACTTGGACAAATTTGCAGGAAAAATCATAAGTCCGGAGCTCGGCCTCTGGACCCTCGGCATCCCGAGGGCGTGTCCTCCTGAGCAGGAGCGCTCGGGGGCTGATCCCGAGCTCAGGCTGGAATCCTTCGAAGTCACGGCGCATCCAGCTCTCGGGGGCTGGGGGCCTCGGGGCCGCCCCGAGGGCCATCCTCGGCTTTCCATGGGCAAGAGCCAGACGCGCCACCGAAGATGAAGAAGATGAGAAGCGTTCGGAGCTAAGTTCGAACAAAAAAAGTTACGAAAGTAAGGCGTTGGGAGCCAAGTCCACGCCCGGAATCACAACTAGGCGAGTGTTCAGAGCCAAGTCTGAGCATAACTTTGCAAAAGTAAGATGTTCGGAGCCAAGTCCGCACCTGAAATTGCAAAGAATCTTTCCCGGAGCCAAGTCCGGGCGAAGAACCTGCAAAGCAAAAACAAAATGCTGCTGGAGCCAAGTCCAGTACAAATGCAATAAACAGAAAGCGAAGGAGCAAAAGGCCTTCGGGCCGGGATTCTTTGCGCAACAAAAATCGCCAATCAAACACAAGTTCTTACAAAGGGTTTCCCCCATTCCCTGAACTAAGAACAGAAAAAGATAGACGAAGAAGGAGCTACTCCGAGCGCCCGCCATCGTCGTCACCGGCGTCCACCTCGCGGACGAAGCGCTGGGCGATCTCGTCGGCCACCTTCCGAACCGCCATCCGAGCTTCGTCTCCACCGGCCTCATCGATCCCCTGTGCGGCCGGCTCTAGGGAGAAGTTCGGGTCGCGGCTGCGGTAGCACGCCAAGGTGTGCTCCGCCACCGCAACCGCCAATTCTTGGCCTTCTTCCTCGAGACGGCGGTTCATGGCTTCCCCGAGCCCGACGAGGCACTCCGCGACGTGTTGGAAGCCCAGCGCGACGCTCCCGGGGGTATCGACCTTGAGCCCCTCCGGCAAGGTGACGTCCCCGAGCCCGGCGTCCCGAATGGCCCTCCGAGCTTGTGAGAAGATGTCCCTCATCATGTTCGTCTGCTCGGTGCGCTCGCCAAGGAGCTTGAGGTGGGCCTCCTCCGCCTTTGCCAGTGCAGCGGTGGCCTCCGAGCACTCGCGTTTCCTCGCCTCCTCCACCTCTTGGAGCTTGGCTTGAAGATTGTGCTTGGAAACGCGTGAGTCCTCGAGCCGCTCCTTGAGATGTTGGACCCGGGCGCGGAGATCCGCCATCTCCTTGGCAAGCTCCTCGCGGGCGGCGTTGACGCGCCCCTGGACTTCATTTTCCAGTTTGTTCGTCTCCGTCTCCAGGGTCTCCTCGCACTTGCGGAGGGCCGCCTCCTTCGTCTCAACTTCCCCTTCGCGAAGGGAAAGTTGCTCTTCGCGTCGGTCGACTTCGGCGGCGTGCTTTTCCAGCCGCGCCTCTGCCTCGGCGACGTCCTTCGCCCGCATCTCCAGGCTTCGCTCGCGCGAGGTCACCCTGGCTTCGATATTGATAAGGCGCGAGGTCCGCTCGTCAAGGTTCTCTCCCTCTCGACGAGCTCCCTCTTCAGCTCATCCACGACAACCCGCTGGCGATCAACCTCGGCGATGTCCCGCTCGTACTCCCGCTTGGCGATGCGAGAGCGAGTCAAGAAGGTCTCTGCCGCCTCCGCGAGCATGGCCTCCCTCTCGTCGAGCGAAGCCTCCAACTCCTCCAGCGAGGCCTCCTTCTCCGCCAAAGCCTTCTCCTTGGCGGTGAGGTCCTCCTGAACCTTATCAATGGCCGCGCGCGCGGCATCGAACACATCGGGGGGGATCGCCCGAGGTGCCTCGTCGCGGCGCGCGGCGCGCTGCACCCTTGGCAGCAAGATGATGGCGGAGCACCCGAGCTCCTCCTCCTGAGGGTCAGGGCACTCCACGATGTTAGAGCCTCCGGCCCCCTCTTCGGGCCGGACGCTCTCGGTTCCCTCCATGGGAACTGCCACCTGCTCGAGCACCGCCGCCTGCTCCTCAGGCCCGGCGGCGCTCAGCTCCTGCTCGCGTACCGCCGCCTGCCCCTCAGGCGCGGCGGCTCGCGGCTCCTGCTCAAGTGACCCGGAGCTGCGCGGCTCGGAGGGCCATCGCCCGAACCTAAGGCCGGCTTGGGCGGAGCTTCCCTGCCCAGGGTCCCCCACCGCAGTCGGCTTCGGCTTCGACTTCGGCTTCTGCCTTTGCGCCTGTGCCTGTGGTGTCGGGGACGAAGGGACGAGGGCTTGCCCCTTACCCTTCGGGTCGGCGGGATTGGCGGCGACATCCGGGACCGGGGCGCTCACGGCCTGGGCTGCCCGCGCCTGCGCCTCTTCCTCGTCCGCGATGATCCGGATGGACCCGGGCGCGGCGCGCGCGCCGGCTTTCGGTGGGGACACGATGCCGCACTCGTTGCACTCCGGCATCATGTCCAGGATCTCCTGCCGTTTGGCGTTCACGCAGAGCGGCAAGTCCGGCCGGGCGAGCTCGGCCTGCGAAGGGTCCTGCACCCCGAGCAGCACCTTCAAGTACTTCGCCACCGCCTCGGGGCTCAGATTCTTGTCGGTGCCGGCCTCCGTCCGGCCGAAGTCCAGGTCGCCGGTGTACGTCCACGCCGGTCGCCCGCGTTGCCGTAGCGGCGCCAGCCGGCGTTGGAGGAAGTCGCCGGCGACCATGGTGGCCGTCAGCCCCAACTCCCGAAGCTGGCTGATGCGCGCCACCACCATCCACAGCTGATTGTCGTTTTCATCCATATACTCCCATGATCTCCGGTGCTCAGCCGGCGCCTCGGGGATCAGCAGCTCTGTCGCCGGGTTGGTGTTGATGTAACACCAGCTCTGGCGCCAGTCATCCCATTTGTTCCGCAAGCTCTGCGGAATGTACTGGTCGGCCTCCTTCCCTCCCCGGAGCTAGAAGTTGGCGCTGCCGGTGACCTCCGCTCGGGCGGAGCCCCGCGTCCTCCCGACCGAGCGAAGAACGAAGTAATGTCGGAGGAGGGCCACCGACGGCATCACCCCGATGAACATCTCGCAGAGGTGCGCGAAGATCGCCAGCACCACGACGGAGTTGGCGGTGAGGTGGAGAAAGTGGACCCCGTAATCCTTGAGGACCTCCATGAAGAACGGCGAAAATGGCGGCAGAAGTCCCGTCGCCATGTAGCTCGTGAAGATGACCGCCTCGTTCGCGCGCGGCTCCGGCGGGTATGTCGCCGGCCGCACCACTGTCGGGTCCGGACGGCCCTCCGGCACCGCCATGCCCCTGATCTTGTCCATCGCCTCCTCGTTGAGGAGGCGGGACTTCGGGAGCGCGCCGGGCGAGCTCGGGGTCGGGGAACTCCGGCGGGTCTTGCGGCGAGTCATGATGGCAGCGATGTGGTGGCGGAGAAAGCTCTCGGGAGGCGAAGATGGCGGCGGCGAAAGGAAGAAGATGAAGAGAGCGCAAAAGCTTTGGGAGACAGAGCGTTTGCGCAAGGAGGCGAAAAGTTCAAAAGTGGGGAGTTGTTTTCTTCTCAAAAAGAAAACCGCAGAAGATCAACCGCCCGGCGGTTTCCAAAGCAATGATGGGCTGTCAATTTACTGCCGTTGGCAGTAAATTTGCAGTCGCGCGAAACCCGGAGCACGCAATCGCCCGGCGCAGCGCGCTTTTCCCGCGTGGGGCGCGACCCGAAGCGCCGCAGCCAGGTGGCGCGCACGGATTGGGCGTCGCTTCCGCTCCGCGCGCGGCGATTAGAAGCGTCCCTCCGCAGGGTGCATCAGAATGGGCCGGCATCCTTTGCTTGGCCCAGGAAGGAAAGACCTTATCCCCAGTCGCAGCCCTTCGGGCCGTTGCTGGAAGATAAGGCCGGGGGCTACTGTCGGCGGAATGGGGCCCAGGGTACCCCTAACCGCCGGCGGAGGCCAATCAGATGCCGCGGAGTGTGCCACGTGGCGGTCGGGTCGCTGGGGCCTTGGGCCCCACCCGAATCGTCAGGTGGAACTAGCAGCCAAGCCCAAGTAATCAGGGGTCTCCTCCAGAAGTCTTCCCCGGCAACCGCGTCCGCGTTCATAAACCAGAAAGGGTCTTGGGCCTCCGGGAGCCCACGGCCCAGGCGCTGAGCGAGCACTCGGGGTCCATCCCCAAGCACTCGGCGTCCCAGAAGGCGAAGGCGTGCTCGGGGGGCGTCCCCGAGCGTGCTGCATCGCAGCAAGTGTGGGCCCCAGGGGAGCGCTCGGGGTCTGCCCCCGAGCACTCTCCCTCGGGCTCCGCTTTCAAGGCGCCCCGAGCGGCCCTCCAGCGAGTGCTCCCCGAGCGCTCGGGGTTGCTCAGGGCCGCCCAGAAGACAGCTGGCGCCCCTCCTAGCGAAGGAGGTTGCTCGGGACCGAGTGCTCGGGGGATGACGTGTCCTCTGGTGGGGCCCTCGCCCATGCACGTCGTCCAGCGCCAAGCTTCTCCAGCAAGCCTCCGCTCTGGCAGAGGTATTTAATGCCTGTCATTCCGACGGGGAACCCAAAGCCCTATGAGGCCATGATTACGGTCAGGCCGGGCCCCACCAGCGCAGGCGATAAGCTCCGTTAGCTATCTCTCCCGCTGAGGGGTGGGCTCGGCTGACAGATCTGTTGACCGACCAGGCGCGCCGCCCCGCACGCCCTGTCGCTGTCTACCTTTTTACCCCATGGGACACGCCGCCGTGCAACCCTTTGCACGGGATGAGAGGCTGACCCGTGGGGCCCTCGAGTGGGTGCTTTACCAACTCAAGTCAGAAGAGGCCGGTAAGTCTCCATCTGCGGGGCCTGCCGAAGGTAAAGGTGTCAGAACCCCTGTTCCGACACACAGTGAGGCGACGTCCCGGTCGAAAGTCTGCAGCGTGCATTAAATGAAGGTGTGGGCGCTTCCAGTAGCACCCACGTCATCTACAGTGCTAGTACAGCTCATTTCCTTTGCCGACCTTTGTGGTATTCCCCCCGGGTATATAAGGGGAGAGCCAGGTCCATGCAAAGGGTTCGACCTCTCTCAGATACTCACTCCCTATCCGAAAAAGGCAGTGTCCTTCCTCTGGTTTCTTCCTCTAGGGTTAGAGCTAGAAGAAGAACAGTGCTCCCTGTAATCCATCATATTTGCCATATACACATATATACAAAAGAAAAGCAGGACGTAGGGTATTACACCTTCTTAGGTGGCCCGAACTTGGGTAAAACCTTGTGTCATTATCTCCCCTGTCATCCGGACAATTAAAAAAAACCCTAATCCACATCGCGGCTCGTAAGAAACTCTCCACTCCCCTGGGCCGAATTCCAAAGGGGGTCCCTCCGGACCACCGCTAGAGGCGTCTCTACGCCGACAATCACTGACAAAATCGG